>CM017188.1:2412072-2692072 GCA_004837865.1 Musa balbisiana | reverse complement strand
GTTTATTTATTTAAGGCTATCTCTGTCTCAAGAATTCCATTTTGCACTGTGTCAGTCAAATTGGTGTTTGTCGATTGGACCAAGGATCGATATTGGACCATATAGATTAGTCCCATTCAATATTTCTTATTTCATTATTTTGTTCAATGGATATCAAATAGTATGAGTCCGTACACCACCCAATAATATCAATATCATATTAGTTCGACCAGTTACTGAAACTGGTATCAGACTGCGATTTGAATCCTTGACCTAAACTGTTTGTGAATTAGTAATTATGCACATTTTCCTTAGTTTTCTTCTCTGCTATGTAAACTTTTTTGTCCGAGAAAAGAGGAAAAAGCAGTATACACACTCCAGAGTAAGTAGATGGATCTAGGTCTTCATATTTGGTAGCATCCTAGATCCTAACAGATATCAAGGTTGATCAAATTACTGTTCTAAATATTGGGCATTTCACCCGTTATTTTTTGGTCTGATAGGGGATTGTCACAAGTCTGATTCAATTTAAAATAGGGAAAATTCTTTTACTTCTTAAATTATGGATGGCTAAAAGCAATAGTTGAGAGGTTTCAACAACTTCCCTGCTCCTCTCTTTTTCCTCTGCCTTCAACATCACAACTTCAACATTCACCTTGTTCTGTCTCTATGTTGTCTCTTCCTCATCTTCCTCCATTTCTTCCTCTGTCTCCTCTTTGTCCTTCTTTTCCTCCTCCCCTCTTCTCTCTCTTTTTCTGTGGTTCAGACAGTACCAGCCCAGACTAGGAGTCATACAATGATCTGTACTGGTCTGCCTGTTGATCAATATCAGCACTGCACTGAGATTTCAAATCTTGAATAAAATATTTACTGCTTTGTTATTTCTTTTCTCATTACTAATGAAAAAAGGGAAAACACATGAATGTAAAGGTCCATGCTCATCCTATACTTAAAAACAATTTATAATTCTTGTGATATTCCTGTAACAACAGAAGTATAACTTCAATACTAGTGACATTTATAGGTCCAGCATTTCCACATGGGAGGCTCTTTTGAGAGGCTCTGCTGGATTGCAAATTATATCTAAAATTCTCAGGAGCTTAATTTTCTACTCATTTATTTTCAGCTCATTTCCTTGTCTGAGAGGAGATGGTGATAGATCTACTGCTTTATCCCATGCAAAGTGCATTTCTGGAGTCCACAAGGAAGTTCTACACTGCAGTATTTTCAGGACTGCTTCATTGCTGCTCAGGTTCCAACTTGTTCCACATTTGAACACATCAAAGCATGCATCTCTGTTCCACCATGTTGGCAGCTGTAATGTAAACATAGAAAAGGACTGCAGCAAAATAGAAGAATTATAAGAAAACTAGACAATGCTACAGTTAACGATATATTCCATGATAATTTCAGCAGAGTTCAGTCCTTGTTTTTTCTTCTTTTTAGTTATTTATGATGTACCATCTTCCATTTTGAGATATATATTAATCTCCTCCGGGCTTTCCTAGTCCCCGCTGTCCAGCACATATTGTATCAGTTGGTTAAAGATCATCTTGAAGATGATTCTTTGGTGGCTATACCATTATGAACATTTACATAAATTGCAATTCTGCAAAATTCTAACTTTTTATGCTATCTTCCATGCTGTTGAATTGCATATTAGCATTTCTGTAGATTGAAAATAAGTGTTGCTTTACAACAGTTTTTTATAAATTAATTCTAGAAAAGGAGACATGATTTCTAAATGCAGATACGACCGCCCATGAAAGAACTTCACAACTAGTTTCCTGTCATTCATGTGACAAGGTTACAATGCAATTGTATTCTTGATAGCAGAGTTGTTTTCCAGTTTAATATGATTCAAACTTTCCTGCTCACCCTTTTTCATGCTGCAATAAATTCTTGATAGCAGAGAGCTGAGCGTATGTTTTCTTGATGGAGTTCCTGTTGAAGCTGTCCTTGTTAAAGTGTTCCATGTAAGTAGATTCACTCTCCCTTCTTTAGTTTATTGCTATCAGTACAATATAAACAGTTGCAGTGTTGAGTTTTAGAACACACAACACATGTTTTCCTCACACAAAAAATGCCATTTTTATTGCAGAAAATGTCATTTACATAAAATGAAACAGTTGCTTTGAATGCCTTTGAAGTGGACAAGAAAGAATTGTAAATGCTGCATGCTTAATTCACTGTGACAAGTTGTTTCATTTTCACTTCAAAGCATGGAGAGATGTTTTTGTTTATAAAAACAAAAATTCCTAATTAGTTTGGCAACTTCCATTTCCTGTTTTCTTTCACTATCTTAGGAAATTCTAAATAAATTCCATAAATGTTCCTAAAATATATATATTTCAAGCATCTAAACATCATATTTTTTGCAGTTCATCCAACCATCTAAAATTATGCCTACTACAAACGTGCTATAAATACAAAACAAAATAAATAGAAGAAACAGTACAGTGTACTCCTCGCCACTACTGCCCCTACAAGTGTCGATGCACCCGATAGCCCGCTCTTCCCGATCCGAACCGGACCCGGTAACACGAGTGATGACCCCCGCTTCTTGATCCGTTAAGCCATTCGATCGGATCTGAGACATTGACCCTACTGTTTGTTATCGGATTCGGGTTTAGATTCCAGGAACATCACGCTCAGAATCCGACCCATTTTCCATCCTACTTATCTCTTATTCAGAAGGAAATCGATACTTACCTTTAAAGGTACGCCAAGACCTTTTTGTCAGGTCCTTCGTGGGCTCCATTTTGAGCTTCCAGTCTTCGCACGGGTAGCCGTCGGAGTCGGTCGAACTTATTGGACTGACCATGCGGCAGTAGTAATATCCTAATCCTTAAAGGGGTGATTTTGTACATTTGGTCACGTCTGGACCTCAATTAAGCTGTCGTAACGAAAGAATGCCGATTTGCATTGTTGTTATCCGGTTTGCTTCGTTCTGCGTTCCATCGTCCTCGCCTCATCCACACTCTTTGTTTCCGTCTTCTATCCCCGAGAGAGAGAGAGAGAGAGAGAGAGAGAGAGAGAGGAGCTTCTTGTGGGTGAAAGATGGATTCAGAAGACGGCTCCCACGCCGCTATGTCGCGCGACATCGGCAGGAGAAAGAGGGTACCGGTTATTCTTCCTCCTCATCGATTCGTGCTATTCGATGCCAATTGCATGCCTCATCCGTTTCTTCTGCTGATCAGACTAACAGGTCCGCGAAATTGAAGCAGTGCAAGCTCGATGCGAGGCGCGAGCAGTGGCTGTCGCAAGGTGCCCGTCCGATTCGTTTGCCGCTAGGGATTCGGTAGCGGGTTTTGGGGGGAACGAGTGGATTGAGTTTAGTTCCTTTCGGAGATCGATGGATCTCTCTTTTGGGGTTTTATTTTTTGGTCTTTTGGTGTCAAAATTTGATTTTGTTGTAGCTTTCCTGTTGATCTGCAGTGAAGAGCAAGGATTGCGTGGTGCGGAGCAGGGCACCTTCTGATTCTCCTCCTCTTCCTCATCCGACGCTCTCGAAGGAGTTAGGTCGCAGGCCGAAGGAAGAGGAGGAGGAGGAGGAGGAGCATCGGGATGAGGTGGGGCTTGATGGATCGAGCTTTCACGGCAGCGAGGAAGGTTCTCCGACTCACCGCAGCCCTCTTACCGGATGCCCTAACAATAGTATTAGTAGCGGGAGCAGTTTCGGCTCCTCCTCGAGAAGCATCAGCGATGCCGAAGTGGAGGAAGATGATTCCGAGGAGAGAGGAGAAGATAAAGGGGAAGTGGAGGATTGGGAGGCCTTTGCTGATGCGCTGTCTGCCGATCAACCCAACCCGAACCCCGTAGCAACCATCCCGGAATCTACCGCAGCACCCGGCAACACGATCAAGGATCGCGGTGAGGGCTTGGAAAAGCCGGATGCTAAGCAGGCGGTCCACAGGGCTTGGAGGCCAGATGATGCTTTCCGCCCACGGAGCCTGCCCAACCTCTCGAAGCAGCGGAGTTTCCCCGCCAGCATGGAGCGGCACTACGCCGCAGCTGGGTGGGCTCAGCATGGCATCCTCTCGACACCATCTTCATGCCCCATCTGCTATGAGGACCTTGACCCGACTGACTCGAGCTTCCTCCCCTGTAACTGTGGCTTCCGCCTCTGCCTGTTCTGCCACAAGCGGATTCTTGAGGTAGACGGGCGGTGCCCCGGGTGCAGGAAGCATTATGCTCCTGCGGTGGGTGGCGAGGTGGGCACCGTGAGAGGAATGCCACCCTCGACTCTCCGCCTCTCTCGTTCTTGTAGCGTGAGTTCAAGAACTTAGGGTGAGAGTTTCCAGTACTTCTTCTTCCGTTCTCTCTAGCGAGTATTCTCATTTAAGGAGCTATGGGTCTCTTGTGTTTTCATTGTTATAGAGCATATGTTGAAGTTTCTCATAAGGAAAGCCATGTGAATATGGGCATAGGGTTTGGGCTTATAAGAACTGATTTTGTCAGCTTAGTGCAGTTATAACATGCTCTGCTTCATTCACATGGATGTGTCTATGTGTGTGGACAGATTGATTTTATCATATATAAAAATTGTCACAATCTGCTAATCATTGTAGGTTGAAGTTTGAACATTCTCTTATAATTGCTTTTGATTTTATACAGGGAAGATCATTTCGGTATTTGTTTTATTGAGTTCTATTTTGTTGATCATTTCGGTACTGTGAATGATTTTTCTAGTGGTCTTCCTATCTCCTAATGCTTTTGTACATGCAGTGTAGCCGCATGTTTCTGTTATAGTGTACATTGCATTCCGAAAGGTGAAGAAAAGCGATGGAGTCGGAGGCGCATTCAGGCTGTGAACGAATCTGTCGAGCTGTTTCCGGTATTTCGTCTCTTACATGCATTTGGCTTCGGAGATGGTGAGCTAGCTTAATTCTATTTATTGAGCCAAGTTTTTGTCTAATTAATTTCCATTTAGTTCTGCTTTCCAAAAACACAAAAAATACATATTTCTAGACATCTTCAGAATTTTATTGAAAATGTGAGACTGGTAAGATTCATACGATAGCTATACTGTCTTAATAGGAATCAACCATAGAGGAAATATATTCCACCAAAAAATTCTCATTTGATTGGCCTACATTCTTGACAGAGTCCTACAATTTCAGTTCCTTAGACATGTCAATGTTCGAGTCATACAAGGGATCTCATATTAAACAGGAGCATTCTTCTTTGAAAGAATTGGTTGTGCTAGTGAGTTTTATTTTCATTTTTTAATATAAGGTTTCAGTTTGGCAACGGTTGTCGTAGTCGTCCCGCCTTCCTACTCCATATCCTTCTACATTCCTTCTTTCCTGTTCTCTTGATACTGTTCTGTGAGAATCCATGCAGCAGCTGATTCCTTATTGATTTCAATTTCAACAGGAGTTGTCTTCTCTTCCTCCATATTCTTCTACATTTCTTCCACCCTGTTCTCTTTGTTTTGTTGTTTGAGAATCATGGAGCAGCTGATTCCTTATTGTTCCAACAGGGTTGAGTTGTGTTCCTCCTCTATATTCTTCTTTCTTCTTCTCTATATGCCGTGGTATGGGAATATCCATGAATTAGCTGTTGATTCCTTATGGATTCCAGTCAGTTCTCTACTGTTTAGAATTGAGCTCATGTTTAGGTTGAGCATATTGAGGAAGAGTTCAGTGATGGATGTTCAGCGATTGCTGAAGGGTCAGCTTTGTAGTCAAATTGACAAGAAACCATGCATCTTTCTTGACACCAATTCTAGTGTTATTGTGTGCTATAGTGCATCTGTCATATATGCACTAGGAAACCCTAAATTGTTCTTTATTCACATATTGTCACATTTCCATCATGGGACATGGAGTGGAAGAATCAAGATCTCCAGGATGAGATTAACCAAACATTGCAGAGTCAATTAATGCAGTTTAGATCATGGAAGGGTTAGATCTACTCAGCATACACAATTCTCAGCTTTAGGGTTTAAGGGGACATGTTAGGAAGGGGAGTTTGTCTGGTACAATGAACATAGTTTAATCTTTATCAAAAAGCTTATCCTCTTCCTCTTTCATTCTTTTCTTCCCCCTGTGTTCATTGACTTCATTCTATCCTTTTATCTGTCAAAAAAAAAAACCTATCCAGCATTAGACGTGCATCCTAATTCTTCCATCCCTGCTCTGTGATTGTGCCCAACCCCACTGCTGTATCATTGGACATCATTATTGTTTTCACATTTACTACCCTAGCATGCCACCCTCTGTTGGTTTTGTATCTTCATCAATGTTACCTTTTCTATCCAGTGGAATGAAGGTTCTTCAGTGCAGTTTGATAAATATGTTGGTTCTTATCCTATGCATGTGTATCTTTAGAAGTCTGGAAGCTTATATGAAAATTTCTATTGGACATGTAGAAGCTTATCATATGAAGTGAACTTTTTCTATTATGGCTCCAGATGTAAAAAACAATCTAAAAATGCACTGTGCATTGTAAGTTGGATATATCTGAATTGATGCCTTAGCAAAGTCCATAAAGCCTCAAAATAACAAATTCAGAAGAACAGAAAATAAAATCTGAACTCTTGATGACTTGAGCAATTTTAAGGCATCCATTATTACTGCAATCTTGGCTTCCCAACATTTGGATGTTAGGATACTAATTTAAGCTTCAAATTGAAGCTTTGAAGTTATCAGAAGCTACTGAATATTATAAATCAATGACACACACTGTCTTTGAGAACACAGTGCAATCTCAAACAAACATGACCCAATATCCATGGTTTCGAACAAGGGTTTTATTATCACTTTGAGCTGATCCGCCTGAAATGCTTCACTCTGCTTCCGGACTAGTAAAGAAACTGTTGATTGCTGGCATGATCTCTGGGCTTTTGTTCCGGACGAATTTACGGAGACTATGCTCTGCATATTTCTCTCCCTCCGCATGGTTATCCAGCACTCCCGCAGCCCTGCCTTCCTTGCTAACTCTGGAAATCACAGGAAACACTTCACTGTTGACGCCATAATGTCCACAAACAGAATGCACTAGTAGAAGCCCGAGAAAAGACGAGGTTATTTTCACCAATTAGAATGCTCACCAACTGGTTAAGTAATTAGTAACAATATCAACTGATGAATGTATGGGTCTTATTGTGCTTCACCCTAGTTTTTCTTTGCACTTGTGCATGTCATGATGATTTAGAGAGGTGATTGAAGTAAACATGAGAAAGCAAGCCAGGAAACTTGACAGGGTAGCATATGAATTACAAGCAAAATGCACATAAGAAGCCCATAAGAGACTAGGCACATCACAACTAGAATATTTGACCATTGGTCAACAACTTTAGATAATTCCTCATATATGCAGATCAATCGAGTTAAAAAAAAATCTTCACTCTAGTTTTTTCTTGCACTTTTGCATGTAACTTAGAAGGGTGACTGCAAGGAAGTAACATAGGAAGCATGCAACGAAAATTTGTAAGGTAGCCTTATATAGCATTACCACAAAATGCATATCAGAATCCCAAACGAGATCAGTCGTGCCAGCTAAAAATTTCACAGTACTCAATAGAATACTTCACATTAGGTTATCGAATAAAATCTCAAAGAATGGATGCATATGAAATTGAGAGTTCTAAGCAGAAGAATGCATTGGACATTATCATGCTTCGAACAGCTTTCCCATCACAATTGCATATGAAATGCAATTGAATATTGCACATGTAAGATTATTTAATAAGAATGTATACCATGGGGGATTATCAAAGGTTCATGATATAGGCAACATAACATGTAGTATATGTTGATATAATTACATAAATTGCTTGTGACATCATAAAATTGATCATATAACACCTCTAGTTTAATCCTTCAGGAAACTTAATGTGATTTACAAGATTTAGTTTAATCTTATAACACCTTTAGTCTACTACTATTGGACTTAATCAATCTAGATTTAAGATTTAGGCCTATCAAGTTGATGATTCCAAACTATCATATATTGTTTACTGGTTGTCTTCATTAGTTAACTAAAAGAGAAATCCTCGAGCATTTTGGACTACTGGTTTAGACCGATCGAGTTAACGATTAGTACAATCGACTTCATTATCTAACTACAAGAAAAATACTTCAAGGATTTAGCATTTTGGATTAATGGTTTTGACCAATCAAGTTAATGACTTCAGGTTTGGTTGTGACAAATCCTCATCTAAAAGGATTTAGCCAACCAGAAGAGAAATCCTTCATTAGACCTATCAAGTTAATGCTTCAGGTTGGGTTGTGACAAATCCTCATCTAAAAGGATTTAGCCAACCAGAAGAGAAATCCTTACATTAGACCTATCAAGTTAATGGCTGCAAGGTGGGTTGTGGCAAATCCTCATCTAAAAGGATTTAGCCAACCAGAAGAGAAATCCTTCAATTAGACCTATCAAGTTAATGCTTCAGGTTGGGTTGTGACAAATCCTCATCTAAAAGGATTTAGCCAACCAGAAGAGAAATCCTTACATTAGACCTATCAAGTTAATGGCTTCAAGGTGGGTTGTGGCAAATCCTCATCTAAAAGGATTTAGCCAACCAGAAGGGAAATCCTTACATTAGACCTATTACACCTATCAAGTTGATGCTTTCGATCTAATCAACCATCTCAAATCAAACATTAGGTGTAAAATTCGGCCAAGTACAATCCTGTCTTTCAAATTAAAGCTTTTGTTCTTCCTTGGAAGACATCAAACTCCCAGATCTCAATCAGAAACCAACACTTGGGTCGGGCAATTGTCAGTCAGAAGTTCCATATAGAACAAGATAAACGAAGAACTGGATGGATCCAGATCACGACACGAACAAGCGCAAAAGGGGATCGATTTAGAGGTAGTCAAATCAGGAGAAACCCGATCTTTGATCGAAAAGATCGGGGGGAGGAACAAGGAAACCCACCTCACTTCCGGGTTGATGCAGATGTTGCGGACAAGCTGGAAGCCGCAGATGCCCACCGCCACCCCGACCGCCGCAAACAGCGGGTAGACCTAATACAACCACCACCACCATCATCACGACAGGCGAAACCGCATCAGATGATCGAGAAGAGCACAAGAGATCGAACTCAAACCTCGGGCCTCAACCAACGTTTAAGGGTGGAAGACGCCATGGAAACAGGCGACGGGGCTGAGGAGGAGATGCGAAGAGCGACCGGCGGCAGACGGACGCAAACGCGTGGTGGTCATTTATAAGCCACGGTCCGTATCACCCTTTTATTAGGATCGTTGGATGAGATCTCAACGGCTCAAGATATTTTTTGTGTCAAATTAATTCTAAATTTAACCACCATTATTTTCTTTTGGAGTTATTTTAAATATTTATGCTTAAAAATTTTAATGATAGTTTATATATATATATATATATAGTATATAATTCGTTATTGTCAAATCCTCTTCCTTTTTATCATTTTTATTCACTATATTATAAGATTTATTTTGTAACATTATTCATATATCTTATTTTCAACAAAAAATAAAATCATGTTTTATTAAAAATATTAAATTTCGTGTTCTGATTTGTTGATCTGTTTTTTTTAACTTTGACAAAATCATTCCTCCCATTATTCATTGAATCAAACAAATCCAAAATTAGTCAATCATTTTTCAGTTGTTCATTAATTTCATAGTTTTTATTAACTATCTATCACAAATTTGGGAAACACTCACCATCATCAATAAAAAATATATATTTTTTTTTACTTGTCTAAATTTTCTCTTCTATGCTTAATTTGTCTGGACCTTAATGGAAAGTATCAAGGAAAAAAGAAACCCAATAATATTTATTTAAATCATTGTTGAATTTTCCATGATTTTAAATGTCCTTTTATATATATATATATATATATATATATATAATGGAGGAAGAAATGGTAATTATATGTGGCACACTGGGATGTTCCTTTATGTGGGGCACACAGTGGGTCCTGCTTAAACTCTCCATTAAAAATAAGGTAAGCCCCTTGGTATGATCCAAGCTGTTACTACAGTCTTGCTCGAATGATACGAGGTCGTCCAACGTAAACAAATGGCAATCGGAGCCGGGGATTCTCCACCGTCGGATACGAGATCTACCAAGAAGGGACGGTGGATACTTCAATTTCGAAACCACCGTCGGCGTCTCAAACTCCCCCCATTAAAGTCGTCGAAAAAGACGGAGAAGATCAATTGCACGCCTCCAACTGCGCTTTCTACTGCCACCGCCTCTCCGCCTTCAGCGACTCGCTCATCGGCCTCCTCCTCCTCTTGCAGCGATGGGTTCTAGGGGAGGCAACAAGAAGCCGTTAGGGAACCGGCCGACCATCCGGACCCTCGCGGATCTGAATCGGAGCTCCGGCCACGGCTCCGATAGCGACTCCGACGGGCCTCAGGAGTACTACACTGGCGGCGAGAAGAGGTTGATCTCTCACCCTCATGATCCTTGATTTCTTCATTGTGGTGATACGATCGATGATCACGCCGCTGCTTTCACTTCCCTTCCGTCCCCTGTTAATTCACTGCGAATTCTCCGGGAGACTTCTGGCAGAGTAGGTCTATTTGAATGTCCTAAGCATATTAATTGGATAGGGTCCGTGGGAATTCTCGATATCAGAAGAACCACTTTCCGCGGTGAGGTGGATTGGCTCGCGCCTCTAAATTGGATGCTGATTCTATTGCTGGAGAAAATAATTCCTCGTATCAAATAGAGAGGATAGTTAGTGCCTCGTTCGAATCAGATTTATTTTTGCATGACATAATTATTGTCATTTTAATGTCATTGAAGAGATCTCCTCCAAACAATAAAATTTAAGTTCATGGCATGTAGTCAAATTCAAAATTTTGGTTGGAAGATGTTGTCGTAATCTAATGTCACATAGGTTTGAATATTGATTTCAGTTTGGGAAGCATGTGTTTGTGTTGGTTGAGGAGTTCTACATCATCTTTTCTTGAAAACATTGTGAGCCCTGAGGTTCTCTGATTAGCATGTTAATTGCTCAATATATCTTTCTTATTTGATAAGTCTTAAGACCTATTTACTGGATTATAGAGACATAATTGCATTGGTGTTGTAACAGAAATAATTGTAGGTTTACTGATGCTATGTATTCCCATAATAATTAGCTTTGAGTTTTGTGGTGGTTGAATTTCCATAAGGTGGAATTGTGACCATTTTATTTTGTATCGGTGATATTGATGCTGAGATGACTGTACTGTACCAAGATGGATGAGTGAAGTTGAAGTTATTGGGAAAGGGAAAATAAGGTATACATACATTATGGGAACAATTAAGCGTAGTTTCAATTGTGAATAGAATAAAGGATAATGGTTTAAGGTGACATGAACATGATTGAAGGTAAATAAATTTGAGCACTACTGATGTTTTCAATGTTTAAGATCTGTAAACCAATTTACAAGCTTTATCTTCTTTCATTTTACATCAAAGATCATGTTAGTGATCAGTGGCATGGTTTATGCAGTGGATAAAGCTACAAAATATTAATATGTTAGCTAACTTTCAAAATGTGAAATTCTGTTATTCTAAACGCTAACTTCATTTACTATGTTGTATGTGAAAAATGATTATAGGTATGATGTACTTATTTCTTCACACGTGAACATTTTAGCAAAATCACTAGTTAACCAATGTATTATGAACAAAAGTAAACTTGTATGAGGTCCATATCTCTGAATTACAGATTACTTATGGTAGAAAAACAGTATCTTTATTTCTCGTGAGATTTTTTCAGTTTGACGATAACATAGTCCGCTATGCAGTGGGATGCTGGTTCAAGATCCATCAAAACATGGTCATAATGTGGATGGCATATTTGAGCAAGCTAGGCAGATGGGAGCCATCCAAGGACCAATCGAGTCGAATCATCCATCATCAAGTTCAAGAAGTTTTACCGGAACTGGTAGACTCTTATCAGGTGAAACAGTCCCTGCTGCTCCCCAGCAACCTGAAAACATAGTGCATGATATCCACTTTTGGACCAATGGATTTACTGTTAATGATGGTCCATTGAGGAGGTTTGATGATCCTGAAAATGCACCCTTCTTAGAGGTAACATTATTTGTAACTCATTCATGTTCCACAGCATATGTTTTCTAGGTGCTGGATTTTCACATTCTTCATTCCAAGTTAATGAAATTCTGCTGTTCATCATTCTGTCGATCATGCATACTTTTATTCTATTTTGTTATGTTAGTCATGTTAATACGATATGACCGATGTAAAGTTTATATACTGGACAATGAATTATTGGACCTAGAGTGGATTTAGTTTACATATGTTCTAGCGTGATTTATGTTCTTGTTACATCGATGTCAATCTCTTTGGCTGTATCGTATTAGATATCAGGAAGATTTCAGCTAATAAGGATTCGACTGTTCTGGGGAATTTGCCTTCAAGCAGAACCACAGTGCTTATGGATTGTTTGTGATTATGCAGTGGCTTGGTTTTGGCTTTCCCTAGTATGGTTTATTATTTCTTCTGTTGCTATTTAACATGTTCAGATTATTGGTGAACTGAATACCACTATTTTTTTTCATTAGTCTGATAGTATTATTGTTCATGATGTAAATTTATAACTGGTGTAAAACCCTCAATTTTAGTTGCTCGAGTGCTAGTTAGATTTTCTGGATATGCAACTTAAATACATTTGGAATTTGCAGTAAAATTTATTCACAATCTCTTGTAAAATGTCTTCTTGCCTCCAATTTGAAGTTTCATGGTCTCTTGGCCCTCATCAAGATGACTAGACATGTCCCCTCTTACTGTTCTTGAAGTTGTCAATTTTTGTGGGCACAATTAGTTGGACCTGCACATATCAGTAAAGATTAAATTAATAGATTCTTATAGGAGATCAACTTTGCTGAAGAATTTGTTTATCTGTTGTACAAATCAGTGTCATTTAATTTAGATCTATTGAGTTTGTTTACTGGAAACAAAGATGAGCATATCCTTCAGGAAAACTTTCTTTTTAACTTTTTAGGGAACAAATTTATTTTTGCTTTATTTTGGTACTGCCGTCTATCTGATCTTGACTTATTGTATCTTCAAGTTCTTGTGTTTAGTTGCTTCATGGCTTCTCTTAGGCATCTGCTGCATCCATTCATTTAAGCAAGTATAAACTTGTTGCTAAATCAATGTTGCTTGGTTGCTTTAGTGAAAAGTTAGATGACTTATTCTCCTATATCCTAATCCAATTTTAAGATGTTGCAATCTTTGTGGCTTTTGTGCAGAGCATTATGAAGTCTGAATGCCCAAAAGAGCTCGAGCCAGCAGATAGGAGGTCCGTGGTACATGTCAATCTCGTAAGGAGGGCAGAAAATTGTCCTGTATGTGTAACATAAACCTTCAGATTGACTTCATTATTTTCTTGCAGCTCGGGATTCCTGATTATTTCTCTTTGGCAGGAACCTGCGAGACGCCTTGCTCCATTTCAGGGCGCAGGTAGGACGCTAGGAAGTGGATCCTCAAATAGTTCCGGCAGTGAGCTTGCTGACACTGCCACAGCATCCAGTAGTGCTCCCTCATCATCCACAGGCCTGGCCGTTGACGAATCTAAGCCATCTACTACCATCCAGCTGAGGTTGGTGGACGGGACCAGGATGATTGCACGTTTCAACACCCAACACACCGTAGCAAATATACGGTCTTTCATCGATGCATCAAGGCCTGGGGCACCAAGTTCTTACCAGCTACAAACAGTTGGTTTTCCACCCAAGCAGCTCAATGATCCGAGCAAGACGATCGAGGAAGCCGGCCTTGCTAATTCAGTTGTCATTCAGAAACTATAACTCGATGCATAGCAGCAATGTAAGTTCCTACCATTTAAAGACAATTGCAGTTGCTAAAACTCGATGATTATCTGCACCACTATGACATGCTTGTAAAATTCTTGGACCCAAAGATTAGGGCTAGACTGCTTTAAATTTTATTTGCCTTCCATGACATGATGAACATACAAATCACTGAAGTAGAAGCTTTGTTTATCTAAAAGAAGTGTCTGCATATGCCAAGTACTTGTGAATGGTTTCTGTTGTTATATGAACTTGTTTAAGCAGCAGAAAAGTTTTGTCAAGCCGAGTTTTGTTGCTCATTGGTGCCACTTCATATTGAATGAGATACACATCATACGCTTGTTGGGATCTTTTTGATCTTTTGTTTGTTTGTTTGTTTGTTTTTGGGCAAATCCCTGTCAACTAATTATCATGTTGATTTTCATTTGAAACCCTAAATGATATCAACATCTTTGATTGATAGGGAAGATTTTGATAATCAATCCCTCTCCGTCAACTAGTCACCCTAGAGGCAATTGATGAATCACTCTCCACTAGGCAATGACGTGACGATGGTTATGATATATAGTCCACAGGCGATCATTCGAAATGGTTCTATCGGCCTCTTCTAGAACAAAAGTGACCTAAGAATCAAATCCAGGGTTTCAATTTCTACTGTGTCATGCATGAGGATATGGAGATCAGATCTGTCAAATCCATCACAATCCCCTCACAACGACTCCCTCGAGAGTGGGACACTGTTCCTTGGATCTTTCGATGGCATTGTCCTCCACTGTGACCTGAGATGTTCCACATCGTTGACTATTTTCATTTCAATGGTGATTGGAGTGACATGTGAATGAGGAATCTTCTTTGATCCACTCACTTGCATTCGTCTTCCTGCCCATGAGATGCCTCACCAATGTTCATACTCATATTCCATGTGAGACTATGTAGCATTAGTATATGTATCTCTTGTTCATATTTGATGTCGGATTAAAGCGAGTATCATATTTCTTCTATCTTTACATTTGAACTTCTATTCTCTTTAAGGAACCAAAGAAGAAAAGAAATATTTGTGCTCCTCGCAACAGTCAAGTCATTGCTGCTCTTCCAGCCTTGTTGCTGAGCTTTGCAAGGACTCCAACCATGGGCGCCGTGTTGTACGTGCATGCCTCCGTCTGTATGTAGTTCCCTCTCACGTCGCTGAACTCATCCTTGTCGTCGGGGCCTCCGACGAGCGCTCCCACCACAACGTTCGGGTTATCGCCCCCCCGGCCGTACCACTCGTCGAACCCCTGCGTGCAGCCGACGAACGACCGGTCCACCTTGTAGGACACACTCGAAGCCGCTCTGTGGTGCACCCGCCTCGGGTGCCTGCCTCCGTGCCCCACCAGGTAGCTGATGCCCCTGGGGTTGGACCCCAGGACGTAGTCCACCTGGGACTTGGCGAGCGAGAGAAGGTCCTGGGAGCCGGAGGAGCCCCGCGGGCAGTGGAGCCGTTGGCCGGAGTCAGCGAGGTAGTCGGAGTAGACGGCGAGGAGGAACGCGGCGCCCGCCACGTACTGCATGTTGTTCCACCGGCGGACGAAGAGGAGACCGGCGGGTGTGCGGGCCACGTTGCTGCCGCTATCGTCGTCGTTCATGCTGAGACAGGAGCACAAGTAGTGCTGTGCTTTTGCTCTGTACTGCTCCAATATGCTCACTTGCTCCTCTCGTAGATCTCTTCCTCCCTCCATCAACAGCTGAGGGATACAACATATGATGCGGCATTAAGATTTCTACAGACTAATCAGTAGTAGCATTAAAGCCACAGCACAACTAAGAGTTAGAAGCCATCATTATCCATAAGAACACAACTATTTGGGGCTCCTTTCACTGTGACAAAGTGTTCGTTTAAATGTCTCATTCCTTCAAGAACAGAAAACAAGCATTTAGGGTTTGTCATCATGCCAAGAGAACTTGGACAATTGGGATATGGTTTTGACCATCCTCAGATCCAATTTCAAACATTATGTGATCAAAGACTATGTGCATCAGAACAGAACACAAAGTTCCATACCCTACCTAACTCCACCCCATCATTGCATGTCTAAGGTCAAACTGCACCTCAGGCTTTGGTTGACCAAATTCCTATTTCCCTTCTCTTCCACAACATGACAATCCAATTAGTTGGTGCAATGTAGTTTTGTCAACAATAGCCAAACTTGTAGGAATTTATGAGTTCAAGTCAAATCGATTGTGATTAATGTTGTTATTTCCTATCAATGGATCAATCATCATCATCATCATCATCATTAGAAGAAGAAGAAGAAGAAAGAGAGAGGAGGGTTTACCTTGGAAGCAAGAATCTGAACACCGGCATATTTGATGTCCCAGCTGAACTCAGAGATCGCCCACGTAGCGCCGTTCAGGTCGTATGCGTTGTCCAGCACGTAATCCAAGTACTCCTCCCTCCCGCTGGCCCGGTGGAGCCACAGCGCCGCCCACAGCAGCTCGTCGCCGTAGCCGCTCCCCGACGGGTAATACCTCCTCGCCGCCCCGATGCTGTCGTCGTACCTCCCCCTGTACTTGTCGCCGAACTCGAACAACTGCAACCCCAGAAGAAGGATTCTTCGATCAGAAGCTGGTCATGGGGGCATCACACACGAGCGGTGCTGAAGCCGACCTGTTGAGCGTGGTGCAGTAAGACGTGAGAGTAATGTGGATTGGTCTCCTTGAACGCTATGGACGCCGCCGCCATGGCCGCAGCCGTCTCTCCTGCGACCTCCGACCCCGGGTGCTCCTCGTCGATCTTGTGCGCTTGTCTCGACGTCGTCATGTCCTCTGGCCTTTGCCAGCAGCTGTGGTCGGTGTCGCCGTCCCCGACCTGATCCAACAAGAAGACGACTCGTTCATGGTGTGCCTCCATGGAGACGGAAGTCGTCGTCACCGGATGTGTCGCAATGCGTACCTGCGCCCAGAGAACGTTAGGATGCGTGTGGGCTTTGATGAAGTAGTCAGTCCCCCATTTGATGGCCTCCAACGCGTGCTTCAGCTCTCCGGCCGCCGCGATATCGCCCCCGTACTCCACCACGCTCCACGACAGCATCGTTACGGTGAACGCCATCGGCAACCCGAACTTGACATTGTCCCCGGCGTCGTAGTATCCTCCGACCAAGTCAACCTGCAGTAATCAAGCAGCTTGAGAAGACGAACACGAGATCAGCATCATCACCGAACGAGTGGCCACTGACCCCTTGTTCGAGACCGTCGGTGAGGCCGGAGTGACCGCGCCAAGAGACGCGGTGGTCGTAGGGGAGGCGGCCGGAGCGCTGCGCCTCGAAGTAGAGCAGGCTCTTGGCGAGGGCCTCCCTGTACTCCGACGCGGCTCGGGAGGTAGCGGGAAGCAGAAGCAACAACGGGACCAAAGCAACAAGCCTCATTGACATGCTCCTCGTGTCTCCTACCTTCTCCTTCACCACAAACAAGCGAATCGATCGAAGGGGAGGGAGGGAGGGAGGGAGATGGGGCTCAGTAATCGGTGGCCATTTTGATCCACCGCCTATTTATCGCCCAATTTGCTCACCGAGCATGGCTTCTTCCATTGACTCCAATGTGACCATGTCGATGCTTCCGAATTAGAATAGGAAATGAGGAACGCATGCTTCTTTACCTTCTCTGTACTGCCGTGGACTAACCATTAGCTACATTTCGATTCCTCGATGGCAGATGACTAAAATAGATCACCTGCCTACTTCTGCCAGCATTGAAAATTCTGGCGGCTACTATGGACTTCATCATCCTTTGTCCAACACCAAAATAATAAGGGAGACTGACACATGACATATCAACTTCCTCTAACACAAACACACTGACATCGTTAATACGTGTGGGTCTTCTCCTCCTCCGAGATCACGAAGAAACCAAAGATTATGGTGGTCAAACCTGGAGAACTCCTCCGAGAATCTGACACACTAATGGTCCAAGGACAGGTCATTGTTCTGTCCTCACTCGAACTAAAGAGTCAGTCTTCTAGATGCATGTTTCACAATCGGTGCAGGTATGGAGACCGCCACCTGCCCTACTTCTCCTATTTGGTTTGGGTCGAAGAACCGGATGAGGAACCTTCCTTGCGCGACTATCAAAGCTCGACTGCTTACCCGGAAAGTACAGTTTGACTCTGTGTTCTGCCCTGTCGGAGGAACGGTTTGACTTCCCTTTGCTCTTCTTTGTTTCGATTCATCTTAGTGCCACCGGGAAGACCAACATTTCTTCTGCCTTCCTCCCATCCCACTTAGGCGGAGAACAGCCGTGAGAGTCAAGACAGACAGGCATGAAAAGTACGTCTGTTCTGTGAGACATGGACGCGTGATAGCAAGTCACAAGCATGAGGTCTTGACTCATGTCTGCACACCTTAACAGTACTCTCAATCGATGGAGTCCCAGATGGGGCTCCTTCCTTCTCATCTGCTCCACCTGTAGCTGCAACCTTGAAAGCCAGTAGAAAGCACTTCCTCGAAGGGACATGTCGTCTTTAATTTAGAATATTAAATATTAAATACCTAAATTTCATATATATATATATATATTAAATTGAAAAGTGAAAATAGGTAGAGGTAAACTCTTTTTAGTCATGGGTCTTTATAGGCCCACGTGTCAAGTGGCCAAAGAATCTGTTTGCTGTTGCGAAGAAGACAGCTGATCGGGATGTAGTGAGGCCCAAGGAGCCACATAGGCTGACGTAAGCGCCGGCCCTTCCCCCCCGCCTTCGCTTCCCGCGGGAATACGGCGCCGAAAGCGTCCCTTTCATTAACCGGGCGGTGCTACAGCCACGCGCCACTTCCCACGCCCAGCACCACGTCTCATCACCAGAAGAAATCATCCCTTTCGCGGATCTCCCATCCAACGGTCCTCCTGCTCCCACGTAAAGCGGGTACGAGTCACGCGTATTGACGGAGCGTGGGTCGATGGGTTCCCTTCTTAACACGTTTTTAATCCAATTAAGTCGCCAACTGATCCGTACGTGGGAAATTTCTCCACCCGCCGTCCCGAACCCGCGAGCTTACGTGCTGTCCGAGTGGCTTGAATTTGCGGGGCCCGCTTGCTTCCTTCTCCCGGGCGTTACTTCTCGGGGTTAACTTCTTCCATTAAACTAATTAACAACATTAATCAACAGTAAAACTAAACCTACCCGCGAAGAAATAATAATAGCATTAAATTATAGTTAATGACGATATAATATAATTTAATTAAAAAGGAATAAATACCCTGTCCTCCTTGCTTCGATCTCCTTCTCGGGTTACATCCCGGTAAAGAATGAGCAGAATAGAATAAGAGGGAGAGGGAGAGAGAGATCGCCCCGATTGATCCATCGAGATCCAAGTCGTTGTCGGAGAGCCAATCTTGTCTCCTTCTCCGCCTCGGATTCGGGAGGCTGAGCCGAAGCCGGTTAACCCTTGGATTCACCACGGATTTGGTCGGTCCCTGCGCCTGTAATCGACTGCCGGAGGCCCCAATCGGTCGGTGAGCCCCGCCGATAGCCAATCGGAGGTGTAGGGAGTGGCGATCGATCCGGTGATTGGAAGGGAAGCCGTGGATTTGGTTGGTTATGATTGGCTAGTTGTAGTGAAGTTTAATTTGGTGGCGATAGGGTTTTGGGTTCCGATCGCTGGTTCCGATGATGTCCGACGTCAGGCACAATGCTGTTCCCAATTCTTCCCACGCCTCGCCCGACAACATTGAAGGTGGTTTCTGTTTTTTGTTCGATCCTCTTTTATCGTTTCCTTCTTCGTTCTTTACTGTTTGATGCCTCTAATGTCATGTTGATCGGTCTTTTGTTAGGCATGTGCAATTTGATTCCATTGACTTTCTTTGGACAGACATGCAGATGATTGATTTCGGTGGGTTATAGCAGGGAAATAAAACGAAACGAGGTTAATTAGTTGTGGTGCTTCCTGATCGCAGGAGCTATGTGGCAGTTAAATATCGAGGATGGCCAAGAGGGAGCTGACGGGCAGCTGAATCAGTATCCTGATCGCCCCGGCCAGCCAGATTGTCTTTACTATTTGAGGACTGGTGTTTGCGGTTATGGAAGCAAGTGCAAATATAATCATCCTGCACACAATGAACAGGTGAAAGCCATTATCTCCGGATAGTTTTGCTTCATATGCTTTCAATTTGAGATGTTTTTAGTATTTATGGCAATTAAGTCTGCAATTTTTGGATAAACCATGTTACCACTTTTTCATCAAAAAGGAGAAAGAAGGAAAGGATCTCTTCATTGCATGTTGTTGATTTATATGTTATTAATTGGTTTCTGCAGATCACTCGGTTTAGTGGAGAACTTCCACAGAGAGATGGTCAACCTGATTGCCAGGTTCATTATCTTCATCAATGATTTTGCTTTCCAATTTAAATATGGCATTTGGTTACAGAACCCATCTTTTTGTTCATTAGGTGATCTTCCTTTGCGTGTGAAATATAAATTGGAGTTCATAATGAAGCTCTAACTTGTTGCATTACCACATGAAAAAAATGTCTACAGAAAAGTATATCACTAAATTAGAAATTTTGGAGTAGGAAAACATTACATTTACAAATTATAAAAGCACATTACCTTTAGTAAGAATAAAACTGAGGATAATGAAACACTGAGAATGCTACGTGGCTGTAAGTCTATTTTCGTTGCTTACTATACGACTCAAAAGAGTAAAATAGGTAGACTCTGTGTTTTGGGATTATTTGTTTTCTCTTTCATGAGCAGAGATGCTGCTGTTTGACACACTGACTTCTCAAGATAGTAACAGTATTATGAAAGTGCATTTACTAATTATGGCATTTCTCTTGCAACTATTTGTGGAAGTGTTGTTATAGCAAAATAGTAGAACTTAGGCTGTTTGGCTGCTTATGATTCATAAGACCTTATGTTTGTCAAGACTAGATAAAAATTTTAAGAGGAGAAAGAATACTTATGGAGGGTATGTTGCCTGTGACATAAAGGAGAGTTAGAGGACATAATGATGTCCTGAATCGTTTGCAGCTATAGCATTTAGGTACAGAAGATGCCATTACCAAAAGAATTCTGAAGAACCATGACCATGGCTATGACCTGCTTGATCACATTAAATAAAAAATAAGCATATAAAAATGGGATCTGAAAGTAATTAGTCACCCCCATAACACTTTATTTTACTTTAGAAGATTTTATGTGATGTCATGAGTCAGAAGCTTCAACTTAGATGTAGTTGAGACATGTTTGAACTAGTTAACCATCAATGACCCGTGATAGCAACTTTGTGGTATGTTCAGCGATGGTTTAGGTACTTGTCAAACAATGAAGTACAACATTTCTGGATAATTTAGCATTGTGTTAGCTCTTGTTCATTAAATATCGAATAGGCATTCATGTTAGCAAGACATAGATATGGAGCAGATGATCATAGATAATGTCTAACTGACTAACATTTTTTTCTTTTTTTTTCTCTAAAACATGTTCTCCAGGAACCATCTGGAGCATGAGTCGGCTCATCGATGTACATCAATACAGGCTTCTTGATATAAGCATGCTTAAGACAGATCTGAAATATGTATACACAACTTTATTAGACCACTTGATTTCCCAAGCTCAATGCCTTTCCTTTATATATCCAAATTATTCTTTATGAGGAAGATTTTATCATATGCTACTTAGTGCATATTGAAGCAACAACTACATGAGTAGAAAAATGAGTCGATTTCAAGAGAATCAACTAAATGCATTTTGGTGTATCTTTCTAGTTTGGTTTATGATAAGTGGTTTGACAGTACTTGACACTTTTTCGGATCTATTATAACTTCTTTCTTTTAATTTGATATTATTTTTCAAATATCTCAGTTAATGCAAGACAATATGCAATTTTCTTGCTGCAAACACCTTTTTAACTTCATATCGCGGCAAGCTTTCTCTCATGCAAGGTTTCATATTTTAAAGTTCATCAACTTGATGCTATTAGTTCTTCACTTGATGTAGTTTCAAGGATTTGTGGTTCCAGCCATGATTATCTTTGCTAAATGATACCTTTCATCAACAATAATCATCTCATTGGATTATCATTTCTAAGAGATTCACTAAAGTTTTTCTCTTATTTTCCTCTATTTAATGAGTATTATCATTCATTTAGTTTCTGAAAGGATAACTGCGCTTCTGTAATTAGTTGATACATGAGCATAAACCTGTTATTTCTTCATATGTTCTAGGGTGTCTCTGGATACAGACCATCAAAGATGAGATTCAAAAGGCTAGACAACTGTGTTTTCTTGTATCTGACTGGTAAATACAGGATGTTCTGAATATAGTCTGTTACTGTTTAATATGATAATCAACATGGAAACAAATTGTGACAAAAGAAGAACTATGGAAATCTAAACATAAATATTGCATACAAATGCAACCTGTAGGTCTTCACCTATCACCATGGTTATCCACCAATAGTTGGAGTTTTGACCACTGAACAATAATGGCTGGCTTTGTCATTTTAGGCAAATGAAATTTGATTCAGTGATTAAGAAAGGCGCTCGGGCGCTCGGGCGAGGCGAGGCGAGGCCCGAGCGCCTCGCTAATGTCCCAGGCGGCGCGCTTCAAACAAGCGCCGCCTGGGCGCTCGCCCGAGCCCAGGCGCTGGGCGCTTCGGGCGAGCGCCTGGGTAAACCAAGGCGACCGAACCAGGATTTTAGGTCTGGTTCGGTTGTTAGTTGGTTCAATCGAACCAACTAAACCTAACCCTTACGCAACCCTAACCTGCTGCCGCTGCCGCTCCCGATCCCGATCGCGATCTCGCTGCTCGTCGCTCCTGCTCCCGCTGTCGCTGCTCGCCGCTGCCGTTGCTCGCGCCTCCCGCGAGCCCTCTCGCTGCTCGTGCCTCCCGCGAGCCTTCCCGCTGCTCGCACCTCCCGCGAGCCCTCCCGCGAGCCTCCCGCTGCTCGCGCCTCCCGCGAGCCTCCCGCGAGCCTTCCCGTTGCTCGCGCCTCCCGCGAGCCTTCCCGTTGCTCGCGCCTCCCGCGAGCCCTCCCGCGAGCCTTCCCGTTGCTCGCGCCTCCCGCGAGCCCTCCCGCGAGCCTTCCCGTTGCTCGCGCCTCCCGCGAGCCCTCCCGCGAGCCTTCCCGTTGCTCGCGCCTCCCGCGAGCCTTCCCGTTGCTCGCGCCTCCCGCGAGCCTTCCCGTTGCTCGCGCCTCCCGCGAGCCTTCCCGTTGCTCGCGCCTCCCGCGAGCCTTCCCGTTGCTCGCGCCTCCCGCGAGCCCTCCCGCGAGCCTTCCCGTTGCTCGCGCCTCCCGCGAGCCCTCCCGCGAGCCTTCCCGTTGCTCGCGCCTCCCGCGAGCCTTCCCGTTGCTCGCGCCTCCCGCGAGCCTTCCCGTTGCTCGCGCCTCCCGCGAGCCCTCCCGCGAGCCTTCCCGTTGCTCGCGCCTCCCGCGAGCCCTCCCGCGAGCCTTCCCGTTGCTCGCGCCTCCCGCGAGCCTTCCCGTTGCTCGCGCCTCCCGCGAGCCTTCCCGTTGCTCGCGCCTCCCGCGAGCCCTCCCGCGAGCCTTCCCGCTGCTCGCACCTCCCGCGAGCCCTCCCGCGAGCCTTCCCGTTGCTCGCGCCTCCCGCGAGCCCTCCCGCGAGCCTTCCCGTTGCTCGCGCCTCCCGCGAGCCTTCCCGTTGCTCGCGCCTCCCGCGAGCCCTCCCGCGAGCCTTCCCGTTGCTCGCGCCTCCCGCGAGCCTTCCCGCTGCTCGCGCCTCCCGCGAGCCTTCCCGTTGCTCGCGCCTCCCGCGAGCCCTCCCGCGAGCCTTCCCGTTGCTCGCGCCTCCCGCGAGCCTTCCCGTTGCTCGCGCCTCCCGCGAGCCTTCCCGTTGCTCGCGCCTCCCGCGAGCCTTCCCGTTGCTCGCGCCTCCCGCGAGCCTTCCCGTTGCTCGCGCCTCCCGCGAGCCCTCCCGCGAGCCTTCCCGTTGCTCGCGCCTCCCGCGAGCCCTCCCGCGAGCCTTCCCGTTGCTCGCGCCTCCCGCGAGCCTTCCCGTTGCTCGCGCCTCCCGCGAGCCCTCCCGCGAGCCTTCCCGTTGCTCGCGCCTCCCGCGAGCCCTCCCGCGAGCCTTCCCGTTGCTCGCGCCTCCCGCGAGCCCTCCCGCGAGCCTTCCCGCTGCTCGCACCTCCCGCGAGCCCTCCCGCGAGCCTTCCCGTTGCTCGCGCCTCCCGCGAGCCTTCCCGTTGCTCGCGCCTCCCGCGAGCCTTCCCGTTGCTCGCGCCTCCCGCGAGCCCTCCCGCGAGCCTTCCCGTTGCTCGCGCCTCCCGCGAGCCCTCCCGCGAGCCTTCCCGTTGCTCGCGCCTCCCGCGAGCCCTCCCGCGAGCCTTCCCGTTGCTCGCGCCTCCCGCGAGCCCTCCCGCGAGCCTTCCCGTTGCTCGCGCCTCCCGCGAGCCCTCCCGCGAGCCTTCCCGTTGCTCGCGCCTCCCGCGAGCCCTCCCGCGAGCCTTCCCGTTGCTCGCGCCTCCCGCGAGCCCTCCCGCGAGCCTTCCCGTTGCTCGCGCCTCCCGCGAGCCTTCCCGTTGCTCGCGCCTCCCGCGAGCCTTCCCGTTGCTCGCGCCTCCCGCGAGCCCTCCCGCGAGCCCTCCCGCGAGCCCTCCCGCGAGCCCTCCCGCGAGCCCTCCCGCGAGCCCTCCCGCGAGCCTTCCCGTTGCTCGCGCCTCCCGCGAGCCCTCCCGCGAGCCCTCCCGCGAGCCTTCCCGTTGCTCGCGCCTCCCGCGAGCCTTCCCGTTGCTCGCGCCTCCCGCGAGCCCTCCCGCGAGCCTTCCCGTTGCTCGCGCCTCCCGCGAGCCCTCCCGCGAGCCCTCCCGCGAGCCCTCCCGCGAGCCCTCCCGCGAGCCCTCCCGCGAGCCCTCCCGCGAGCCCTCCCGCGAGCCTTCCCGTTGCTCGCGCCTCCCGCGAGCCCTCCCGCGAGCCCTCCCGCGAGCCTTCCCGTTGCTCGCGCCTCCCGCGAGCCTTCCCGTTGCTCGCGCCTCCCGCGAGCCCTCCCGCGAGCCTTCCCGTTGCTCGCGCCTCCCGCGAGCCCTCCCGCGAGCCTTCCCGTTGCTCGCGCCTCCCGCGAGCCTTCCCGTTGCTCGCGCCTCCCGCGAGCCTTCCCGTTGCTCGCGCCTCCCGCGAGCCTTCCCGTTGCTCGCGCCTCCCGCGAGCCCTCCCGCGAGCCCTCCCGCGAGCCTTCCCGTTGCTCGCGCCTCCCGCGAGCCCTCCCGCGAGCCCTCCCGCGAGCCCTCCCGCGAGCCCTCCCGCGAGCCCTCCCGCGAGCCCTCCCGCGAGCCCTCCCGCGAGCCCTCCCGCGAGCCCTCCCGCGAGCCTTCCCGTTGCTCGCGCCTCCCGCGAGCCTTCCCGTTGCTCGCGCCTCCCGCGAGCCCTCCCGCGAGCCTTCCCGTTGCTCGCGCCTCCCGCGAGCCCTCCCGCGAGCCCTCCCGCGAGCCTTCCCGTTGCTCGCGCTGCTCGGCCTCTTGCGAGCCCTCACGCGAGCCTTCCCGTTGCTCGCGCCTCTCTCGAGCCCTTCGTTGCTCGCACCTCCGCTCCCTTTCCCTTCTCGCCGCCGCTGCTGCCGTCGCTCGCCGCTGCCGCTGCCGTTGCCGCCGCCGCTCCTCGTTTCTCCATAGGCTCAGTATACTTTTAAGTTATTGAATTTTGAAATGATTAATTTTCTGTTAATAGATTAATAATATATTCTTTGATTTTAATGTTGTTAATGGCATATTTTTATTTAAAATTTAAATAATATAATTATTATTATATATTTTTATATTTTAGCGTCTCGCTTCGCTCGGGCGAGCACCTGGGCGAGCGCCTAGCGCCTCGGGCGTTTGTGGACCTTGGCGCCTTTTGGCGCCTAACGCTTTTTAAATCACTGATTTGATTAATACTTGTTGGTAACATATATAATAATAATAATAATATTATTATTAATAATATTATTATTATTATAATAGATATCCATGCATGGATAAGTGCATCTGAACAGATATCTGCACAGCAATGGGTTTCTACTAGTCTATTGCTTTGAAACATGATTCGCTCTTACTGTTGTATAGTTTTTCTTTACCGTTGTCTGATATCCAGATAAACCAACATGTTTGTTTCAGTTTAACTCTGCTATGCTGACTCTTTTACTCTGCCAATTTAACCTCTTTTCATGTTTGCCTTTTTTAGTTCATCAAATAGCATATGATTGAAGGACACTTGATGAATAGTCTCTGGTTTATGTTTCAATTATTCTTGCAGTTTTTCCTGAAAACAGGAATGTGCAAATATGGAATAACATGTAAATATCATCATCCACGAGACAAACATGATACACGGCTGGTTCAGTTGAATGTTTTTGGTCTACCTATCCGTGAGGTATCTATTGCTTCGTAGCACTCTTATACAATTCAAACTTTCAATATACTTTCCACCATCTTCACTTGTCAATGTCACAATCAACTTTTACAATGATTTTAATTTTGGATTGATACTGGTTGCTGTGAACTATCAGATCGGTAAAGGATCAATATATTGGGCGGTATAGCGACCTATACTACCTGGTATCATTAATTAAAGTAATAAAAATTACGAATACTATTTTACTGGTGTTGAGCTACATGTTTCCATATTGGTGCTTGGACGGACCAATAAAAACTGGTCCATACTGGCCAGTATAATTGAGATTTGAAACCTTGGTTTTTCTACCCTGTAGTTAATTGATGAGACTTTTGTTTAATGTTTATTTGATTTGGCTTCCAGGATGAAAAGCAATGTGCCCATTACATGAAAACTGGGTCATGTAAATATGGTGTTGCCTGCAAGTTCAATCATCCCCAGCCTGCCAACCCTGGATCAGCATTCTCTGTTACAGGATCCTCAGTCTATGGATATTCTGGTTCCATGGCACCTACATCAGGGCTAACTGTAATTGGTGGAATTTCTTCATGGCCTTTCTCTAGATTTCCTTATGTGTCTAGTCCACGTATGCAAGGTCTCCCAGCTTATGTACCTTTTGTTCTTGCACCCTCCCAAGGGAATATGCCTGTGCAGCAAGGTTGGAGCACATACATGGTTAGTAGCTGCATACTCTATAACTAAAAGTAAAACTTTGTATGTTAAATGATATCTATTTTCAGATTTAACAAAATCATGTCAACATTAGATAGTTGTTTGGTATGTTATATGATGCCTTTTTTTCTGGTTCGATCTTTGTAATACATTTATTTGCATGTTTCATATAAGCTAGTCAGTTAACTGATATTTCTGAAGCACTTTTAAATTTTAGATGTTAAACCTTTTTGTTACAGAATTCAATTTTCAGATGTTCTTTTTTTCCTAGCATCCTCTCCATGCATTTGCAATGTGATGCACTCTTTAGGTTTTGACTTGTATATTACTTGGTGCCACTCTTTTTCAGCTTTTAGAACCATCTTTGACAGATCAGTAGGGAAAGATGATTTATGGTATTGTAATTTCAGTCACTTAATCATACAAAATATGCTAATATTATCACTTTTAACTTTCTATCTAAAGGCATTCTTATTACTACAAGACATGTATATGTGAAAAATATGGAAAGATTTTCTGTAGGAAATGCTTGCTGGCAATCTAGGTAGCAGGGGCAACAGGTTAGTCATGTAACTGTAAGATACCACATTATAGTTAATTTCATTGGAGCAAAGTAATGAATGCACTGACAAGTTTGAGCAACACAAGGACTTCATTCCATTCCATCTTAGTCATCCATATTAGGTATTAGAAACAATATAGGCAGGCACTAAATTGTATAAATAACCTACTTGGGAAATGACCGACATTCAGTATAAATGTTACAATCTCAATAACTAAAGCAAATTGTCTCGTTCAGGAAACAAAAAGAAACGTTTTGAGACAATATTGTCTGGGTGACCATACAATGTTGTAAAGTGGCGACCAATTTTGATGTGTCATGCCAAGGCCATGTCTGTGCCCGGCTATGTGCATATGCTATGCACTTTTCTTTTTGCCACAAGGAGTTATTCATGGCTGCCATGTTTGTCCTTGGGCAACGTGTATGGGTACAAATGCATGTGAATGCCGGGTGGATATAGAGAGCAAAACCAACGGCAGCAAGTAGATTTTCTTCTCAAGTTTTACAAATGAAGTTTGATTATATTAGTTCCATGAATCTTCCTCTTAAGGTACATATTTAAAAAATATTATATGAGTTATGTAGACGGTATCAGATAAACACAAAATACTTCTTGTGCAACTAAATAATTTCCATTCATGGTTGCAGCATTCTGTGAATACAGACTTTTTACTATACAGGTGCGCACATGTTGCTACTTTTAAGCAGGAGATTTGGAGGTAATATTGTTTAGTGAGTAAGAAAAAAAAACTGTAATGCCAAGTTATATAAATGGTTGAAAACCTAAAAGGCCTAAACGATGACACAAGCAAAAATTGTGTACAGAAAGCAAAGTTCAACAAAGCTAAAATGAAAATGAGGGCTCAATCAAGGTAGATGGAAGGCAATAAATATAATAGCTTGATCAGTGTCTAAACGATGACACAAGTAAAAATTGTGTACAGAAAGCAAAGTTCAACAAAGATGGAAATGAAAATGAGGGCTTAATCAAGGTAGATGGAAGGCAATATAATAGCTTGATCAGTGTCTTTATGTAGGATATATGGAACAAAACAATTGTTGAATTGAAATTGAAATAAAGAGGCCACTTAGTTAGGGATGGATGCATGAGGCAGATTGGTGGCTTTTGGATATAAAATGATCAAAGAGCTGTTGAGTGAGATGGGAGAAATGCTGTGAATGTGATGATACTTGTGAATTTAATAAAAAATTATCAGTTGCTTTTAGTTGTTTTTTTTTTAAATAAACAAGGATTTGTGAAGAATGTCATACTAGAGGAGCCATAAGCTCCTTAAAATAGAAGATAAGTAATAAGGAGTCATTAAGATTATATGTGCATATCTTTGAGAGGATGCTGCCCCGCTAATTAAGATTAAAAGAAAAAATATGATAAGAGATTTACGTTGTTGGGTAGAGTGAAGAAATATTTGAAGAGTTGAAAACAGTTCCACAGATTGACAAATTCATATAAAGCTAATCCAAAGAGTTTAAACAGCCTTCAAGTTGGTGCTTACGGTCTGGTTACCTCTTTTGCAAGCAGTTGTAATAAATCATTCCAATATATCTTTTTCTTATCATAAGCACATCTTCTGAGAAATCTTAGTGATTCTTGTTTTAGGACTAATCATGATGGTATGAGCTTCCATTGGCACTCCCAGAAGCATTTGAAGGATATGGCTTATTATTGCACCCTAAAAACATGACTCTTATGGTTCTTTCTCACTTGTCGTAAGCAAACAAGGACCCCTTGCCACGTGCCAACAATATAGGCCTCAGTGCTTGCCTGGGAATTTTGCAAATTTATGCATATTCTTCTTTTACTTCATGAAACTAGGCATGATGGTCTATCTATACCACTATTTACTAAATGTAACTGTTAGAAATTTTTAAGTTGCAATTGTGTTTAGGAATCTAAATATTTTGAGACCTTCATGAGCATTATATGGGTTCAGTAACCCACTAATTTGGCCATGATACAACAATATGTGGTCTCATATGCTTCATTATTCCCTTAGCTATGATTGAGAATCACTGGTAAATAATTATTTCTTAGAAGGATTCGTAATTTACATATGAAAGCCAATCTCCTATACTTGTCACTTTTTCATTCATGTCGTGGCACATTTTAAGGTTAGTTTATATCTGTCGACATCTTATGCCATCTTGTAATGCATGCCAGGGCAGTGTGAATGATATTTCTTCTACCGATATGCTTGTGCCCAGTAAGATAGCCAACTCCAGACATCAAGAACAGCCAGGTTCCAGCATGCCACTAAGTTTACCTGAGAGGCCGGACCAACCAGAATGCCAATATTATATGAAAACTGGGAGCTGCAAATATGGAACTTCTTGCAAGTACCATCACCCAAAAGAGAAGAACCAAGCAGATATGGCCACCATAGGACCCCTGGGCCTTCCTTTAAGACCAGTAAATTTGAACCTTAGTCTTTTACTTCAGTATTCTCTCTCGGTTCTTCTGCCATAGAAAGCACCTAATTGCATTTTCTTTTTTTTACAAAAGGGTCAGCCTTTGTGCACCTTCTACACCACATACGGAAGCTGCAAGTATGGTACCACTTGCAAATTTGATCATCCATTGGTTAGCTATTATGGCTACTCTCTGCAACCATTTGCTGCCTATTCGGAGCCACCAGCACTCTTTCCCGGTCAAAGGAGTTCAAAAGTTACAAGGACATCAGCTGAAGATTCATCCTCCAAGGCATCAAAGTTGCCTGAACAGCTTGCAGAATCTGAGACAGGTGGTCCAAGGATGAAATCTGGTACTCATGAGCGTGGAAATCCATCTGCAAATTCTTCTCCATCAGACACCGAACCTCAACCAGAGTCTCCGCAAAATTGAACCTGATCAAACACTAACCCCTCGTTTTCATCCCTTCGGACATGGCTCCAACATGGAGATTTTGCTTCCTATTTCACCTTTTTTTTCGCCTGTCTTATTTCAGCTTGGCTGTTCAAGATCTGCATGGTAGTTGGTGATACGGGAGCCATGGTCGTTTCCAACGAAGGAATACCAGGTGATGCATGTTGTAAGTTATGGTGATTTTTGTTCCACAGATTTGTTGTCTACTCCGAAGAAGACAACAGAAGCGGTTTAAGGATGAGAACAATTTTCTGTTTCCATTTTCCACCATGTAAAGTTGGTTTATGGGAATAATGATGCCAAATCAGATTCTACGGTAAATTACAAGACCAGAAATCCTGGGCAGAACTTCTCATTGACAATCTTTACTTACCAGTTTCAAATACTTTAGTTACTCTTACCTCTCCCTTAATTTGTTGTGGATAGAAGAAAACATGCAATGAAAGTAGTAGAATGGTTCTCTCCCTTGATTTGTGTGGATAGAAGAGAACATGCAATGGAAGTAGTAGAAATGGTTCTCTCCCTAAATTTGTTGTGGATAGAAGAAAACATGCAATAAAGATAGTAGAAGTGGTTCTCTACCTTAATTTATTGTGGATAGAAGAAAAACATGTCATCAAAGTAGTAGAAATGGTTCTCTCCCTTAATTTGTTGTGGATAGAAGAAAACATGCAATGAAGATAGTAGAAGTGGTTCTCTACCTTAATTTGTTGTGGATAGAAGAAAAACATGCCATCAAAATAGTAGAAATGGTTCTCTCCCTTAATTTGTTGTGGCTAGAAGAAAGACATGCAATGAAAGTAATAGAAATGGTTCTCTCCCTTAATTTGTTGTAGATAGAAGAAAACATGCAATGAAAGTAATTGAAATGGTTCTCTCCCTTAATTTGTTGTAGATAGAAGAAAATGGTTCTCTCCCTTAATTTGTTGTGGATAGAAGAAAATATGCAATGAAAATAGTAGAAATGGTTCAAACACCATGAACAAACAGGACATGACTCATCTATAGGTAGAATCTAATTTTGCTTAAAACCAATGGCAATCACACAAAACCAAACCAGCTACTAAATAACCCTTCAGATCCTCTCTGTGTCGATGAGAATCAAATCCTCAGTTTCGAGTAGGTAATCGTCAAAAGACACCATCACATCTTCATTTGCGTTAGTGTTCACTGTGACCGACCACATCCAAGTTCGAGATCTCATCTTGCAAACATCGCCTTGCCAAGTTTATACGAGTTGAGTTAAAGATGCGCAGAAGAAAGCAGAGATGGCTTCCTCTTGCACCACATCAAACATATATGTATATATATATATATATATATATATCATGAATCATCATCTTTGGGGGAAGGAGGACTCTTATTCGAGTGAGGAGATCGCAGGTGTCCATGAATCTGATAGGCTGCCATCGTCAAAGAACAGCAGAACATGAAAAGTCTTGGAATTGTGTGAATCTGTTGGTTGTACATTCACCGGGAGGTGAGGGGATTTTCCATAACAGATCTGGTACGATCACCACATGTATGTTTACCAAACATCTGCAATCAAGAAAAGTGGCCAAAAAAAAATTTTTAGTCGTCAAATTGTCCAAATTCGACGACGGTATTCATACCAGGTGGTAAGCAGATTTTCCAGATGATGTATGATATGATCATCCCAGGTGCTGTTACCGCATGCCCGCGGAGAGAAACTGTGCCCCAAAAAAAAAAAAATCTTCAAATCATGAGAATCTTGACGGTCGTATTCTCACCGGATGGTGAGGGGATTTTCCACAAAATATATGGTACGATCACCGCCAGTAAGCATACCTCAAATCTGTAATCAAGAAAAGTGGCCAAAAAAATTGTTTTAGACGTCAAATCTTCTAAATTCGACGACGGTATTGATACCTGGTGGTAAGCGGATTTTCCAGATTGAGGTATGATATGATCACTCCAGGTTCTGTTACCACAAACCCGCGACTAGATACTGTGCCCCAAAAATATTTTTTTATCTTCAAATCGTCGGAATCTTGACGGTGGTATTCTCAAAGGGGGTGAGGGGATTGATTTTCCATAAAGGGGCGGTGTGATGATCAGGTGTGTGTCAGCTTACCTTAGACCTTTTCGTACGAATCAAAAAGTTGACCGGAATCTAATTCCTTTACTACCCCTTAGAGCAGCTACAACCCATGAAGCCTCACGCACAACCCAACTCGATGAACGCACCGACCAATTCCTCTCCTCGCACTAGCGAAGCACGCAATGTGACGGGCATCGCCTTCCTTGCGTCGGTGGTGGTGGTGGTGGTTCATCGGGACCCCCATGCCTGCCGCAAAAGACACAGACGAGTGAAGAAGGGGACCAACTGCCTCGCCCGCTTCGGATGAGCGTAAAGATGTTACGTCTTATTCCTTCGATATGTATTTGTATGGCATCTTACCGCTTTCCATCTTTCTTTCTATGGTGGAAAGACCATCATGATGGGAGCTTGCTCGATGCCGCCACATTACCATAGATGGGTCGATGTTATCCAAAATAAAATATTCTACATATATTATTTTTTCTTTCTCGTTGATTGATTGTTTGATTGATCGATAAAAAATGAGACTCTCAATAATCATATAGAGAACTGTATCTATCTTTCAATGTCATTTAAAAAATCTTTATCAGATTTATAAATATATTATCATCGAATCTGAGAGCTATAACGATATCGATTTGTAAAGAGAACTGGATTTATCTTCTTAAACTAGAACTATACCAATAAAAAATATTTCTTAAACTTGAGAAGAAAAAAAATCAAAAGAAATGATTTGAAATTAGAGTTGATCACATACATCAGAAAATACAGTACACTATCTGATTTATGGCATGGCTAATTAATTACTCAAGAAGGAATCCTTCATTGGAGGACAAGCTTGTTTCTTTGGATCTTTGCCAATTTTAGGTATATTTGAGCAACTGTAAGAAAATAGTATATGTAAATGGGATCTGATTTAGTTTTGAGTCATCAGAAGAAGAACAACTGTACTCTGTAGCAGCTAATCATTTAGGTTTACTAGCTGCAATCTTACAGGGAAGAAGAATAACTGTACACTTTCTTTGTTCTTCTTCATTACAATGTCCACAGGCTTCAACTCGAAACCAGCCATGAAGGTTCTCACAGATAAGCAGAATGAGAAGGCTTTATCGCTTGCCACCCTCATCTTAGTTTATGCCATATCAATGTACAAGAAATACATACAAATCCGTCTTCAGCCAAAAAAGACCTACTGAAACTGAAGAAGGCCAGATTACATCTTTAGACACTCTACACTTTATTTTGGATCGACATCGAACTAAAGCAGAGAAAGAAGGTATGCATGGATATGTAAAGCTCATCTAGTTTCACCTGTTCTCTTCTTTGGCTGGAGGCTAGAGGAAGGATGGGATGGCTTTACAGTACTTACACCTGATACACCACCTCATCCGGTCGTTCGTCTCCTATTAGGATGAGGCCCTCGACAGACATCGGAAAGAAAAATCTCCTCCATTGGCAACCAGTTGATACGATATCTTCCGGTGGATCGATCATGATTAGGTTTTCATGCTTCCTCAGGATACCCATCACACTTGCAGTATTGCCCTCTTTGATATACCTATTGTGTTCAGCAAATGTGATGATGAAATTGATAACATAAAGCTTTGGAAGTTCAAAAGACAACAGTAAAGGCTTTCTCATGTCATCATCAAGACTAAATGCTTACTGAATCTCAGAATTCGGAAAGAGAACAACAACCAATATACAAAGAAATAAAATGACAATAAAAAGAAATGAGAACGATAACAAGTTCATCCAGATTAGCTTGGTGATCTTAAACAAGAAAGTACAAGCATACCTTGCTGGTAAAGATGCAGTAATAACACTAGAGACGAGAGATCTAGAGGCATAATAATTTGCCATCTCTTTTTCATATCACCAGTACTTAAATGGCATAATGATTTAGAGGAGGCTGACATGCACCAGCTTTCAAAGCTAAGAAGTTTGATGACCACAGCAATCTGTCCTCTTTTTGTCAACTTTTACTCCAAATTCCTTATAATAACTATCCTTTCCATTAAAAACTGATGAATAATGGATACAGTACACAACACCGAAGATGTACATATGATATGAATGAAGCAAGAGAAGATATTTTCCCATCGGTTTCCCACTATGGTGCTTTCTCCAACAGTAACCTACCTAGAAATGCAACAAGTGATCATTGTAACCCTTAAATAGTCTTCCAAATCATTTCAAGGAAACTTCAGACATCATCGGAAAGAACTCACTTGAAAGAATTTACTCTCTTTTTTTTTGCTTAATATAAATCGAAATAGGTATACATCAAGTTAATCGAAATAGGTATGTATCACTCAGATTAATAACTTCGTGAACATTTTAAACCATTGGTCTTTCTAAAATTATACATCAAGTTTTCAGATAGCACTATGAATCAGTTATAAAGGGAAAGCCCTTGTGCATAAGGAAACATATTACACCATGAGGTGGCTATTACTTGGAAGTAGGGAATGATCAGTTTATTGTTCATCCTCAAAAATAGAATACTAAATATCAGAATGTGAAATAATGTGAGCGGTAAATGGTGGGGATTGAATCCGCAGAACATGGATCTATAATTATTGCCTCAAGCTTATGCTCCTCCTTTTCATGTTTGTCCGGTAGATATGGTAAAGTGCAGCCCATTTATCCAATCTATTTTGGTACAAATCAACATTCCAAAACTCTAATTGAAAGCATTCCTAGTTGAGTTAACTCAAAGCCTCAATCGATCAAGTTCAAGACCCAACAATAACATCTTATATGTAGGTGCTGACCAGTAAAGATTTTGACTGATTATTGCAAAGTCCTGACCTCGAATACCGCCTTCGCTACTTATCCTTTTCACAAAAACTTATATATAATATTTGTATATTTTTATTTTCATTACTTGATTTTGTATATTTATGCTTAATATACAAATGGAATATAAAAATTCCCAAATTTAAAGCCTCTGCTGAAGAAAGGAATATTCTAATTGGAGCATGACATGGAATCACCATATTCTAATTAGTCAATTTCAAAATGTCTTACCCTTCTTTAAGGCGCATTATGTGACTACCACTGGAAATATTGTGCTCTGTCAGCCAACTTAGAAAGTCAGGAGATAGCTCTTTATTATCCTTGTTTATTTCCATGACAGTTGCTGGTTTAACAAAGCAAGTAACTCTGGCTCCATTTCCTGCTCTCACAAGAAACCTTGTCCCAGTATCTGGATCAGATATATAGAAATCTGCAACATACCTCTGCCAAAATGAGCAAAAAAACTAGTCAACACTAGGCAACACTTCTTCAACACTGATATCAACAATTAAATGAACATACAGGAAGTATATAACCTTGAGCACTTAGTGTTTACAGCATATGTGAGCTATTCAAACTCATTTAGAGAAATTATTGGGTTTTTGTAAGAGATGCAAAAAATCAGGTCTTTCTGTTGGGATTGCAATGTGGCAACTAATTTTAGAACTAATTCAATGATTAATGTTTGATGCTTTATGGTCTAAGCATGGAGAAACAAGAATGTTTTGTTGGACAGCTGACAGCGAGCTTAAAAGCCTTGCAGAAAGAAAGATTTGTCAGTTTCGACTAATCTACGACCCAAATCAACAAAATAGTGGGTATTTGCCCATCGTTCTTTAAAATTGCTCATAATGATTTCCACATTGCTTCACTTCATTGCAGTCTATCTCATCATGCCTTCTTCCGTTTATCAGGCAACCCAGTCATCTCCTATTTGAAGTTGTTCTAATTTGTAAAATTATGTTCATGCTGTCAGGCACCTTGCACATCTCCTTAGAATTGTTCATCACATGATACAAAAGGCTGATCAGACTTTTACACTATTTTTATTTGTCGATTATCATTCTACTATTATAGTCCTCATGCACTGGAAAACTCTTTTTTCCTTTATGATGGTAAAGGTCTTGTGTCTATTGTGCCATGAATCAATACCAACCACCTTTGATCCATGCAGGTCATGGATTCATCACATAGTTTGCAGATCGGCCAGCAGTGATTTGATCCTCTAAGCCCAATGCTAATCCTTCCAATTTTTTAAGTGATCCTCCGGAACGGTCAGAAGTCAGCTTGTGTCTATTGACACCAAGTTGATTCAACTTATCCTGTAAATTGAGATTTTCTTGACAGCTGAGTTAATTCTTCGTAATTTGAGCTGGTTCTGGCCGATCCATCCATCCTGCTGATGCTGTTTTATCTCCAACATATGTCCTGTTAATCTCAAACTCCTGATAGATAGTTCTGGAAAAACACAATCCCGTGATTTAATTTGGTCAATTCCAGTCTTAGAATCCGTGGCAGATCCTGGAAGAACCTTAATTCATGAGATTCATATATGTCCACCTTATCAAGCATGCTCAGTAAAATGGGCATTTGTTGATTCGTTTGCTTTTTCTGCGCATGATGGCTCAATTATCGCAGTATCTATTGCAAGTTTGTCCCTCACAGATGCTATCAACTTGTTGATTTTACAAAATTCCTTCTTTTTGAATTCTAATGTAACATTGAGAAACTTCCCATTTACAATCAGGAACTGAAGATATGCAAATTGGCTTGTCATAATATCAAGGAACATCATATGCAATAATCAGAAGGCTTTCTATTTATTTCAGTCTAATGATCAAACATCGGAAATCATCAACGGTGATTTTTGTAATTTTTTTAGTAACAATAATTGAAGTCTCAACTATTTAGAGTTGGCTACATGAATTTTTTAACGCCACCAAGATCTATAAAAAGTCATATGTTTAGTTAAGTTTATAGTACTTATATTTTTATTTATAGTTTCTATTAAAAAATTTTAGGTTTTCCTCTATCTCTCCTCAAACTACTAATATTAATTATTCACCTCTTCTGTCTATCATATCCTGAGGTCAAGCATATGCTCATACCATCTTAAATAATTTTCTCTCATCTTATCTTCTATCGAAGTGATACTTACTTATTCACGAATAAATATATTTCTTTTCCTATATTTCCTAGTAACTCCATACATCTATCTCAACATTCTCATCTCAACAATATAAATTTTTTGCATATATTGTTTCATGACTGTTCAACACTCAGATTCATAAAATATCGTTGGTCTTACAACTGTCTTATATATTTTTTCTTTTAATCTCAATGGTATCCAATGATCACACAAAATTCTTGGCGTTCCTCGCCATTATAACATTTTGTTTTTACTCTATGAATAATATCTTTATCGATCTCTTTATCTTGTTGAATAATGGATCCAAGATACCTAAAGCTTTTATTTAAAGGGACTTCTTGTTCATCCAATTTATTAACCAAACTCTCTATTCTTGAACTAACTTTTTTACTCTCATTGGTTTAAAACGATAAGAGAACCCTTGCCTACTTAGCACCACATCCAGGCACCGATGTAATGGGCCGCTTCCGAGCGACCTCCTAGCCCACCATTACAATTCGAGACACCTGGGTGGTGTGGTTATCTCAAAGTAAAGGGCAAAAACATTTTAGTATTCATTCAGAATTTTCTGTGCTAGAACTAACTAACTAACTACATTAATTCTTGTACTTTTAGGAAAATATTCATTCAGAATAAGCCAAAAAAGTTAAATTCATCTCTTATGATGTGGCCCAACAACATTTCATAACTTGTTTAATGCAAGAAAGGCACGTATAGTATTAAAAGTAGAGCATATGAAGATCATATTTTGCCAAGGATGGGATAGTTGCAAATAGTACACACATCAACTTTTGTGAACTACACATGAAGTACTTGATGGCATTTCTATGTCGCTTACATGAGTGAAACTACTCTACTTGTTAATATATTCAAAGACTGACCTCAGCATATTTCAATCCCCATGTGAAGTGCTTATACTCATATAGCTCGGTCGACGTATATATGCACCTGGAAATATTTCGATAAGATGATTCAAGAGGGATGCTTCCGCAAGTGACATGCTGCATACCAATATTATACATTAATCATGGAAAAATGTGGGAAATTTCAATATCAAGCAAAGCAAAACAGACTACAATGTCTTTATAAAACATATGCTGCTTTTGGAATGTCATTTATGTTAATCTCATTAGACTACCACTTAAAATTTGAATGATTTCCTAAGATACAATACAACTGAGGATAGTCCACATAATTCTAATCTTTATTCACTTCATTTATCTCATTCTTTCCAGTTCTTTCCACAGGATTTAAAACAAGAAGACTTTAACACATTGACAGACTGATCCAGCATAGATAATGAGTGAGAAATATGATATGTCTACAGAGATACCCCAATGGTTAAGATGCAGTGTGCATACGAGTAACTATGTGCCTCCTGCTACCCTGATCTAATAGAATTCGTTCCACATTAGCCGGCTCTAAGCTTCAAGCTTCTTTAATAGTAAAATGAATGCATCTGGGGCATAACTGTTGGCGATTACTATTAGTGTTTGGAACCCTACAAGGCTCTGTGTTCAGCTAGATTAAAATCAAATCGGTGTTCCAGTAAATGCAGCCAAAATGGCATCAAGAGAAGAACTATTCAAGATTGGATGATTCATTGCAATATAACTGCAACCGCGCATCAATTTTGTAATTAGATAAAATATTTCAGATGATAGCAGCAAAAGGGGGAAAGAAGCAAATATTAATCACCAAAAAGTAAAAGAAAGAGAACTTACCCCAGTGATTTTAACAAATTTCCCAATTGGGAGATTTCTGGAATCGATCGAAGTGTTCGGGTAGCACCGCCAGAATCTTTCCACCTCTTTCCTCCCCATCGACCAATTCCACACCGCCAAAACCCCCACGGCAGCCATCAGTGCCGCCACCCCGATCAGTATCTCCGGCCGCCCCACCGCCACCCACACGAACGCCCCCGCCGCCAACCCCGCCACGAACACCCCCACCAGAACCCACCTCCACACCCTCGACACCCCAAACGCGAACGCCTCCTCCTCCGGCGCCGTCACCGCCCCCCCATACGCCTCGCCCTTATTCTTCCTCGCCGGTCTGGGAGACTGCTCCGGCTGTCCGCCGGACGACCGAGCGGGGCCGGAGGTGATGAGCCCTGTCGGCGGGATCTGGGCGAGCGGACCGGAGGTCTTCCTCGGAACCGGGCCGGAGCCAGAGGAGGGGGCCGACCGAGCGAGCGGCCCGGAGTGGGACTTGGACACAGGCCGCGAGGGGGCGCCCGGGTCCGCCGGGGGGATGTCGAACATCTTACCGAGCTCGCCGGACTTGCGAACGTCTCCGCCGGTGTAGGGCGCCGCCCGCAACCCCACCGCCGGCGCCCGCTCCTTCGGCGGCTCCGGCGGCCCCGACACGATCATCCCGCTGCTCAATTGGTGCGTAGTTCTTCGCACCGACATCTCCACAGTTAACGCACGAAAGAAAGGTCAGTGAGTTGAACAGAGCGAGGGAGGGGCAGTCGACACTTATATACCGGACCCGAGTGAGCGATCTGGGCCGTCCGTTTGGCAGAAGTCTAAACTTCACGTGATACCGAGCTTAAGGTTTAATCTTCCACGATACTCAACCACACCTCCTACCGTCACCCTTAACGGTTACCCAGCCCCGTATGGGGTCCCACCCGAAGAAGGTGCCTTTCTCCAACCACAAAACACACGGGTAAAGGGATCAGTATGATAAAGACGGCCTGATAAAGAACAGCTCTTCCTTCGTTGCTCCGACGCAGAGAGAGAGTGTCTGTGCGGGCTGTTTCGCGTCCCGACTCCTCTGAAGATCGGAGACACGAATGCCGTCGTCGGTCATCTCGTTCATTAATGAGGCCGCATCGGGAAGGTTCGCTTCTCGGTGTGCTGCGGCGCCGTCTTTCGCATTCTGAGAAAGAGAAAGAGACCGCGCCATGTACTGGAGAGCCCGTGGGGAAACGGGTGAGTGGATGGGTTGAGTTCTGGGGTGAGGGGGAGCGGTGGGCCCAGCGAGCACTGCAGCACGTGGCACACTGGCAGCCGGGGGGCCGTCGCTTCGCTCGGGCCGACCGAGGCGCGATGGCGACGGGTCCACGGCGCTGCCGCAGTGGCGGTGGAGAGATCCCGGCCGTCGGATGCGGGAAGAAGCGACAGCTGGCCTGTCCACGGCGGGAGATGCGGGGGTCTGTCGGAGCCGCCTGCCGACGCCCCAAGCGGACGGTGGATTTCACCTCGTGGAGCTACCGACGGCTAAAAAACATCCCTCCGTGCGATGCACGGACGAGATATGGCGCCTGTCGTGGGGCCCGCCGAGCGTGGGGTCAAGTTCACGTCAGTTGACGCACCAGGCCGTAACGCGTGATTTAGGCGGTCAATCGAGTACCCACAGTCTACCTGGCCTCTTACTGGAAGCATTCTTCGGTCCAACGCAGCCTCGAATGGTAACGCAGTAACGGGTAGGAAAAGTATGCATGGTATTGTACTGTGGGATCGTAGGAGCTCGTGAGTGGCGACTTCGTCGTATAGTGTGCGTGGGTAACGTGCGCTTTAATTATGCGAATAATTCGGGGACAGCGGGATCACGGGGCAAAGCATCGGGCGGTGATGCCAGCGTCGGCCGAGCTGCGCTGGTCAAGGATCAGACGGCCAAATACGAAGGACAAAAAAAGATCTACTCGCACAGTATCTCTCATCTAAAGACTATTTTATTGTGATCAAGATATCAATTTTGTATTTACAGGGGAAAATGCATCCAATTGAGGGCACGGCATTCTTTAACGTTGTTGTGATGCATGAAGGACACGGCAAGTGAAGTGACAACACTGAGCTGGCTTAGATTGGACTGGACCAATTATTGTGTGGGTTGGAACTGTTCCAAACCCAGTATGGAGAAGGATCACCAGAAGTTCCTGTACAAAACATCACGTGGATAAGGTATATTTGAATGTGGACATTGGATGAATATTTTGGATCGATCACATCATGAATATGGAGATTTCATCAAAATAGATCGGCTCATCATTGCCTCAGTATCAGAGAATCGAACGCACAACATGTTGTCTTTTATATATATATATTTTTTATCTTAAATTATTAATTTTAATTAGAGCATCAAAGAATCAAATCTTTATAGATACACTCTTAATATTAGTTTTGTAGAGAATCAATATATTCAGATTATTTACACCTAATGCTGACATCGAGTCAAAATCCTCCCGAGTTTGGTGAATAAATACAACATCTCTTTTCAACAAAAAAAAACGGGGGGCTGTATGGGGTGAAATTACACTCGAAGATCTATGAGGTGTTTTGCATGTCAAGTTTGGTAAGATTGCAACTCTTAATTGACGAATGAGATTATAAGTCATCTTCGATGAGGTATTGGCATTGGTAAAGATGAAGATAGTGTGGGGGGTAATTGCCATGCAGATAGTGTAGGGTGATATAAAAAACAAATATGTTTATGTTTCTATTACATGAAAATTTTTAATTTTTAATTTTAAAATTAAATAATAATATATTTAAATTTATGATGTATATATTTTAATATAATTCAGAAAACTTTTATCTGATCTATGAACATATTATCGGATATGAAAGACATATCGATGAATTTTAGACTCGTCTTCTCCTTTTTTCTATTCTACTAATGAATTATGAATAAAAAAAAATAAAAAAATATATGTAATCTCTCATTGATTAGTTCTTGTGACTTAGGAGAAATGAAAGAATAATTCGATGTATTTATTTATAGATGAAATGGAGATCTAGAATAAGTAATTAGAAGACTTTCATCGAGATTGTAATCTTATAAATTTTTTTATTAATTAGTTATCATAATCAGAATTTAATTATATCTATATAAAATCATAAAAAAAACAAAGGCCATGAGACATAGTATGATATTAAGGTGTCTCAGGAATTCCTTTTTCATGGAAAGGAAGAAATGAAGATTACATCATTATTTGAATGATCAGTAAGAGTTAGGATTTACAATTTTTTTAATTTTATGCAATTACATTAGAAACTCTAAAATTCAAATTAGCATTAACATTCCTCCAAATATGTTGAAACATAAGAGGGATCAATCATGTAATAAAAGATATTTTAGGTATATATATATATTATAAATTTAATATGTAGATATTTCTATATGTATCCTCCTCTTCCTCGACTTCTTGCATCGAGAGAGCAACCAATGAAATCAAAAAAATTTAAAAAATAATATTAAGATTATAAATAATAAATTTAAAATATTTTATTATTTTTAAAGAGTTATCAACTGTAAAAGATTGTCAATAGAAAAAAAAAAGAACTTTGAATAATAAACAGACAATTTTTAATGATATTTTCATATATATATAAAATTCAATAAAGCTAATATTTGCATCAATAATTTCTATACTGTATTTACATGGTGAGTGAGACATAATAATAGACCAATTTTGTAATCTAAAGATGAAAAATCATATATATTTTTTATATTCTTTTTCAAAAGTAAGAGGCATTAATTTAAAACCTTCAAATACTTAAGGCATTTATCTAATTCTAAAGCAATTTATTAGCGTTTCTCTGCGCTTAGTTACTCTTAGAAGAAGCTATTTTATTTTCGGGGTATATGGGTAATTTTACTTTCTATACGTGAAGACTCCAAGATTTGAGAAGGGTCAATTCGTAATTTCATTCATTAGTCTCATAAAACGCTAAATGTGTTTTTAGTGGCGGAGGGGCGACGTTTTGCTTTAATATATCGGAAGAATGCTCGTCGGCGGCGAACGCAGCGTCCGTCGATTGAATACCTACGCATCGTCCCTCCCCCGTTTGTCACAAGGAATGGTGGTGGAGGGTCGATGAAGAGGCGTTCGATCGACGGATCCGATGACCGCGGCGGGTATGCTGTGGTCGCCCAGAAGTACAAGAGGCAGAGATCCATCGGAGGAGGATCTGGTGCTTGCTCAAGCGGGCGGACGCTGGGGAGGGCTGCGTCCGTGAGCCGGCAGTGGCGTAGGCTGGCGGAGTACGAGCGCCTGGGAGGCGATGTGCACCCGCGACTGGGTCAAGGTGCCCTGCAGCCAGCAGCAGCTTCGGGCGGTGATGCTTGCCCTCGGGGGCCTCCGCCGCCTCCGCTCCCTCTACATCCTCCCGTTACTCTCGTCCTCCTCCCGCCGCCCCCGGGCTGCTCCCCTACCTCTCTCCCTCACCTCGGCCGCCGGGCTTCGTCGACGATGACGTGGCGGCCTCACCTCCAGCCCCGGTGGGGCAAAGACGAGGTCCAGCTCTCGGTCTCTGTGCTCTCCATCGGCTGCTTCGCGAAGATGATTCCTAGCAACAACCACGGCCGCGGCGGCGGTGGTTGACTGCGAGGACAAACCGCTGGATCTACTCGCCGCCACCTCTTTCCCCTTAAAAATCCAATTTTTATCTTCTTTAGCTGCCTATTATGACTATAAAAGTCCCATTTTTATCAGAATTGTTTGACATGCACAAGAACTACATGAATTGGGAATTCTTGTGGCAAGGAGGACAAGGACAAAAGGAGAGTTGAGGGTTGTGGGTGCGCAAGAAGAAAAAGAAGGCCCTGCCGACTTCTTTTGTCTTCCTGTCAATTGGTATTATGGAGGACAGAGGAAGGTGATGGCGTTTGCAGCAGCAGAATTGGATTCCAGTGCTTTGTAAGATGGATGATGACAAGGAGTCTTTTGGCTTCTTGGGAGAAGTAGCTTGTGTGATTGTGTGTGTTGACTTTGATATTTGGAATGTCTCACGTCTCAGTGCCTTCATCGACTGCTTGGTTGTGAGATGGAGGTGGAAGAAGACGTAAGCTTGAAGCTTTGTTGCCGATGGCAACAACTGTAATTTCTTTGTTTTTTGTAAAAATAGTTTTTGCTCTTATTATTGGCTAAATTAAATTATTTTTTTTATTTTTATTATAATATTAAAGTTACATAATCTACATAAATTTTAGGTTCCTGTGATGTTTAATGATGATTTAATAAATACATTAAATCATATTGGTTAGAACGATAAATTTAATTTGAATTATAATATCTATTAATATTAAAGGATGTAAATAGGCATATCTTAATGATAAACTATATATATATACATATATAAAAGCATTTTTATATTTAATTTAATAAACTAATATTGGGCATTATTATACAATTAATATTTCTCATGTATTGTATATCGTGCAACAATTAATATTCAAATTGTATAATATTATATAATTAGTTTGGGGAAATCAGATATTAAGCCAAATACAGTACAAAATAGTTTTTCCTTCAAATTTTAAATTCAAGCGGCGGAGGGAAAGGGGTCGGCAAAGGAGAGGTGCGGGTGATGAGGAGGGCTAACGCCGAAGAAGGCGCCGACGAGGAGACCTCCATAGAGGGAGGACACGCGGCCGCCGATCTATCGGACAGCTCCAATCGCCTCGTCGACGGCGCTTTGCCCACCAAGGCCCTCACGTCCACGAAATCACGGTTTCCACCTATCCTTGGTTTTAGGGTTTCCAATCTGTTTCTCGTGTCTTCTTTTATTGCGCCTCTAGCGTTCGTGCGCGAGATTTGATTTGCGCCATCGGTTCGGCTGTGAAAGATGATGCATCGGATGGTTGTAGTGGATAACGCATTAGATGGGGTTCATCTTTTCAGAATCTGCTGCTGAGTTCGCACATTTCACTATGTTCATGTATAATATATTGGAGGATATCTGTCAACTTATTCCTTTTCGATGTAGTGGCATAGCAAGAAATGGAGCTTTAGTGATGGATATATGGTCAGAGGAGATAGATCACTTTCTATCAGTGGCTGCTCTGTATTCAGGTTAGATACTAAGATTTAGTCTGACATGAGGCTGGTTTGCAGAAATGATAAGTTGAATTAGCATATGAGTTAAAAGTCACTTATATGTATGTGAACACATGGATGATTCAAGTATGCTAGCAGATAAAATGTGGAAGTGATGAGCATATAAGAGATGTAGTCCTGTGCTCATGAAGAAAATAAAAGTTTGCCATCCTGGAACTTGATTTTTGCCTCCACAAGTATGCTAGAGCTGCCAGTAAGACGTTGTAAACTTGAGAATCATTTTTCTTTGAACATGAATGTGCAAAAACTAGGAGGTAAATGATCAATATGAGCTGAGGATTAGGCCGGGAAAAAGAGAAAATAATGTCACAAATATAGGGAGGCTAAAAGCAAGGAATGTTATAGTGGATAATTAATTGCCAGAGCCTATCTAGGATGAGTCTGGTTGGGACAACTTAAGAACTTATATATCAGACAAAAGCATGGGAGCATCTAGAGCTTATATGCTTACACTTGGAATAAACAGTAAGAACTTTTCTTTTGGAGCAGAAGGTGTGCAGTTGAAAACTGGAAATATGCAATCTGGAATATAATCTTTGTAATGCAAATTCAAATTGAATATTGGATGTTAAGAAGAGAAAAAAGAGGTGAGAATCTATAATTCCTAAGCTTTGTTTGTCAAATTGTTTGAATAGATAACACTAGGTACTCATGTGTGTACTGCATCTACATAGATCAAGGCAATGTTGTGGTGACTGGTGTTGTCAGAAGTTCTAAAATGTACTTTCTATATACTTATGCTCAATTTGGCTGTTTGCAAGTGACATACCCAAATATTATGACTTGAAATTTCTACAAATACATTTGAAGACTCATTTTGCATAAGATATTAGGAATCCGCTATGTAGCTGATATAAGCATATGAATCCTCTGCTATACCATTTTTTTTTGTGATGATCAAAAGAGAACATAGTTTTGCAGAAGTAGAAGAGTGCATCACCTGGTGCATTGGTTAGATTGTCAATATAGGGACACTTTCTGTCCCACAAATGGCATTTGTATTCTTGGTTTACTTGTTATTAAAATGAACAAGACTGTCTTTGATGCTATTATACATTAATTATGAACTATGTAAGACGTCCATTCTGGATAATGTATTCTTTGTTGGGGCATAAATTTCCTTTCTGGATAGATCCTGGATACTAATCTTGTGAATTCTTTATGTACATCTCTTTTTTTATTATGCATTAGCAACACTAGAATGGCTGGCCAAACAAAAAGAAGACGAAAAACTAACATTAGCATGGCCTACAGATTGATCTTTCCTTTTGTGTTTGGCTCCGTATTATGGAGTGACACCTATACATTTCACTCTTTTGTATCAGTTAAGCCATTTCTGTTAAAACACATTAGGCTTCTCTGGAAGGGAAATGTTTGACAAAAAGAATAATTTTCCAACCTTCAATTTATTTGTGTAGTTTGAAGAAATATTTGTGTGATAGATATTATACTTTTTATAAATCTTCATGATTTTTTAAAAAAATATAGTATAGGCTTTTTGGTTTCTAATTGTTGCTCGTGGACTCTTCTGTTGCACTTAGATCTTCTGACCATGTTTTGCAATCTTATTATATTATTTAATCAAATTGGTAGATTCTTGATCAGATGGACCTTGCCTGATGTCAGTCTTCACATTCAGTGTATCTTGAAATGTTACCGAAGTTGATCTCCTAACAAGCTGAGCAAAAACACCTTTGCTGTCTTCTTTAATTCTCTGAATCAGCTACATTGTAGAATTCCCAAACCGCCCTTTCTGTTTGTCCCTAAAAGTAAAGGAATATTGCTAGCCAAAAGGCATGTTCATATTAGCTGTTCTTACTGCTGGAAACTGTTGAAATTTGGAGATTATTTGAAAATTTTTTGTGCTCTAAGAGGAGTGATTAAATAGTATTTCAGATAACATCTGGGCATCAGTATCTATTCAGATAATATCAGCTATTATTTCCATTTACTGGAGACAAAAGAAGTTTGGAAAATTTGAAGGATAAGATTCCAATGCTTCTACTGAATTTAGAAATAAAAATATAAAGTTATTAAGAAAGTGTTTTCAGATAAACTGCTCCATCATTAAGGCTTATTATATGAAGGATATAAATATAAATACCTTCTCCTGCATGAGTATTCTGTGAATGATTCTTCATAGGTTATGTTCTATGGTATAGAAAGGTTATGTAAATGAAGTAGAGGAATCAAAACTCCATATATCATTTACAAGAATAACTTCTTTAACCAGGGTACATATTATGCTTGAAATTAAAGTTGGCTGCTGGTTGGGAATTCATGCTTTTAACATAATTACAGGCTACTGTTTTTGCAGCAAATACGTTAATCTTTTTTGAGTACAGGCCATCTAATGCAATCTGTTTGCAATACATATCATGATGCTTTTCTGCTTAAGGTTGTGAGACTCCAAGAATGTTATGCACAGAAAGCATGAGAAGGGTTTACACGTATATTGTAGCAAATGGTTTTACTCATTATGTGCCTGCATTTGGTGTTCCTTTGAAGGTGATGCCTGTTCTCCTGATACTTGTAATGCTGAAAACTTAGTATTCTTTTTCCCTTATCAAAAGACAAATTGGTAGAGATTTTAGACTTTCCATGACAGATTTTCATATGCAGGTTTTTGCAGAAAAACTAGAGAATTTCTTTTTCTTTCTGCGTATTGATGCCAAGCAGGGGTTAGCATCACTTGATGTGCCGCCTGCACAAACCTCCGAAGGATCTATCAGAACGGCTATTCCTTCACAATTCTTTGCCAGAAGGATCTCATTCATGCATACGAGGTTTGCAAGTAAATATAAAGATTGATTCGTTAATGATACAAGTGAAGTCGTTATTCAAGTAATTGAATCCTACTTTTTTCGTTGGTAGTTTTACAATGAGCATCTTCTTCTAGACGAGATGTCGAATGGACAGCGAGTTGGACTGCTTGTTGCTGCGAAGCCAAGACGCCACGGAAGAATAATGTCGTTGTTTCGTAAGTACTTGTCATCTTCCATGTCCCCATATTTCGTGTTGATGGCCTGTCATTCCTACATATTCAAAAAATGTCTTTATCGGAGCGGATGCGCCATTACTATTTATTCGTTGGCAGATGAGCGTTTGCTTCGGTGACATGGTCAACCCTGGACGAACTCCTTCGACTCGTCACCTAATCCGTCTACTGGCTTCGGATTGCGACGGTCCAACGGTGGAGGCCATACAACTCCATATCATCTGTCCGACACCTTTTCTCGTGGTACGCGTTTAGCATTTATAAATTATCCGCGGATACATAATTCCACATACGGATGGCCAGGATGATGCCACGCGTCCCAAGTGACCGTCTAGTTGATGAAACTGAAACCTAAAGAGAGTCCGCAAGTTTAAAGACCATTGTAATTAAATTCCCTTTTTAAAATTTCTTTATTCAAGTTGTCTTGCATAATGAAATAGAAAAGGGTAAGCGATTACAGATGTATGAGGACTAATCTAATCGATCTTTGACTAGGCCGATCCGTCCCAGGGCGGTTCGCGAATGGTCGCCTCCGGAGCGGCTGCGTGCAGACATGTAGCTGCTCACCTCCCTGCGGATCATATCTTGCATAACTGCCAGTAACTCGGCGCTGAACTGGAACGGTGGATGCCGCGCCCGATCGTCACCTGGATTCTCAGAGCGCCATGTCGGTGGCAGCGCTTCGAGCTGATGCTCGCTGCTGGTGCGGTGCCGGTTGGATGTGCCGATTCGATCCGAACCGGGGAGCGATAGAGTCAGGGATGTCAGGAGATCGTCCTCGGCGACGGAAGACTGGGCCTCGATACGTAGGTCATGCTGCTGGCTGGTGGGGTAAGAGGAAGACGGGGAAGGACGAACCCTGATGTCGCCGGTTATGGGAACCGAACGGTCGACATGAGTCGCCGTGGCTGCACTGTGCTGGCTGGAGTCGCTCAACTCCGACCCGGCCGGGCTCGCAAGGCTCAAGCAAAGCCCCGCGCCCGCGGACGCGAGCACCGGCCCTTCGCCGCTAGACCTCTTTGGTGGCTGTGCCGTCGTCTCGCCCTCGCGGTCAACCACCGAGGCGGCGGGGACGGATGGCGCGCACCTGCGTCTGAGGGTGGAGTTCCAGTGGTTCTTAATGGCGTTGTCGGTGCGTCCAGAGAAGAGGCGGGCGATGGTGGCCCACTTGTTGCCGAACCGACGATGGGCGCGGATAATGGTCTCGTCTTCCTCGGGCGTGAAAGGGCGGTGCTCCACCTGAGGCGAAAGCTGGTTGCACCATCGGAGGCGGCACGACTTGCCGGACCGCCCGGGAATGGACCGACCGATTAGAGTCCAGTTCCTCGGCCCGTGCCGCTCCACCAGCCGCCGCAGCGCCTCGTCCTCCTCTGTGCTCCACGACCCCTTGATCCGATCCATCCCCTTGCTCCGCCCAACTACTGAACTCGCCGTCGCCGATATCCTTGGACCAACAGCCCAAACTCCTAACGACAGGATCGAGGAACAAAGGTATGTGATTCGCCCCCTCCTGCTGAGAGTTAGAAGGCAAGGGTGGAATGGGAAAAATACGAGCACGGAAGGGCAAGAGACGGGGTGGGATTATATAGATGAGAGAGGGAATCGCGAGGCGACCGGGAGTAACCGGTTGTAGGACGTTACACACACCCGACCGCCTCTTCTCTCTTCATCGGGAAGGCGGTTCGATTGAGTACAGCTGTCGCCCCTCATCACTTTTCGCGCCTCTTTCCCACATCAACCACTACATTTCATACGTTTCGCAGTTACACGTGGCGCGTGCATCTTCTCATTCGGAACGCCGCTGCGTCCCATATCCTCCGACCACAAGAGCGGTAGCGGGGAGGTAAGAATAGTTACCATTTTCCTTCCATCTCTCTGCTGCTGTTATTTCCGAAACTGACTAAACGCTGCCTGCTTCCGCCGCAGAAGGTCGTACGGACGATGAAGATCGCGTTTCCTCAACAATAAGATGCACGTCACAAAAGGTACGCGAAGGCCGTTGGCTTCTTTTTTACCTTCTTCCTTCGATTCAAATTACTCAATACGGCGTCGCTTTAGTTGACTTTTCGCGACCTGCTTCTCAAACGGTTGCACGCAACTCTGCGATGCGATCGGACTTTGTGCGAGAGAGAGAGAGAGTGGGAGGATGAGGCGGTGGGTGTGGGAAGGTCGGGCGGTTGGGGACAAAATTGTAGTTTAAGGACGAGACGGAGTATTGTCACGGCGTCTCTATCCGCAACCACCGAGAAAAACAAACTCCAACGGCGCTAGGTTTGTTTACGGAACGGAGCGTTTCCCAACACCGCTTGATCTGCCTGCTTCCTCGGCCGGCGACCTCCAACCTCCACGTGTGTGCATGAGCCATAAATCGGGTCTTCAGTTCCGGCTCGTACCCGACCCGATTTTAATATTTGCCTTAGGTTCCAGGTTGAGTTAGAACCGAATCCGATATTAACTCACGCGGACAGGGCCTCGCGTATGATTCCGGATTCCTATTTGGCTGAGTTAGATCATGGTTTTAGGTCTAATTTTGGAGTGTTAAGAGTCCGTCGACGTCTCTGTTGGGTTTCCGACATGCCTAGTCACAACATATTATAGGTCCTGCTAAAAGCCACGTTACCCATAGGTTTCACGCGTGATTTAGTGAAGTTCTTGATAGCGCCGCATACAATAATTTAAACCAAAATTCTATGATTCCCTTTTTTTGGTTTTCTTTTTTCTATAAACTTAAAAATTTGCATATGTATATGCTCAAGTTTGATTTGGTTTATGTTTGTTGTTGATGAACCTTTACGCTGTGATCAAGGTGTCAGCATGACTCAGTCCGATCACGGATGCGTAAGATTACCCATGCGGATGCTCGGGTCACGTCGACGTCGGGTCGAGTTAGGTCAAAGCGTCGTCTCCCGAGCACGGTTCTCCCTCGATGGGTTGTTGTTGCTTCGTTGTCGGTTCCTGTATAAAGGTCGAGGTTGGGAGGAGGGTTGTGGAGTTAAGGGGAGTTGAGTGTTCTCTTTCTTGATAAGGAGGGTTAGCTTTTATACCTACAAGGATGAGTTGGTCATACAGGATCAATTAACTATGGTCGACTTAAGCTTTTGTGTGAGCGTCGATCGACCTGCACAGATCGATGCTGCGCGACGTCGCCTGGAGCTTTTCGGGATGATTGTACCGTGATGATGTCGTTCGTACGGAGGGGGTGACGAGCGGTTGCCCGTCACGTGTGTGTTATACGTCACATCGGACTTGAAGTTTCCTATTTGTATTGTCGTGTTTGTTTGCGTGGGTTTACGTGGATGATATCAAATTATAATGTGTCATATCATTTGTGATTGGATTTTTAGATAGTATGATTACGATCTTGATTCAGAAATTTTATCCTAATATCGGATTGAGATGCCAAATTGTTTTCCAGAGTGTTCGAGTCAATTCTACCCACAAATCGGGACTACATCATTTACTCGAGTTCAAGATGAAAAGGTGAGGACGGTGGTAAAGTGGAAGGAAGCAATCATGACACCATTTGTAAAGCTGTCGTTGAGCAACATCATGATATGCATCAATTTGAAGCGGCGACGAGGAAAACGTGCCCGTGTAAACGCAAATTCTACAGCTAGCAGCTTGTTCGATACGAATTCTACAGCTAGCAGCTTGACAGAAGAATAAATGTGGATTCGGATTTAGGTACATATGCCCATACGCATAGGAGTAATGTTTGTGACCTCTGCAGTCACGTGGAGAACGTTGGATAATACACGTTCCCCACGGTAGCAGGACCCGCCTAGTCGCTCGCCTCCCACCACGTGTTCAGGTGACTAATGTAGTCAAACCCACGTGTGGATTTAACGAGGCTGGGGTTGGGGCCATGCCATCGCAAGAATGACAGACTGTGCATAACTAAAATTGCAAATGACATATATACCTATTGTTCTATCTTAAATCTATTATAAATCAAATAAAGGGTATCTGAATCAGGTAAACAAATCGCGTAAGTAAACATGTACCGTGTGTGGTGCATAATCGTGCTATTCGAAGTGTGCGTGACACTTCAAATTTGGGGACGAGTTCAAATAGGATAACAGGCGTTCGAATAATATTCGACTCACGGCGGGATTTGCTATGTCATTCCTTTTCTGTTTAACTTCTTCCAAACGGACGGCTCACTTTCCAGCAGAGAGGGAGAGAGATAAGGGGGAGGGGGGCTAAACGACAAGCTAAGATGTCGGTCATGTTGAGCAAAAGAATATGGTGGATATTCAATGGTGGCGTTTTCTATTGATTTCTCGCGCTACAAAAGTGATGGGGAACAAAAAGGGGCAGCTACAAATCCACTTATCCTCCTCATCATTCCATCCTCTCTGGATTATTAAATGGATCGTGAAGCATGTTTGGGATTTCTTTATGGTACTTAGATCAATCATGTTACGGAATAATAATAAACCCAAAATAGTACTATGGCATTCATGGGATCCTAAAATTGTTTAATTGAATGGATGTGCCCTTACCAACCCAACAGTCTATGCTAAGTACGTCTTCAATTAGGGTTTTAACTCACCAAATCTCTAGGAATTAGAAGTTGATGACAACCAACAGTTCAACTATAAATAAACTCCCACCGAACCCATTTATTATTCCCACTGCCAAGCCGATAGACGATCCATCGGGACAAATGACATGTTGATCGATCGGGACCTTTTTCACGTTTCCTGTTCCGTTTGTGCTATGCGAAAATAATCGTGACAAAAACTTCTTTTCCCCCCTAAGCTATATTTATCAACAACCGGACTAGATAGCAACTTGATCAAATCTTGAGTCAATAGAGCGATAGATCAATCATTTTGCACGTTCATTAATGATTACTACCTATAAAGTATAAAAAAATCATGGAAAAACCATAGTTGGCTTACATAGATCTTGAATCTAAAATCTTGAGGACAAGAAACAAGAGGATGGATAAAAACTTTCAACCACACACCGCGTCTAACGAAAAGTAGATTATAACCTTCTTACATAAAGTTTTTGGCTAATTTGATGGATAAAAACTTTATTAGATCATCTCAGAATCTTATAATCATAATCCGCCTTTACGGTTGCGAAAGCAAAACAAAAAACTTACATCATATCAGCCAAATTGATCCAGAAATCTCTCCCCGTCTTTGACTGAAGAACTGGATTAGGTTGAGGCGGCGGTGTATCACTATCCCTACCCTAAACCCGTGTCAACCCACCCCATCCTCTTCTACCATACCACCCTCTTTATTTCAATATGAGTAATTCTCTAATAATTTAACATATGAGTCTTCAACTATACCATACAACCGAACCCTCTTGTATTTCGATTACTGTGATGTAAGGTGGACACTCATGTGGATCATTCATGAATTAGGTACACTGCCAAAGGAAGAAGAACACTTAGCCAAGCATATCACTCGTACCTCTTGAATGAACAACTTAAAAGGGATAACAAGAACAGGGCATGCTATATGGACAAGTATAACGATTTCAGTAGGTGAGTACTGTAGGCTGACCAAGCCAAAATTAACACCTATTTAATATTCGTTCTAAGTACCAAGAAAAGTTTAGCCCACATACTAATAAACACAATACTTGTAGTAGTGGCCCCTACCTTTCCCCTTATTCTCTTGGCACTATATCAAACTGGGCCAGGAAGCTTAAGACTATGAGAGACTATACCGACTCCTCCTCATCCTCTTACATACACATCGAGCCAACTATTAGATATATTTTCCAATACTTGGGTCATATTGGCACAAACCCTGAACAAAAATGACACTTCTCTTTATATTATCAAGACGAATCCCGCTGCAAGTACCAAAGTTCTCTTGAGGTTCACTCTCATAACCCTAATATGAAGAGTCCATAGTTAAGGTCGTGTCGACACCTTGCCTATGATTTCTAAATCTGTTTATACCACATGATTATCTTCTAGATGCCACAAACTCAGGACTGCAGATATGTAATAGAGGCAGCTATCCATCAATTTAATCAACACACAAGCAAGGTGAACAAACAGCACCTTGATTTAAAGGGGGCAACTACGTTATTTCGGAGCTGGAAAACTGGCTAAGCAGCTTTGGGTATGGGAACAGCTTCCAGATTTGGCAGCGTCACCGCGCGCAGTAGTTCCAATGAGAAGACAAGCCCCAAGAAATGCGAAAGGATAGTGTTGGCTGAAGCCTGTTACAGCAAGCATAACATGAGCAAAGCAGGATAAGCCAAGCAGAACATTGTCGTGCATATGTTGTTTTGATTTAACAAATAAACTGATGCTCAACAGAACAGGTGTGATACAGATATCGTCGACTGAGCCTCATTTGGCTCAATAGCTGTATGTTGTTTAAAAGAACACTTTCTGAATGTCCAGCTATATATAAGTTTGGAGCATCAAGAAAAGGCATGTATGTAAAAAGGAGGAAGAAAAAGTATATTTACATCAGGACAAGAAAAAGTCAACCAAAAAAGTGCACCTCGGTGAGAATGCAGGTATGTAGTTGCATAGAAACTATAAAATGGTTCTTGATTAATCACACAAAACTTATATCTACCTGAAATTAGGTATTTAAGTGAATTTTCATGTCAGATACATGTAAATGCACATACAAAGTTGCATCTGCAGCTTCACAAGTATCAATAATGGTTTATTCACAAGACATCAGAAAACATGGATATAAGAGAATAATTCAATTGTAAGAGATACCGTGCAGGTGGAGTTTAACGGATAAGGTAAGTCAAGGAAGAGGCTGTCAAGAAAATAAGTATAAGCCACAGATTTACCTGCACTAGGAACACATCCAAGGCCAACACAGGACTCTGACCAGGGGATATCCCCTGGTAGTAAGGAACCGCTGAGGTAGTAAGCGCCTTTGCAACCAGTAAACCGACGGTTGCTTGCATGCCCAGAATTGCAGCACCCATACCAAGAAGATTTAACACTATACCATTTTTTAAAGTCTTTACCACGTCAGCTCGTGGAGGAGCCTGGATGATAACCACAAAATAATGCTTCATAAATTCAACCAAAACATAAATACCAAGCATTGTAGAGCTTTTCCAGATAAGGTTCCACTATACATATTCACAAAGGATGAAAAACAAGGCTCCGTGGAAACAAAAATGGCATTCATGAAAGGAAGGTACTTAATATTATTTTGCTTCATGCTCCTAAATTTCATCATTAACAGCCTAGGTCACCTCCAAGTATTAGACAGCTACATCTTGTCTAAAATTTAACTTACCAAAATGTGCTTTAAAAGCTTTAACATGAAAAAAAAATAAGGAAAAGTGTCCAACAGAAATTCTAGGCAACTTGATTAATACCTTGCAATTTAACTCTTAAATAGCTATTTATAACTTCCAGAACTGCAAATTGACCTTTTATTTTCAGCATGAACTAACAGAAGAATCAATCCAAAGGGTCCAGATAATTTTACTGTCATTAGTTGGCTTCTTAATGATTCTACTTTTGTTCCTTATTTTACATGTTTCAGGAAGAACAGAAGAAACAATCTCAGTATAAGTATAATCAACAAACAAGGATAATGTGTCCCAGCTGAAACGAAAAGTTCAATCATAAATTTTTTAGTTCAATCATAAGGTCAGCTTATTAAATATAAGCCTTATTCCCATACAAGGTTATCCAAAATGATCACAATCATATATTGATATGTGGTTCATACAAGCATAAAGGTGTCATGATACAGATACGGATCTTGGTGTTGACACGGCCACTAATCTAATCAAGGACATATAAGTAGAGAAGAGTTTAAATTTAAGATATAGACACGGGAATATGGGATCAAACAAATATATATAGAAACATACATGTAAAATATTTATATAAAATGTTTAAAATTATAATACAAACTACATTAATCAAATTCTGGATCATTGAACTGAGAGAGATATTGGCATTAATTTTTTTAACATATTTCAGTTAATAAAACAATTTATGTATTTTAGAATAACTTTCTTTAAAATTATTCCTTGGTTAATATAGATTTAGTCGTTATACTTGGTTTGCCTAAGTATTTCCATATTCTTTTCATCCTTTCTCTTCTTTGTTTTCCCCTTTTTCTTCTCTTTCTCCTCTTTTTCTCTTATCTTTCTTTTCTCTCTTCTGTTAGGTTGATAGTTGAGATATATGCAGTGAGATGGTAGCTAATATAAAAAAAGGACCTTCAAACCTTGATCATGCAGGTTACTGAGAAGCAACCTTATTTTGGTACCAAAGCTCACTCCCTTAACCCAATTATTCATCACAATTAGTGTTTTAGATTTTGAAGCTCCAAGGAGGAAAAGAAACTTCCTCAAGCTTCATCAATTGGTGAACAGTCAGGTGTCATTTCAAGTTACCTTCATACTTTTTTCTCAAGTTGACTTCAGGTTAGAATTTGAATTAACATGAGCTAGGCCCCCTTACAGCTAATCTTTCTAGATATGAAACAATATGTTGTATAAATTTGTCATGAATTACATGAAATGACAACTCTGTATGTGCTCAAAAGTTTGCTTCTATATATATATATATATATATATATATATATAGAGAGAGAGAGAGAGAGAGAGAGAGAGAGAGAGATTGTGTGTGTACAGAGAGATCACCTTTGCAGGTTCATTAGCTGTTCTCCGGAGTCTATCTGATAGTCTTATGTAACCAAATGACCAGAAGACAGAAATAAATGCAGCTGCAATACCACCAGCAGTCGTATAAAATGTAACCGGTGAGGTGATCTTCCCAGTGACAACTGTGGAGAATGATAAAATAACAGCAGCCACAACAGTGCACACTAACTGCCCCCAGAATCCTAGACTTCCCAACCGCTTAAAGTATCTAGAGGTGTTCTCTAATCTCTTGGAGACCTGCTCAAGCATTAGATCAAATTAAAAGGTGACAAAAGTCTTTTAAATGACAACATAAAGCAGAATCAAGTCAAACAAATAGTTGCAAACCAGCACAAACAAAAGCTCATAGGCAATATACAAAGAAAACCCCGCATAAAAAATCAAACATCAACATCCACAAACAGAAAAGTTAAACAATCATTCATGACTATTCTGTGTCAACTACATACCATCATTGAGCTCTGTCAAGAGAGATGTGCGCCACAATAGCCTTCTCTATTGCTTCGAATGAATTTTTCCTTTGGTTTTCCATTAGCCAACACCTCTAACCCAAATTGTCTCACTTCACCTTATAACGACATTTAATAATCTTTGATACATAACATCATTACCAACCTAAACAATCTTCCCACTTTCTCTTTAATCGATGATCTCTAGTAGCAATATAACATACTCATCTTCATTACAATATTTTCTTGAACATACTATCTCCTAATTACCTAAAGGTTCAACCATAAAGCAACCATTCTACGGAATTCTCTTTTTAATCTAAGGGATATTCTCCAGCAACATGCACTATAAAGGTTCCTCCTCATCTTACCAAGCTTTATTCATGTCTGCTAATACAATATATTCATCAATCTCCCTTTTCTTCATAAATTCATAACATAAAAAAATCTTCTAAATTCCTTTAACATCTATATCGACTACAACTTCATTTCTTTGTTTCGTATGCAAAAGTTAACCTTCATTATATAAACCCTAAATCTTCTAAATTGTCGATCAATGGGCTAGAAGGAAGTTTATTACTATCCTACATTGGTTAATCAAAACAAAGTATTCTCGTCTTGAATATTAAAAGATGGAAAAGATAATCTGACCAATATGCGCATGTATCTCACCACCTAAAGTTATTAACCAGTAGCTCCATCATAGTTATCTTCAAACACATCGACACATCTATTGTTCCAAAACCCACAGAGTATGTGAAGTTGATTCTATAGAAATATGCAATTTATATCTAATATTTGTTCGATAATTGTCATCTAAAATCAAACATGGAGGCAGATATAGGAATAAGAAAAGAAATGGAGGGGCGGACCTGCGCGAGCTTTGCCCTCTCGGATTCTTCATCGGAGGAAGGGAAACTCGAGGCCGCTTTTACCAAGATCCGGCGCTTATGCTCGGGGAAAGGAGATGGGAAGACAGGGAAAACAAAGGCAGGGGAAGGGGATAGGGTTTTGGAGGGAGCAGATGAGAGATCTGGGCGGCGATGGTACAGAGGGGTGGTGAGGCCGAGGGTTCCGGTACGACGAGGCGGAAGCGGGGGCGAGGAGGATGAGGCCAGCGGGAGGAGCTGGGCGGCGGTGGAACGGACCGGTGGGCGTAGCAGCGCCTGCATTCTGCTGCTGCTGTGTATGATTTCGAGATGGAGTGAGTCGATGTCCGGCGCTCGACCTCTTCTTCGCCCCCTCTTTTTGTTTCTGTTTCTTTTGCAGTTTGCCCCCTGCTATCTTTCTATTTGCATATTAATAATCTATTTCCTTCGTGTTATATATATATAGTATTTTTTTATAAAAAAATAATCTGATTTATTTTGTATCGCTTTAATACGAACAGCCCAACCCTCGAAACATATTATATTATAGCCCTAACATGGCAAAGAGTCGGAATCAAGATATCAAACTTTCCAATCGATGTGAACACTTGGGAAAGATTAGTTTGTTATCTCTAGAGAAATTTTTATTTGTTGAGCGACAATCTTTTCATTCCACACCCCATCATATTACAAAGGCTAAATTTCATCTATGCTCCATGGGTGAGACTTATAGTCAAACTTTTTTCTATCTTTTTACTTAAAGGCTAATCTCTGTGAGGCTTACGCCCCATAAAAATTGTCTATAGATCCTAACATAATATTAGAATTCTAGTTCTACTAGAGTGGTATCTTACTAATGGCGCAAGCCCTAGAAAGAAGGCATTCTTCACCTTCCACCTAAGCTAAGCAGAAAAGACCCAAAGTCAATCTCAAGGAACAATAAAGCTTCATAGGGTCTTTCTGTTCATATATGGGTAGTTTGCATCTTCACGAATATGTCTATTTCTCCGAGATAGTGCCCACATTGTTATGCCCTTCATGCGAGTTGAAACTTACCCGATAAGAAATTTTGCTACCTTAGAACTATTATAGTTACGATCATCATTCACCGGGACATTGGATTTTTGAAACTCACCCTCTATTAATGAATCTTATAAAGGAACCCTTAGATTTTCGGGGCATTAGATTCTCACCAATGTTTGTGAGAATCTAATTACTTTAGTCAACATTCTCACTTCCAATTTATCTACTTGCATAGGTGCTTCGTGTTAAGGCAAAACGCTCTCCTATCAATGCATTTTTACATCTCATAATTTCAACAGATCGCTTAGCTTCATTCATCTTCAATGCAAGAGCACTCAATTAGTGAGCTATTACGCACTCTTTCAAGGATGGCTGCTTCTAGGCAAACCTCTTGGTTGTCTTGACTCCCCTACATCATTTATAGCTGAGTGATCATTTAGAGGCCTTAGTTGGTGATCTAGGTTGTTTCTCTCTTGATGATGAAGCTTATTTCCTATCGTCTCATTGGTTGGTCTTGATCTCTTTTATTTTTGGATCATCTCTAGTATTTAAAGTTTGCCTCAATTTGGTACCGCTCTCGTGGCCCATATTGAAGTAGTGCCTTACTCATAGATGTCCAGTCAACTGTTGAGCCTCAATGTATTTCAAGGAGAACCAGCTAGCTCTAGGTTCGAATAGTCTTTCACCTTTAACCACAACTCATCCGTTACTTGGGAGCTCACAGCTTTATGTTCCATTTCACTCCCAAATTGAGGTTCTTTTTACCTTTCTCTCACGGTACTACTTTGCTATCGATCACTCAAAGAGTATTTAGCCTTGCAAAATGTTCCTTGTCAATTCGCATGGGATTCCACATGCCCCATGTTACTCGAGTTAGAGCGTAAGCTAATGATGCTTTCAGCTATTAGACTTTTGCCATCTATGGTGCAATATTCATTCTATCACTTTGCCTAGTAACACGACGCTTGTATTGCTCTCCCACAACCCCATTTTAATGGTTTAGGTTGCTCCCATTTGGCTAGCTTTGATGGGAATTGCTTTTGCTTTCTTTTTTTTCTCTAGCTACTAAGATGTTTCAATTTGCCTGGTTTTGTATCCATGGATTCAACAACAGTTTGAAAGGTTGATCTATTTGAGTTATTTTGGATTTATGCTTATTTTTAACTCTTCGAAGTATTTCATTACTTGATATGCTCTTCCTCATCTTTGGGTGCCTAGGTATCTATTGTAAGACTGTCCTTATTTGAACCTCACTATTAACGCTAAAACTATGTCATCCCAAGGTGTTACTAGATAGAAGGATCTTATCAACCTCCATAATGAAATGATAAATGATAAATCATAAATCAAACTACTAAAATGGGTGCTATCAACTACGGACCGAAGATAAGCTGACTCGATTATTAATAGTTCACAAGCTTAGATTATTAGAGTTTAATTTATATTAATATTATTTATATTTTTGAAAAAATAAAAATATATTTTTATTATATCAAATAGAATAATGCACTAATCGATTAATGTCTTGAGATAATACCTGGATTGAGATCAATCATTTAAATCACTTTCTATTTAATTATTCATATGTAATTAAAGATTATTATTTAAATCACTAGATTATTTACACCTTTTAAAAAAATCAATATGATCTTAGAAGGGATTATTAGAACAATCCTGTCTTCCTAAACAAAACAGTGAATGGGAAGATGAGTTGAAACTGTGTTACTAGAAAATATACTTTTCATTGCATTACAGAACACAATAGCAGAAGAGAAACTTTTCCTTCAACTTTCATCACATCATCCCGAACAAATCAGTATCGTGTTACAGTGAAGAAGGTTCGTGGCAAGTCACAGTCATGAGGAAGAAGAAGTGGGTATCTTCTCCAGCACTTGAACAGCATCCTTCATGGACGGCCTCCTCTGAGGGGCCACAGCACAGCAAGCGAACCCCAGCTTGAAGCAGCTCAGCATAGCCTCCTCCTTCCCCTCCACCTCGCCCCTCAGAGCCGGGTCGGTCATTCTCAGCATCATACCCCTCTCCTCCGCCACAAACCCCGCGTTCCACTGGCCGAGCTCCACCTCCGACAACACCCTCCCGGCGAGCAGCTCCAACAGTACCATCCCGAAGGCGTACACGTCCCACTTGGCGCTGGGCTTCAGGTTCTTCAGCGACTCCGGTGCCTGGTAGGGAGCAGCGGAGGCGATTGACAAAGCGGAGGAAGACCCACAGGGGCTGGCTCCTGCGGCCGGAGGCGACAGGTCGGGCAAGCTGCTCTGCGACTGCACCGACCGGTTGCTGCCGAATTGCCGGGACGACGTGCCCAGTCGGTAGCCTCCGCCGCCCCCCGACGTGAGCCGATCGAGGCCGAAGTCGCTGATCTTTGGCTCCATGTCTGCGTCCAACAGTATGTTGCTTGGTTTCATGTTGCCATGTACGGCCTTCTTCTCGTGGAGGTATGCGAGCCCGCGCGCCACTCCTCTCGCTATTCTGAGCCTCGATTCCCAGCTGAGATGAAACGGCGACGAGCCGAGCTTCTCTGAGAATGATGATTGCACCATGTTGAGTACACCGAGTTGGTGGGTCAAGTAGTGTCGAGGAACAGATCGAGAGGAATGGTCGTGGGGCTTACTGGTAAACGAGATGTTGGCTATGCTGCCATTGGGGGCATAGTCATGGATGAGGAGCTTCTCATCGGCGCCCCAGTAGAATCCCCGCAAACGGAGGAGGTTGGGGTGGCGGAACCTGGCGATGCCGCGGACCTGCACATCGAAGTCCTTCAGCTTGTCGATGACACTGCTCTCGCCGATTCGTCGGACGGCCAGGGCGGTGCCGTCGGCAAGCACCGCCTTGTAGACGATGCTCGACCCGGTGGCGCCGAGTATGTAGGCCGAGGCCTTGAGCAGAGTCTCCAGCTCCATCTCCGTGTCGCCGTCGACGGTGACAAGAGTGGCCTCCTGTTGCTTCTGCTGGGTTGGTGTTCTGCCGCCACCCTTGTCCTTGCCTCCCTTCTGCTGTGCTTCCTCGTCTGCTTCCGTTTCGGAGGAGGCCGAAGACTCCGACGTCTCTTCGCTGTCGTCTTCTTCGCCGCCCTTCTTCCTTAAACAGCAAGAGAGCCCACCAAAGCCTTTGGATTTGGGGGACGTTGGTGGCTGTTCCTTCGTCCCGCCAATGTCTCCGACTCGTTTCATCTGCTGATGCTGCAGTCTATTCCTCTTCTTCACTTGGAATACATAGTAAAACACTGCGAAGAGAATTCCGATTCCTATGACATCTCCGACGGCTATCGCGATAATTACAGCCGGTCGAAGGCCTCCCTGCCCGTGCCCGCTGTCGGAGGGGGAAGTCCCCACGGCCGCGTTCTTGGGCATCGCCGCAAAGGCCGGAGGAGACTCGGAAAGCGTGGAAGGAATCGAGCAGAGATTCTCGAGCGGCTTCCCGCAAAGATCAGGATTCCCGGCAAACGCTGTCGGTTTCTGCGACGCGAAAGCTTCGGTCTGTGGGATCTCTCCGGTGAGATCATTGAATGCGAGGTCCACAGTGGCATTGGCTGGAATTATCGACGTCAATTCCCGCGGGATCGCGCCGGCGATCCGGTTGTGAGACAAGTTCATGTACCGGACCCTTTGCCCGCCGAGATCCGGCGGCAGAGAACCATTGATGAGGTTGGAGCTCAAGTCCAGGTACTCCACCAGGCCCAACCCGCCTCCCGGGAGCTCGCCGGAGAGGTAATTACCGGCAAGGGCGACGACGGTGAGGTTCGGAAGAAGAGCGAGACCGGCCGGCACTGCGCCCACCAACGCGTTGCCGGAGAGATTCAGCACCTGGAGGCCGTTCATGCGGCCGTCGAGCTCGGGGAGCTCGCCGGAGATCGCGTTGTCGGCCAACGACAACACCTGCAGCTCCGACGCGTTGAAGATGGAGGGTGGGAGGGTGCCGTTGAGGGCGTTTCCGGAGAGGTCGAGGTGGCGGAGGTGCTCGACGAGGCCGAGCTCTGGCGTAATGCAGCCCACGAGCTGGGAATCGGGAAGAACCAAGCCTATCACCCTGGAAGAGGTTGATGCCTGAGCACCAGTGCTTGCCTCCGGCAAGCCCATGCACTCGACCCCATTCCATGAGCACGGCGAGGCATCGTCATAGTTCCAGTCCCCGAGTGCGGTGAGGGGGTCGGAGAGGACGGAGTACTTGAACTGTAGCAGCAGCACTCCGTCCTGGTTCAGACCCAACACCAGCTCAAACAGCAGCAGGACAGAAGACAGCAACAAGGAACAGCGTCCGATGCTTCGTGGGCTCATGTTGGTGCCTTGACGTAGCTCATGTCTCAGTGGGTAGAAGAATAAGAGGAGGAGGAGGAGCAGGGGGAAGGTGGTGTAGGAATACCTGCTACCTTCTTCCTCTGTGAGAGAGAGAGAGAGAGTAGCTCAACAGATCATTGCATAAAGAAAGGATAAGCTAAGCCAAGAGGAAACATGCAACACAACAGAGAGGAGTGGTCAAGGAGAATCAATCAACCAGGGTGGAAAGGGCAAAAGCCCTGATGCTTTTGGTGTCAACCCAAACAGCACTTGCTGCTTTTGAGCTCCTCTCTTCCATTTGCCAACACTACCGCACACCTCAACTCAGACTCAGAGAGAGAGAGAGAGAGAGAGAGAGAGAGAGAGAGAGAGGAGGAAGAAGAAGGGGAGGAGAAGGAATCTTTGGCTTCGGAAAGAGGACGCTAAGTTGAGGAGTGAGATCCGGTGAATTGCTACTTAAACTAATATGTAGTGTATGTGCTCTGCTCTGCTCTTCTCATGTGCTTCCAAGCTGAGAGAATCTATCAGAAACCAGTGTCATTTTAGCTGAAGATGGTGCTGCATGGAGTTCTTAGGACAGTATAATATCTTCATCATAATTAAGGATTGATTATAACTTATCTTCTGGCAGGATTGTAGTTAGTGAGACCACTGCATTTATTCCATGAGAAGAAGTCTCACCAAATCCATGCATTATGGGGATGAACTATGTAGTCATCCATTCTTAGTACAGCCACATAGTGAAAGGACTAAGAAATGAACTCTAAAACTGCTATCTTTGAGGTACTGTTGAAGGTGAAGGATTGGAACATGAGACATGATTAGGCAACCTGAAGCAGATACTACACCCTTTTAGGTGGCTGGCCATCCTAAGCCACCTGTAACAGCTACTGCACTTCATCTTCTCCACTGTATTGCACCTGCATGGTCCTGCAAAATGGAAAGCCAATCAGGAATAATGAAGGATAAAAAATTGCATTTTGATGTGACAAAGAGGCAAATAATTATCAGGATCTTTTCCCTTACCACCTCTCTCTCTCTCTCTCTCTCTCTCTCTCTCTCTTCAGAAGTGATCTTTTCAGGCCCACCAGCACTGAACTTGATGCTTTGCTCTCTGCAGGACATGGAAAACCATTTTACTTAAATGTGCATATTTCCTGCTTGCAGGCTCTTCATTATTTTCCATGCAACATCACCATCTCAAGTTGCTTTCAATACCTAATACAACTCAATTATTTCCAAGGCAGCTACAGATTGGTGGGTCTAATCTCTTGCAATTCCACTGTCATTTGTCCACTATCAGCTGTTCCTAACAACAATTATGGATGTGCCACTTCCATATTTTTCTTCTGTAATGACTTATCCACCTCCATTCTGTAATACATCTGACTTGTGTGTCTTCAGCAGGTGATAGATACTCTCCTACTGAGAATCTTGTGACATGCAATAGGATATGAACAATGAGAACTATTTGTGAGGTTTTCTAAGTGAAAGATATTTCAGTTTCTTTTATTGTTCATAGATACCTTCTAAATGTTTGAGCACATTGAATAATATTATTTTTTGAGGAGGAAAAACATTTAGACATCTGAATGCATTTATGCCCTGTCAATCTGCTCTCTTCACTGAATGATGATGTCTTCTACCACTTGGCTTTGCATCTTGCATTAAATCTTTGACATTAATTCTGATGTGAGAAAATGAAACAACACTAAATAAATAAAAATTGACACATGGAATGAATAGATACATAAGATGTCAACTTGACAGAGTCCATAGAAACTCACATCATTCACCTTTATCTACAAGTAGTGTAGAAAGAACAGAGGACAATCCAAGAGAAACTTTGTTGCACCAAACAAAAGCCGATTCATTGACCGCCCTGCTGGGAATCAAATAGCCAAAGATTAATGTTCTTGGCTACCTTCTGGTGGGTGTGTGCCTACCTACACATTTATTATTGACAGGAGCAGTAAAGAGAGCTCTTCAATCCTGCATCTGCATCAGAGATAACTTTATGGTCAACCAAGGCGAGCTATCGCCCACCTAACTCATACTTCATTTCACACCAACCTCACGAATCAGAATATAATGTAAGAAACAGTTATCAAAATAAGTTGTTTTTAGTGTTTTTTTTTATCATAAGGAAGCTTGAATTTTGCGCATGAGGAGTTGACTTGAGTGTCTGAGTAGTCATGTCATCGTAAGGTTAAAAATTATAAAAATAAAATATCTAGATCAATTTATCCTAATGTCGGTTTTACTAACAAAAATAAAAAATAAAAAAATAATCTTAATGTTCTAGTTAGTAGTGGTGACGAGAGGTGAGGATCGCTCTATATCTGCGTTGATGGTCCTTTCGTTACTTTGCATCTACATTAGTGTGGACGTAATTGTTGAACAACTTTCACTTCTCGTCGTCACTCTTTTCATTTATAACAACCACTCGTGACCTTTAACAATACCGTCGTCCACTACCATCGGCATCATTCATCATCACAAATTAAAATATTAAAATTATTTTTTTATTCTTTATTTTTATGTTTCTATTTGTAAAACTAATGATGTTAAGATAAAATTAATATAGATGTTTTACTTTTATAACTATAAGGATGTCAATACAACTTTTAAAATAAAAGATCGAGATATTAAAAATAGCTAAGGTAATATATGTAATTAGCCCACTCTAATATTGAATTTTTGTATAGGAGCATGTCTAGTATATTAGGATTCCTAATTCTATTTGGATTTTTGAGACCAAATTTTTTTTAATTTATAATCAAACACTTACATCAACATTGGGGTGACCAAATTATTGATTTAGTTCCGTGATTTGGATTAATAAAAAAAATTAGAACACTCCACCATTAACATTCAAATCAATCTAATTGTGATCTAAATTTAGAAAAATAATAATTACACCATACAATTTGTTTATATTTTTATATTTAATCGGGTTACATTAATAAAAAAATTAAAACACTCCACCATCAACATTCAAATCCATCTCATTATGATTTAAATTTAGAACAATAACAATTACACCATACAATTTATTTATATTTAATCGAGATAGAGTCATCGGTTTCGTTCTAATTTTTAAGAATCAGAAACAAACCATAAACTCTATATAAAATGGGCTTTCTAGTAGCGTAATCAAGACAAAGTTTTCTCTGTAATCTTTATGATGTCCTCCAAAGAAAAAAAGCTCTCGTCCTCCACGTCGAACTGACGATCTCAATCTGACATCGACAAGACGCCCAATAACCTCTCCTTGAAGAACATTTTCTGCCCTGATGGGTTGAATCAATAGATTCTCTTTTTGTTTCACAAAACAAAAGAGTTAGTGCAACAACAGAGAAAGAGTAGCGAAGAAGTCTTCATGCTCGGACCCAACTCTCCTCACGCCCGTGTGAGCCGCGCCGCATCTTGGTCGGACTGGAGGGAACTCCCGCCGTGGCGAATGACCCCACAGACGCGGCTTTTATTCGCCGTCGTACTCCTCGGCGAGTGCGAGCATATTCCTGCGTCACCGTCCTCGTTTGTCCACCAGCAACCACAAGGCAATAAAAAACCAGGTTTACTCCTCTCTCTCTCTCTCTGCCGACACAGCCATTCCACAGCAATCATACATAGTTGCAGCATTATCATTTCCACCAATAGCAAGCATACGTACTTGTTGCCTGTGATCAGACATGGCTGTGTGTGTGTTTGCATCAATTTCCATCAACAAGAAGCTTTATAGCACCACCAGAAAAGATTGGATTAGATAATTATGCTCCTTACCTTTGATCAATCCTCGGACGCAAAGCCAGAGTCCTTTGTGTTGGTAGCTGAGTGTACAAATGGAGAGCAATAATCCTGCCACATAATCTGTAGTTGATTTAGTCAAATAAAATTTCCAAGATATGTGATCTCAACATATCTACTAATTACTTATTAGTAGTGTCTATTAAATACTCAGGAGAAATGCTAATGTAGTGATTGGTGGTCATAATACTACCATTCTAAAAATGATTAAAGTATGTATTAATTAGTGTGTCATCTGAATACTACAAGACATTTGAAGTAGAAGCTGATGCAATTAATTGTTAATGCATGTTCAAATCAAGTCTTTTAGGGTATGTTCAAAGCGCTTTGAATTTACAATTTATGCTTCCAAAACCATGATTTCTTTATGTTAGCTCCCTTGTCACTGTGCTCTCTGTGACGACCAATGAGACTCTTTAGAAGATGATCTATGTGCAATCAAAAGTAGACAAAATTAGTCTATCACTTGGTGTTAATCTTGTACAACACTCATGCACAATCTAAAAGTTGTGATAAAGCATCAGAAAAGATGAGATAAGGTTTGCACATTCCTAAAACATTGGTAATTTGCATTAACTTTGTTTGATGCCATAGATCTACCTCAAAAGCATATCTTGTAAGCAAAGAAATGTTTACACATGGTGATACCTTTCTGGGGTTGCATCACATGCTTCTGGCATCATTGATTCCATCTTTGTGGCCTTGGTATCTCCCTTTTAGCTGGACCTCTGTCCTGTTGATTAGTAAAAATATTCCATCAGCAGATCAAAGTACTAACAATAGATTTTTCATCCATGATATGATTCCTTTCTTTCCTTCATGCATATTGAAAGAGAATCTGAGGGCTAACTAAAGCAGCATAAAACAGGGCCCTGAAAGGTCATTCAACATTAAGTGAACCAAGCAAGAAGAACAACAGAAGAGTCATGGAAATAACATAAACAAATAAGAAAAGGTTTCTTCTTTGGATCAAAGATCCATAAGATTCGGTGGACAGAAACGAACTGTAGCAGGGTTCATGGAGGCAAGCTTCTACCCACCATTAAAACAGCAGTGTAAGAATTCAAACAATTCCCTGACTTAAGCATGAAGATAGCAAAGGAGGATTGAGTTACTGAATACAAGTTTATCTTGCCAAATGTTATACAGGAAGGATTCTTATATAGTCTGAAAAGAATAATTTATTCAAAACAAAATAAAAGTTATCTGGATTAATTTACGTCTCTTCAATTTTATCTTAACTTATCTATTTCTTCTACAATTTACATATCTAAGAGTTCAAAAACTTTTTGAAAACATGAAATCTTTATGCAAAACACAGCCAAAGGTTTCATATATCCAAAATAGGATGTACTACACAATCGTCACTTTGTCGTATTTACTTTCTGCAGCTAACAATTCGGACAAGATATCCAAAAGAAAGATCAACAAATTGGAAAGCTGGAACACATTTGACCCAGTTAATGCTGGAACTTGAACAGGAACTTCAAACTTTAGAAGTTTGCATTGTGTTACAACAAAGTTGTACAATTCATTCAATCATCACAATTATATACATGAAGTATCTATGTGCCATCTACATTAGCCTTAACTTTTTAGCCTACAAATTGAATGAGAAGAGTAGTTAACACAAGAAATCAACCTACGTTGCGATAGCGATTTTAAGGAGTGCCAACAGGACTTCAAGGAGCGCGCGGATTCGGTGCCATAGGATCCGAATCCGATCTAGGGTTTGGCGGGGGTGACGGTTTGCAGGAGGATCGAGGTGGGGGGGAAGATGAAGATGCGACAGAAGTGGAGTGGAACGATCTCCTTCTCATGGCGGTGAGGGTGGGCGCACGGAAAGAGCCAGGAAATGGGGAGGATCGAATAGGGTTTCCGTTTGGGGGATCGGCAAGAATAAGAAGAAGATGAAAGGAGACGAGGAAGAATAGAAGGGGTTGGTTAAGAGATGGGTATGGTTGGGAGTCCTCCACCTAGCACATCATGGCCGTCCACTAAGATTACTGATGCGAGAACGGTCCGATCATATTTCATGTATATAGTGATTGGAGGGGATCCGATCCCAAATGTATCGGTGGGCGGAGTGTGGGAACCTGCTCCCGAAGGCAAACGCGGTGAGCGCAAGGGCCGATGGTCATTGGCCCAAACATTCGGCCCCACAAGATCCTTTTACATCAGCTGCGTTGGTCGTGCCCGATGGCGTCGCGCAAGGGCGATGGTCATTGGCCCAAACATTCGGCCCCACAAGATCCTTTTACATCAGCTGCGTTGGTCGTGCCCGATGGCGTGAGGCAAACGGAGACTGTCTCCTGTTGGTATAGATGAAGATGAGTCAAGAGGCACACCCTGGGCCACGTGTGAGCTTCGGGTTCCGGAGCAAACGGTTTCGGTTGCTATTTTTTATTAAAATAATTTAAAATAATATAAAAATATAAATCTTTTTCTAAAATTTGAGCATAATATCACTTTGAAAAATGATTGGCGACATCCAGATTTTTGTCATTTGAGATTCATACTCAAATGAGTTTACTTCGGAACCATTGATCATTATGTTCACTCAAATAGTCTTAAATTATCGAAAGAGGTATTAATCAATTTATTTATTTTTTAATTTAGAACCATTGATCACCCAAAACTTATTTTGATTCAATCTAAAATCGACAAACCATAAAGCCAATTCAATTCTAGTTCGATCTGATTTGATTCCGATTTGATTTTGAATTGAATCGAAACCACAATTGGGATCCAGTAGACATGAGCAAGCTGCAATGATCTCTGCAGCATGTTATACATTAGACTGTACTTAAAATGAGATTTTGATCAACCATTGCAATTTGGGAGATGAGAAAGCAGCATAGTTTCTGTTCAAGTTTTGGATGCATGATCGGTAGAAGCTAAAACCAGGGAAGGATATATGATGCATCAGTGTCTTGAATAACAATTCTGGAAAACTTAGCCTCATCAAAGTAAGGCTTTTCTTTCAACTATCAAAAAAGAAGCAATCAGTCAGGAGCACAACCTTGTTTTGTAATACACCAACATTGGTGAATGGTTTCAGTGAGTTTTCAAAGTGACATCAAGCATTGATTTCAGCATCTCAGCTACAGCTGTCCACAAGATCAAAAGAGCACTAAAGTTTTGTTCTACAGTAAATCATAAGGGACTACATAAAGCATTTTGATCAATTACATCTGTGTTCATCAAAATTATTACAGCTGCTACTGCTAAATTATCACTCCTTTTGGTCATCATATCACAAACATCTGAGGGTTCATAGCACAGAAAGAAAGGATTAAGAGATCACTATCTCATCCATATGAAAGATCCAGGCAACTCTTGGGAATGACAACAGATGCTACAACATGTGTCCGGTGGAATAAAACCTTCAGCTACGTTTGAAATGCTCACGAATGAACTTTTCCGCATGTGATGGATACTTGCGTTTGACGTATGCTCGAAGACACTTCTGGTATGAAAAGTCTATCCAGCCACCATCAGTTCGTACAACGAAGAGGCATCTTGAGTTTCCGAATTGTGGATGTCGATCGACCTTCACGAAAACTGCTGTTAAGCTTCAGCATTTGCAAGAGAGGTGTACTACCGTCTAGAAAGAGTGGTGACCAGAATTTTTTTTTTTCTATCTTGCATTCTGATCTTCAAGGTGATGGATGTGTCAGGTTAGTTAAGTAATATATTTCTTTTTTTCTTAAAAAAAGGCTACAGTATTTGTCATAATATTGTTATAACACATCCATATTGACTGATCATAATCTATAAATACATTAAAAGAAACTCAAAAGCAATATAAACATATGAGAAACTGATTTACTAGTAAAAGGGATTAAAGCAATTAAGAAAGCTCAAATACAAACAAGAAGGAGATTATCTAGTAAAGGGGACTAAGAAACCAAACAAATACCAAGTGACCGAAACCTAGAGCCGACTAATAAAACAGTAAGGTCTGTAGCTGAAGTTGAATCACAATGCTGTGTAACAAGGGAAGAACAAAGAATTGTTTTGGAAAAAAAATGTTGCAAATTTGAATTTAAAGGCTGACAAAAAATCACACATGCTTACATAATGATGATGAATCTCTACCATGAACTACACAATCATGATGTCCTATAACAAAGAATCAAGACCTGGTCTCAAATCAATCTGAAAAAGTAAAGAACAAAATTAACAACATGATGGTTTTGTTAAATTCTTGTGCAGTCATATGATATAGATATTTTTGCTGACTGTGTACAAATGAAATTGTTAATTGCAATTTGTGGGGCTTTTACTATTCATGCCACAATTCACATGTAGCTTAATATGGAAGGTTCATCCTAACTTCACATTGTAGCTCACTGATACAGGATCAGTAGTACCATCATCTCTATTAATATATGTACTGTGCAATGTTCAATCAGACGCATCTGCTATATCTCGTACATTTGATTAAAGTTTTTGAACAAATCAGAATTAGTAGAATCTATGATAGTATCACATGATAAGAAGAATCATATTTTCATATTTTGTACAAATAGAGATTGACCTAAAACAATAAGAACAGAGATAAAAAAATCATATTGGTGGAAATTGTGGGAAGTATTGTGGTGAATGTAAGTATTAACAAGGAGGGAACATATGCAACATTCATAAACAGTTTGTACGTTACCATTATAGAATCAAGACCACAACCAATCTTATCTTCTGAATGAGGATGATAAGTGAGAAGTTTTTCTATGACTTCCTTTTCATCTTCAGCACTCAAACGCTCCCCATCCCCGTATCTGCAGGGCATTAATTTTGTAAGGGGTAAAATAGCATTTTAAAAGCATCATGTAAGCTCAAACAAGTTGGTAGGAGAAACAATAGCAACCGAGACAATGATATTGTAAGGACAACAGTTCTTACCCATGACAGTCCCAGAAATTATAAAGAGAGACGAGATTATAACTATATGCAACAAAATGCAGCAGACTTCTAATTGTCAATATGCAAGTATATACCCACTAATGAAAAGGCTTTGGTAGCACAGACCAATTTAAGATTTTGTTAAAGTGGTTAGTGGATGTGCATATCTGCCTTATATAGAGATCAATAGCAGTGATTCCAAATGGTTATTGTTCTTGAGATGTGCATATTTCAAGTTGCCAAGTGTTGCAATCTGGTTGACTGATGATAGGAAGAAGAATCCCTCAGAAGATAGCAATTTTCATTCCTTCAAGTTGGTTTCTATTTCTCAAGAGCTACCATGTTCAACAATGGATGCTTCGGTCGACACCATCTCAAGAAATTTTGCAGCATGGTTCTAGACATTCATTCTCCCATAGTGGCACAATCAACTCCCATAAGCAAACAAATCAACAATAATCCAACTGTTCTATGATCAAAATGAGATTCATTAAATGCTCTAGCAAGTGTGTGCCTCCTAAAAGAAAGTCATCTTTTGTTTTTATTTGTCCAACTAAGTTTTGGTTATTTCCCTCCGTATAAGGCTTCTCTTAAAGAGAAAAAAACCTACTCTTGTTACAGTTGGCATCCAAAGACAAAGTAAAGTCATTCCAAAAAGTGATGAAAACTGAAATTTTTAACTAAGCCTAGCATGCCAAGTTTGACACCTCACTGAAATTATTTGTTCAGTGTCTTTCCTGGTAGTGACAGGATGAGCTTCTTAAACCTAGTTAAAGTTTTCCACAAACTTGTTTGCCTGTAATTCTTATAGGTTTCTTCATTTTATTGCAAAAATTAATTTTTAAACCAAACTTTGCATGCCAAATTGAACATCTAACTCTGAAATTATTTTTTCATCAAATTTTCCCTTTAGTGGCATGATGGGATTCTTAAAACTTGTTAGAGTTCTTCATAAATTTGTTTGGTTAATCATTCTAATGGGTTTTCTCATTTTATAACTTCATATTGTTGATAAAGCCAAGAGAAATTATCTCATAATTCTTGTTGTTTAAATTGTTTCCTTTTTTATGTGTGTTTCAATGGCCAATGAATTGTTAACCAGATTGAACAAATGTCTACTCCTACTTTTGCCGTCTGTCCAGTATGTCCCTTTATGACTTTTTAGACACATTCCTGAATCTTGAGTATAACCATTTGGTTCGGAAATTCCTCTCGCTATTTCTGCTCATCAACTGAACATCCTTGGCTGTACAAAACAAGTGTCAAAATCTTTTGGAATTCTAGTACTCTTTGATCAAATGGATGGTCAACTCATTTCTTTGACCACAAAGTTAACTGCTCATAAGACACAATTCTCAAAGAGGCACTGTTCAAAAGGTATGCATACACTATTCATAAGTTAACTGTTGAGTCTTAACGACATAAGCTGACTCAAAACCCAAAGTACCAAAACAGCCTGGAAGATACTAGTTGATAGATATTCATTACCAATTTGTATGGTTAAAAAAGAATGGTTTACCAAGCTAAACTGAGCTATATGGTCTATTACCAGTGCTTAGTTAGACCAGTAAACATCAGTTGGTACAAATCAATCACCAGTCCAACCAGTATTTTTCAACCATCTTATTAGTTCTGCAGAAAGGTTTTGTCTTTTTATGAATTATTTCTAGCACTAAAATCAAGACTTTACAACCAAAAATCATCTCACTCGCAATAGTCATTGCCGACTAGTGCAAGCAACAAACAAATTGGACTCTACTGGATCACCTTTCAAAACTATGAATAACCAATTTACAGAAGATTCTTAAGTGTCATGCCAACATCTTCATTTCATAAATTAAGTTCATCAGAACACAAACAATTGGAATCAACAATCTATCGAACATAAAGTGTGCAAAGCTTAAGACAAGATCGTCTCATTCAAACCTAATTTTTCACTCCAATCCTACTAATGGTGACTACAAAATCAAATGCACCATAACAAACCGGGGACTCCTGAGTAGTAAAATTAAAGAGTTGATTTTGGAGATCAATTCATTGTCCACAGAGTCTGTGTATGTATAATATCAGTTTCTTTAATTGGTTTCTACCTACTGGAAACGAGCAAAATATCAAGAAAAGAAAAGGAAGTTTTACACGAAAAACAAGATACCTATCGGAGTGAAGAATCTCCTTGGTGAGGATCCTGATGGGCTCGATGTCCTTAAGGATCTCCTCCTCCTTATCCTTCCATCGCCTGTACTCTGGCTGCTCCGCCCACGGCACCCCCTGCATATACAGCGGCGCAACTGGCCCTTTAGGGCTGCCGGACGTGGCCGGGGCACCCTCACCGGCGGACGCAGCGGCTGGGGGCGAGAGGGGCTCGTCGGTCGATACGAGGCCCGAGGCGAAGCGCCGGGGCAGGGCCGCCGCGGTGGCGCGCAGGACTCGGGCGCGCAGCGGGGCGCCCCGCATGAGAAGGAGAGCGGCGGCGGAGGAAGCCATTAAGCAGTGAGCGAGATCGTAGTGGCTGCGGCAGGCAGCAGAAAGGGATACACAAAGGTTGGGTGCGGAGCTAATATACTGTTATAGCGGGTCGGGTTTGAATGTATGCATTTGGTCCACCCGGATCCGAACCATCTCTAAACTACTGTGGTTGCGGGTGAAGCGATCAGAGCCATCCGACGGTAGCAAAACTATGAAGTCTTAAAGTCCGATTAACAGATATTAATATACAATTTTTTGGGCGATTTTCCATTAAAAAATCATTCTTTTTTAGTTTTTTCCATATGATACGTCAGCTTTTAATTTTCCCATGTGGTATATTTTTAACACCCTAAATTAAATGCTAATTATCGTTATCACCTCCTCGTTTGAATAGGCATTGTCGTTTACATTATTTTGTCATTTTTTTCTCCCAACTCTTTTGGCTTGCTCTCATTTGTACGTTCGTTGTCATCGAAAAGTTACCCTCAAGAGTAAGCAGCCTTATACCTATATTTGTGTTGTCGATGGCACCCATGATGATGATGTCATTATCTCAATCTTTGTTCAAGCCCATTTTGAAAAGATGATACGGGAGATCCATCAAAATATCACAATGGGACGAAGATAGTGATGTCTTGTCTTTCTCTACGTCATTTTTGCTTTAATTCGAGCCTAATACCTTTTCACATACCTTTGACGAGCAATAGTCATTGATCAAGGTGTCGTGGCTCCTCGTTCAATTAGAGTTATCAAATTGGTTCAACCAAATCCTCGATAAGCATGGAAAAAAAAACGAAGGGGGAGGACGAGTGACTTTGGGTGGCTAGTGAAACCTATTGCTCCATAAAATGGGCTTCTTGTATATGATGTTTATGATTTGTGAACTCTAACACTATACTATTTAGATGTAGCATTTGTTATCTTCCATAATCTCCAAGCGATGATAGTTAGATAAAAGACGATCACAACAAATCGAAGGGGTGGAAGTGGTGGGTAACAACGCTCGTGCCTACCTAAAGTAGGAGGAGGTGATGAAGAATGACACTCCAGATATTAGAGAAAAAAATATCAAATGAAAAAAATTAAAAACTCAAATACCTTAAGAAAAATCCAAGCTTTTTCAAAGAAAACGCCCAAAACAAATTTAATAACAAATGAAAAAATTACTCATAAATTTGATTATTTTTTACTTTCAAACTCAACTTATTTTGGTACCTATTTATCTTCCATCCTGTATTCAATTAAATTAATATTTTGATCCAACTTACCCTAATGGAGTAGGAAGAGTGTCCAAAATTAATATTACCATCACATAATATAATGCAAATCAACGATCCTCGTTCTCAGATCAAGTTGATCAATCAATCAATCAATCAATGATCTAGTGATTTGAGACTCAATCAACCACGTCACTACTACTAATATTAATTGATTTAAAATTTAAAATTAAATACTTAAAATACATTTAATATTTCAATAATCAACATAAAATTTTAAAAGGTAAGTTTTAGTTAATTATCAAATGATAGTCAACAAACGAAGATTAATATTAGTAATATATGTGCATGGTTTTATATTTTAGAAGGAAACATATATCTCAAATTCCAATTTAAAAGAAAAACACAAAACGATGACTTATTTTAGAATTATATATATATATATATATATATATATATATATAATTCTAAAATATAAAAAATAACTTTATTTTTTAATAATAAAAAAATTAAAATTACAGAATCGTCGATTTCAGAATGAGCAATTTCAATTCGAATCGAACCGTGATAAAGAATTATTATTATTATTTATTTATTTATTTATTATTATTATTATTATTATTATTATTATTATTATTATTTTCTTTTGACTATTCTTCTTAGAATAAGTCAAAGTAGGCAACGCATAGAATAAGTCACGGTGGGCAACGCCATGACTTAGTCTAAGTTCTTTCTTCCACCACTTGTTCACAAGACTCGTGCATGCCAATCTCCACAACCATATTGATGTTCTTGAAAAGAATTTCTAAGTCAAATCTTAGACCATAAGCTCTATTTTGATTCGCCAACAGGTGTTTGAAACTACAAATTAGCTCATCACGAAGGAGCAGAAATTACTCTTCCGAATTCGATGTATGTTTTGCTTCGATTCTACTAACAAACATGAAAAGAAATGATAGAGGTTCAATCATCATAGCATCATTGATAAAGTAGTGTTTTGGTATCTCAATTCGATCATCTTGACCTCATCGATGACTAATATTTAATGCATAAGATGATATCCACATTACAATGTAACTCTAATTTTATCCAAAAATACTTATTTAATTGGATATGTTTCCTATATTGCTATTGACATGAATAGTGACTTGTCAACCGTATAAATCTACTCAAGTCTTCTCCCATGTCCAATCCTAATTGATGACTTTTCTAACCATCTATGGATTCAATAGTATGATTAGGTTTGTATTGAGCTTGAAAATATTTATTATCCGATTGATTAATAAATTATTATACAAGTGATAGATCATCAAATTCAAAGAGTTCAATCAAAATATAGGATAAGATAGACTTATAATTTAGAGCCTTAAGTATCTATGAAACATGGAATTTAAATATCAGTGCTACATAAATGAGGATGTTTGTATAGATCAAGCCATCAAAATCATGGCATTTTGAAATCATGAAATTGTAGTTTGTCCTCTTCCAAATTTGGATTCATGGAAATCTTAATCATGTTTTATACATAGTAGAGTACTAATATGCTTGTGATGTACTAATATCCATAGTACACTTCAAAATTTTCATGTTGATTGTTTTAAATGAGTTATTGGTACATTCATAATCTAAAAGCTTAAGTTTTTCATGTGCTAAAATCTTTTAATACTTAATACCATAAAGAATTAGGTATCTAAACCCATTTTAGTTGATATAATTGAAAAGCATTTGTACACCAAAACATTTTTACAATAATTCCATATTATAAGAATTTTAGAGATTTCTTCTTTTGAATCATATGTTATAAAATGATTAATATTAGTGATAGAAATTTTTTAATAATATTTTAATAAAATAATTTAATTAAGTATATAACCAATTTATGTAATTGAAACTTAATATTTTATTATAGTGATCAGTATAATGGATTAGGAAAGAGATCAATTATTCTGTTGCTTAGCAACAATAATAAAAACCTCTATGATATTATATATATAATCATTATTTTCAATTTTACATATAATATATCTACAAAATATTTTGTTTTTTGTTTTTTTTATTATCTGAAAAAAGGGGCTAAGTCTTATTAGACCAATGCGGAATTGGCATGCGGTCAAAATGCTGATGCTAATCTATTCCATCACATCATGCGCCGCCCTGGAGGATTTCATGTCCATCACCGCCGTCCGTTCGAGTAAGTTCGACGCATGACTCATGCGGTGCCGTTGCTTCCTGTCGCCACTTACGTCACGGAAACGGGCCTATCAAGTCGCGTCTTTGGATACGACGTGTAGCGGCCGTCGTAAAGGATTTATATATTCACACAAATATGTTTAAATATATCTTGGAATTCAAGGCGAGTTTATGACCTCGATTGAAATCCAATTTGAAGTCCGCTCCTTCCTTCCTGAGTAGAGAGAGAGAGAGAGAGAGGTGGAAGAAACCTTCAGATCCGGACGCCGGCTACTTCGCCCCACTCCGGCCGGCCTTGATGGGCCAATCGGCATCCACCCCATCCGCCACATCTTTTTCCCCCTCCTCTAGCCGCCGCGTTAAGCCACTCTCATCCTATTCTTCCGCGGTAGCGGCCTCTGCAGCTAAGGAGCTAGCGGTAATGACCAACGGAGACGCCGCCTCGGGGAGCGGTGCCGTTTGTCCGTCAAGGGACCATACCTTGGACCTCCCCGACGAGTGCCTGGCCCTCGTCTTCCAGTCTCTAGGCTCCGGCGACCGGAAGCGGTGCTCGCTGGTGTGCCGGAGGTGGCTCGTCGTCGAGGGCCAGAGCCGCCACCGGCTAGCCCTCGACGCCCGGGCCGCCCTCCTGGAGGCCGCGCAGGCCATCTTCTCCCGATTCGACGCCGTCTCCAAGCTCGCTCTCAAGTGCGACCGCCGCGCAGACAGCATCGGCGACGAGGCGATCGCGCTCATCGCCGCCCGGTGCCCCAACCTCACCCGCCTCAAGCTCCGCGCCTGCCGTACCGTCACCGATGCCGGGATGGCAGCCGTTGCCGATCACTGCCCTAACCTCCGCAAGCTCTCCGTCGGGTCGTGTACGTTCGGCTCCAAGGGCATTGAGGCCGTCGTCCGGGGCTGCGCTCTGTTGGAGGAACTATCAATTAAGCGGCTCCGCGGCCTCCCCGACGCCACCGTCATCGGAGATGTCGTTGTCAAAGCCGCCTCACTCCGATCCGTCTGTCTGAAAGAGCTCTACAATGGTCAGTGCTTCTCGCGGCTCATCGCCGGATCCTCCAATCTCAAGACCCTAAAGCTCATCCGATGTTCCGGAGACTGGGACAGGCTCCTCGAGGATGTTGCCAATAAGGTCCCTGGAATCATCGAGATCCACCTCGAGAAGCTCCAGGTCAGTGATCGTGGCCTTTCCGCGCTCTCCTCCTGTGCCAATCTCGAGATCCTTCACCTTGTAAAGACCCCGGAATGCACTGATGCGGGCCTCTCATCTGTTGCTGAACGTTGCCACCTCCTCCGCAAGGTCCACATTGACGGATGGAAGACCAATCGGATTGGTGATGAAGGTCTCATAGTCGTCGCTAAACAGTGCCCTAACCTTCAGGAATTGGTGCTTATTGGAGTTAATCCAACGGCTCGAAGCTTAGGGCTTATAGCGAGCAATTGCCGCAACTTGGAGCGCCTTGCCCTTTGTGGCAGCGAAACCTTTGGGGACGCCGAGATCACATGTATTGCCTCCAAGTGTATGGCTTTAAAGAAACTCTGTATCAAAGGATGCCCGGTATCTGACCAGGGAATGGAAGCCCTCGTCGAGGGTTGCCCAAAGTTGGTGAAGGTGAAAGTGAAAAAGTGCCGGGGAGTGACGCCAGGATGTGCAGATTGGTTGATGACATGCAGGGATGGGATGCTGGCAGTCAACTTGGACATCACCGGACAGATCGAGCAGCAGGAAGCAAGTGTTGGTGAGAGTAGGATTATTGAGAGTAATGAGCAATTGGTCGATCAGATTGGAGCTGTTGAACTTCTCCCGTCGAGCAGTACCTCTAGGCCGTCGCCATGGAAGACGCGGATGGGTTATTTTGCTGGTAGGAACTTTGTCGCCTCTGCTTTCAGAAGATGGTCCCATGGAAGTAGCAACTCCAATCATACATGAAATGAAATGATGTCTTTCTTTTGCTTCTTACATCTGCTAAGTGTTTGAATTTGTCTGTCAATTAACTCTTCATGGCTAGGGTTGTTATGTGCTACTATTGCTGCCCATAAGCTGTTTATATTGACTTCTGAAAGTAAACAGTTGGTAGTGTTGCTGTCCGTAGTGTTCTGTTTATCTTTTCTTGTAGATACCCAATGCTTTGCTCTCTCTCTTGATGCTTTTTTCTGCTCATAGATTCACATGGTTATCACTATGTCAATTGATTGCTTCTTTATTTTTGTTTTCTTATTTGATTGTCTATTTTAACATATACTGGCAAGGTTGGAGGTCTACGATTCTCCAACCGTGGGTTTTTTGTAGGCATATACAGATTTCTGGCTTGGTTGTTTCATCCTGTATGTTATTGAATTTTGTTCTGTTTTATGTGGGTTAATACAGACATGAAAGTCATGTGTAGATGATTAACACAAAGGAGATGAATTGACATGGACTTGAATTCTGTGCCATGGTCCACAAAAGAAATTTATAATTTATAATATGATAGTTCCTTGTGCAAATTAAGACTTGAATTCTCTTACCAAAGAACTCTGAATATTTTTCCATCGTCTGTGAATCTAAGCAGTCAAGAGGAGCATTCAAAAATCTTATACTTCCAATGACCAAAAATAACTACAAATTACTATTTCCTTTGTGGATTTCTTACATGTTTTGAGAGAAACTAAAATTATATGGCAGTTTATGCTGAAGCTAGTTGATATTACCAAACATAACGTTTTTTATAATTTGCAAGCCAAAATTTCTTGTTCTGTCCTGTTCTCTAGGAATCTTACTGACTTTAAGTTAGGTGTGTATCATTTCTTGATTTGCTACATTTTTCTGATTAAGGTGTTGTTATAGCCAGATCTTGGCTTTTAGAAGTATAATATTTTGAGTGGATCCTCTGTGAGCTAATAAGTTGCATCATCACATGTTTAGTTCATTTGCTATCCGGTATGAAGTTCTTATGAAATTAAGCTTTTACGTGATGTATGGAGATCTCTATTAGTTGAATCCATGATTCAGCTTCTTCCAAGTAATCTTAGTTGACATGTGGGCTGCAAACTATAATGCTGGCCTTCAAGCTGCATGTTTTGATATCCCCTCTTTTTTTAACAATACCGAGTCGGGTTCTTCTCCTACCAGTATCGAATAGAACATGCTGAACAAAATCTTCTTCATGTAAAACCTGCTCTGCTCGATTTAGATCGGGAAAATCGTACGGATTTTATGAAACCATGTGCTATGGCTCGAATCCATAGTCAATCCTATTTCCGATAGGAGCAGTTGACAATTGAATCCAATTTTTCCCATTATTTTACTATCCATACCTATTATTTTACTATCCATAATAGTGCGAAAAGAAGGCCCGGCTCCAAGTTGTTCAGGAATAGTGGCGTTGAGTTTCTCGACCCTTTGCCTTAGGATTAGTTAGTTCTATTTCTCGATGGGACCGGGAAGGGATATAACTCAGCGGTAGAGTGTCACCTTGACGTATTGATTGTAATTGTCATGGCTGACTGCTTAGGCATGTGGCCATCTAGCACATGGTTCACCTTACCAGTGTATTGATCGACTATTGGTATGATATATATCGATTTGTATTGATATACCGACACATGGTACGGTGGGGCATACCGATTAACCGGTATGTAATACCCATACCGGTCTCTTATCAAACCAGTATGTATTATCCATATCGAGCGGTATGTTGCGGTACAGTGAACCTTGATCTAGCCATTGAGTTGGTCAGGCTCTTGGCTCTTCTTGTGCTTTTACTCCAGCTTGCTGTTGAGTGCATGTATAAGGTCCTGGCAGGCTCTGGTTCATAAATGTCTTTCTTTTCATGAGTGACCACTTGATTGCTACAAAAATTTATTACTGAAGGATAAAAGGGGTGGTGATGGTTTGCCTGTCCTTATGATTTCAAAGAGAGTGAAAATCACATATTATAAATTTGGTTATTAGAGTATTGTCTAACTGTTTTAATATGTTCAGACATTTGTTTTGTTATTCACTGAATTACTACTGAATCGTTTCCTGTAATTACAACTTTTTTTGGAGTTTGCATCAACCCCCAGTTAGTTTTTGGTTTGAACTTTGAGTTAAGAATATTGATAAGAACAGCTTTTGTTACATATGTTAAACAAGACTTGAACTTTAAATTATTTCACACCTGTTGTTGTTTGACATTGCAATTCCTTTGATATATTTGTCCAAGGTGATGTGAAAAGTTCATGATTATGACCTTGTACAAGATATGTTTACTATTTTATGTTAGTCAAGGCATGCTTATTTTGAAAATGATATTCTACTATGAGATATCTTTACTTTTTTGTGTTGTACAATGTGTGTTTACTTTGAAAATGATATTGTACTATTCATGTTTTTACTTTAGCAATACTGGGAGAAAAAATTAAAGGTATGATTGGGATAGGTGGATGAGAAATTTCTAGGAGACATCATTGTCGATTTATATCTACCATGTAGCACTAATGAGAGTTTGATGAAGACATTATTCATAAAATTGAAGATTGATGGTTAGATTGGAGAGTGACATCCTGATGTTTATGTAACCATCTTGGGCCCATTAGACTAAGAGGGAAGTTCTATGAGCTAATGGAAGGACAATCATGCTTTTTGGATTTGAATGTTGGCCAATTAGGACATAATGTGTAAAAGTCACTAATTGTTGAGATGACGAGATGGATGTCCGAATGAGATTACTAGAAAAGATAGAATAAGAAATGTGTATAATTATGAATAATTAGATATAGTTTTGATAGAAGATAAAATGAAAAAAAACCATTTAAGATGTTACAAATTTGTTAAAAAATAGATCTAATGATGTCTCGACTAGATGAGGTGAGTTAGTTAAGATTAGCAACATGAAGGGAAGTAGGGGAAGACCTATGATAACTATATGACAAGATAGAAGTAAACTGAAGTTTGACTGCTTTTAGTTCGAGTAGTGATATTGTCTAAATAGAGAAGAAAAAGAAAAAGAAAATATGAACGTATAAAAAATCAGCATACCGAGTGCTGATTTTTGGTGAAATGTGAAGCTGGATCATGTGTCACTTGGGGTCAACCAAGAACATCTCGTGATGCATGAGCTTGTGGAAAGTGACCATAATGCAAAAGAAGAGTTGCTCAGCTACAGTGGCCATTCCTTGATACACATTCCTGTATCTATTTTTAAGCCAAACTTGCTGTTGATTATTTATCTGCATAACGGTTGTAACTTGATTATGTTGCTAGATTGATTGTGCAACTTGATATATGTTTCTTGTTGTCAATGAAATGATATATGTTTCTCTGTGAAATCTTATTCTCCTTGTCAACCAGTTTAGGCCCATGCTATGGGTGAATGCTGAAGTGATTGTTATAAGGACACCTGCAATTGAATGTATCGGTTGATGCGTTCTTTTAAACACGTTCTACTTGAGTCAGAATGCATGCTCAATAGGCACCAATTGATTGGCAATATGCTCAATTTTATACCATTTAACTTTTTTCTTGAGCACTTATCTTTCATGAAATAGACCTTTGCCTTTGATGTGTTTCCATTGCCAGCCAACTTAATGGAGGGTATATTAGTTATTTGTTAAAATTTGTGCAATTTTTGGTGATTGATGAATGGTAATTGCTTGCATAAAGATAAAGTATATTTTGTTTATTACAGATGAAAAATGAGATGAAGCTCTTATCCTATAGGGACTCTTATAGCAAATGGTGAAGTAGCTATGAGTTTGTCAAAGGGAAAGGCTATACTTGGCCGAAAGTCTCATTTGCATGATAGAATTATATATGACATTTTTGTTGTTGAGTTTGATCATTGTAGGTGTCTGATCTTCTTTGCCAACACTGGTTCTTTTCTCTCAAAACATCCATGCAGATGTCACGGAAGAATCGAGTGCATCATCATTCTGACTTCTCCAGCAAAGCTCCAGGAGAGGCCTCAAAGACTCTGTAGTGACTTATCAGGTACAATTTTTTTTGAGTCTGCATTCTCTTGTTTCAGTTTTCTTGAGTCTCCATGTGGGGAGTCATTATAGAAGATGAGCTTCTTATTGTTTCATAGAAATTATTGGCAAAAGAGGCATCTCCTGTAGGCATTGGACATAGAATCACCACTTCCTATTGGGAGAGAGCTGCCAATACATGCAGTATGATCTTGATAGATAGTGCAATATAGTTTTGGGTTCCTTTTTCCCTCTCCTTGTTATAGCTGCCACTGAACCCATGAGATGAAGGAATTGATCTGACAACTTGTTAGCATACTCTTACAGTCATTGCCTCTCCTCTCTCAGAGAACCATATCACTGAAAGCGAGAGCCTTGCCGGTACATGTAACCTTATCTCATGCTATTTTTACTCCATCAGGCATTTTGATGGATTTCATTATATTTCTTTGTGCTGCGTCAGGCTTAGAACATTAGTACCATGGCATGATTCTTGGTCTTTGGTGGCTCTGCAAGTTGCAGATTAAAGTACATTTTGGTGTCCTTGGGTATTTGGAGATGTAGAACCTACTGTTAATTGCATCTCTTCCTTGGAAGCACCGGAAGTGAGAGTCTTCTTCTTCTTCTTCTCTCTCTCTCTCTCTCTCTCTCTCTCTCTCTCTCTCTCTCTTCCAGAGCATCTACTGTTGCATCTGTTCCAAAGATTCATCACATCTTTAGTGACACATCTAGACAATCTTCTTGCTTTATCTTATCATTCATCTCTCTCTCTCTTTCAGGAACAGGCAGACCAGCAACCTATTGCTCCGTCTCTTCCAGGCTTGATGACCCTTTGGTCATCAAGCCAACTAGAATCAAGGATGTTGTTGTTGTTGTGAATAGTGGTGATGGAAGATGGAGTAGAGTGGTAGGTGATGGCAGAAGAGTGGGAGCTGATGGGAGACTCCACCGAACACGCCGTTTTCAAGAACTCTATGACTCGACCTGATTCTAACACCTCTTACGTTTTCTGTGTGATCTCAGGAAACGCTCAATGGCTATTGACTCCTTGGAAGCTTCAAGTCTGCTCCAAAGAAAGAAAGTAGCTTTTTCTGATGGGAAAGCACAAAAGATTGACTCATCTTCGGGTACACACTCCACCATTGTTAGAGACCACAGAAACTAAGTGGGTTGATGAGGAATAGAAAGTATATCCAAGTGTCTTATATCAGATTCAATCATGGGGCTTGTGAGCAGCTTGTGGCCATCACACTCAACTGACGTGCTTTATTGCTGCTTGCATTATTGAAAAGATGGAGCATTAAGCATTCCACCACTGTCACCAACTTGAGGGGATCAACTTCCAGATAAGACCTTCACTATTAGGACACCAGCCAACCCATTCAGCTCATCCAAAAATCTCGCACATCAACTGAACTCGAGAGGGAACTCTTAACAGGTATGAACATCGGAGGCTGATATATACTCTCTCTCTCTCTCTCTCTCTCTCTCTCTCTCCAGCCATGGATGCGCTATTGTGTGATGGTCCAGCCGTGGCATGCACGCTGAGCTTTACTGCGAACTCCCCATGGCCATTTGGTACAAGTCCAAGATTGAATTCGGTCCCTCCCAACTACAAGTAAAAGAATGATTCTATTCTCCCCGTGCTCCTCTTTTGCCTCCTCTATTTATCCCCTTCCTCCCTTCACTCCACACCATGAGTTCTGCTGCTTGGTAGTACAAACCCAAAAGAAGAACATAACATGGCCAGCATTGGCCGAACTCTGCTGCTGCTTCTCTCCATTTTATGCCTCTGTGTCCCCACCTCCTTCGGTGCGTGTTCTCAAGCACGTCATGAAAGGAAGGCCGCGGAGGTCAGCGACGGCCCGACGGCATCCCCGTCCCAAACGGACGGGTCCTGCGGCTGTTCATCGTCACCTGCGCCGTCACCGTCGACGTCTGAGCCGAATCCCGACGACTTCCCCAACCTCAAGCAGTACTACGCTTACCTCGTCATCCAGCAGTTCAAGCAGACCGTCACCTGCGACCCCGACGGCGTGACGGCGACCTGGGTTGGGTACCGGCCTTGCACCTACCGCGGCTTCTACTGCGACACCCCGCCGGACTCCCCGGGGACCCCCACCATCGCCTCCGTGGACTTCAACGGCTTCCGCCTCTGCGCGCCGACCGTTGCCGGCTTCGTCGACCAGCTCCCCGACCTCGCGCTCTTCCACGCCAACTCCAATAACTTCTCCGGCCCCATCCCCGACCTCACCGGCCTCCCCTACCTCTACGAGCTCGATGTCAGCAACAACATCCACTCCGGCCCGTTCCCGGTCGCCGTCCTCCCGCTGAGCAACCTCGTTTTCCTCGACCTCCGGTACAACCTCTTCGCCGGCACCGTCCCGGCCTCCATCTTCTCCCTCGACCTCGACGTGCTCTTCCTCAACAACAACAACTTCAACCAGCAGCTGCCCGCCAACCTCGGCAGCTCGCCGGTGGCCTACCTCACCCTGGCCAACAACGGCTTCACCGGGCCGATCCCCCTGTCCATCTTCAACGCGTCGAGAACGCTGGTGGAGGTCCTCTTCCTCAACAACAAGTTCTCGGGCTGCTTGCCGTACGAGATCGGATCGCTAACTACCGCGACGGTGTTCGACGTTGGGTTCAATCAGTTCACGGGGCCGATCCCGTGGTCCTTCGGCTGCCTGCTCAAGGTGGAGCAGCTGAACCTGGCGGGCAATCTGCTCTACGGGGAGGTGCCGGATGTGGTATGCCGGCTGGCCAAGGACGGTAACTTGGCTAACTTATCGTTGTCGGGGAACTACTTCACGTCGCTGGGGCACTCCTGCTGGGAGTTGATCAAGAGGAAGGTGCTCGACGTGCGGCAGAACTGCATACCGTGGTTCCCGGAGCAACGGCGGCCGGTGGAATGCTGGCGCTTCCTGTGGCATCGGAAGTTCTGCCCCTTCTTCCACTACATCCCGTGCGGCCTACCGAAGTGTGCTCCGAAGCCTGCGGCGCGACCGCCGCCGGGGTACATGACCTACAAGGCGCTTCATCAACCCCCCCGGAACTAGTCACTGCACCATCTCTCTTCTCTCTCATTAATGTCTGTCTTGGAACCAATAAGTCTCGGTGTTCTTCATGATCAAGTGCAAGCGATAAATGACGGAAGTCTGCAGCTGCAACGGGCATATAGCATGCCTAACCTACTCGATGCGTTTCTGCCACTGGAAGTAACATGTCGATCTGCTCAAAGAATAAAGAAGATGCCAATCCAACACCTGAGCTTGTCGCCTTGTTGGTGTGCGCAATAGGGTCACTCACATTACCTTTACAATAATATATATATATATATATATATATATATATATATATATATATATATACACCTTTGAGAATGTCAACCCATTGACTAAGCCCTCTCTTGTTCACATTTCCCTGCATCTCCCACGTATTCGGATCTAGATTTTATGATCCACACAAAATCCAAGTTACATATCTACTGTTCTATATGAACTTTGTCTAAGTAAATCTACTTGCAATTGCATCTAACCATATATAATTTCCACTTGGAAGGCGCTCGTGGATGAAGAATGGCGGCTGACTCGCTCCAAGGTTGCATCATCGCATGGCACCGAAACCGATCCAATTTGATCGAGCTGATATTTCCATTTGTTGGGGAACTAAAGAACCAAAGCATGCAATAATATCAATACGAGATCAATCGTATATCTTTCTCTTCATCATTTTAAGTACGTTCTTCTCTTCCTCGTTCGTCAGTGAAGAGGGAGAATTAGACAAGGAGAAAAGAGAGAGAAGAGTAGAGACCATGCATCGTTCGACGAGCACAACACGGGTGTCGGAGGAGTTCTCCATGAACACGGCGGCGCAAGCCATGGGCGGAGGAATAGCCAACAAGGGTGGTGGCACGTACTACCACGACGATCACTACCACCACCATCACAACCTCCCCACCTACGATCCTCAATCGGACGCCGCCAAGAAGGAGGCAAGCCGAGCCAAGGTGGCCGAGAACATGGTCCATGTCATCCCTTTCGTCCTCGTCCTCTGCACCATCATCCTCTGGTTCTTCTCCCACCCATCCGGTATCTCCTTCATACTTTCTTATCGTCAATTTCAATAGCCTCTTTTAATTAAAATAAAAATATAACAAAATAATTAAATTATGTTACGCTAATTCTTAAAATAACAAGAGTTGATGGAGACTCTTTATAGCTTTTATATACGAATTTGTGTAGAATATATATTTTACTTTAGCAATTAAACTATTAGTTAATAGCTCATCAAGCGTGTCACGATATTATCATTTTATTCTTCTCTCATCGTAAATCATATCATAACCTTATTCAAAGGTAAGATTGGCCTATCAATTTCATTTTATTTACACACCAATCTTCGTGTATATATTTTTTGAAGTAATATCATATTTTTAAAATAATATAATATTTATTATTTTAAAAGATATCAATTAGTTTAGCCGATACTGATTTTCACACTCGATAACGATCAAGATTCAAATCATGAAAATAACTTCTCTATTTATAGGTATAAGATGGTAATTATCACTGTTTTTTATTTCTCTTCTTCTTCTCCTTCTTCTTTGACTCAAACAACAGGCATCGATACGATGAGCAAGGAGGAGACGATGGTGGCTAAGGTCAAGAACATGACGATCGATGGCTATAAGAACTGGAATGGCTCGTCGATGACCATCGGCATGGAGGACCTCGACCCCATCGATGGAATCAGCAACGAAGATGATCATACTAGAACCAAAGGCTCTCGTCACTGACCTAAGTAAAGCTCGATCAGCTCTCTCAAACGGCAAATAACAGTGGCCATTGCTTTGGCCAATGCTTCGATCCGGTACTCTTCTTCTCCACCTCGACAACAGCCGGCATCTCCATCAACCCATCCCGGCTGGCTGTCATGAATCTGCCGTCCCACTAACTTTGAGCCATCTTTATCGTTCAAGTGTTGTTGAACTGTAAGCATTAATAAGAGCAACTATCTTTGAGGAGACATTCTATGGTGAAGGTCTATAGACTTTTTGAGTTTCTAGTGCGTATGATCTTGATGTAATACATATATATTATTTTGATGGTCAAGGATTCTTATTATTTCATTTGATTCAAAAATAAAATTTTCCTAAGATCGATTCACAAATGATATTTAGATCAAATATTAGAGGGATGAGTTTTTCTCGTTATGCCGCATAGCAAATAATTATTTTGCCAATACAGGGAATATACTACTTTAAAATAGATAAACATAAACTTTATTCTCATCTATTATGATAAATGTAAGGAAGATAATTATCTCTTTCTCATCCGTTATGACAAGAAAGTCAATCATAAATTTACTTCTTATCATTTAAAGTATAAAAATATATTTTAAATAGAAAAAAAGACATTTAGAGAACTTTTGAACGTTGGAGGGATTAAGTCTAAAAACCTCTCTCGATATCAGTCTTCGTGTAGGTGATATCTCACGTCACTTCAAAAACACTTTAAATAGATCATACATATATATGTTCAGGACTGCATCAGACTGATTAAGACATCAATAATATTTTCTCTTAACATTATCAATCTTATATCCATAGCTTGACCTATGAACATTCATGTCGGTACAAAAGTGACATATTGATGTTAAAATCAATATTAGAATGGGCATCTATATCGACGTTCACATCAAGGTTTAACCTAACTTTGTGTCTAACAACTTCATGACGTAGGACAACCTCAATTTTGTTTTTTTCTCTTTCCATGTCTTCCAAATATAGCTCGATTTCCATCACTATCTTATTAGCTCACGATTAGGCTATGACAAAAAATATAAACTAACAATTAGGGAGAGAGAAAAATGCAACAATACAAAATTACTTGTTAGTGTATTTTAAATAAAATTTCAAATTTTCATTATAAATATTTATTGCTTAATAATAAGGCATTACATTCTCTTTAATATTCTTGTTTATTTTAAGAATTTTAATTGTTGAAATTTTGTATTTCTTATGGTTTTAGTTGTAATTGGGTCTTTAAAAGAACTATGGATTTTTTTAGTCAAATTGACATCCTTTGATATATAAGAAATTTTTTTGAAATGAATCTATACCAATCTACTTATCATGGTACTTATAATGAAAAAGTACTTAATTATATCCTTGAGAAAATGACTAAAATATATATGTACACATGGAGATATAAAATTATTCTTTGGTTAGCAAATATACATTTCTAGATGATTTTAAGGACTTTTTTTAAAATTAGATTTATTTAATTTTTCTTACTAGTATTTATCCTAATAATAATGTATATCAGTATAACATAGATGATATCAATAATGTATTATAAATTGAAGACTCACTAAAAGGAACATAGTTCAAAATTTGATTCACTCTACTTCATATAAAAACTATCACACTAAGTGAGTCCTAAATATCTAAATATACCTCACTCATTGTATATTTAGAGTACCGAGCAGTAATTTTCAAGAAATACATTATGTTTTAGATTTACTTTTGAATTATTTTGGGGATTGTTAGTATCAAGATAGGCAATACCGAATAATACCGCCCGGTACGGGCGGTACGTACCGGTCCAATGGTATACCGGTACGCGGACCGCCCGCTACCAGGCGGAACGAATAATAATAATAAAACTATATATATATATATATATATATATATATATATATATATATATAATCTTATATATATTAATATATATATATATACCGAATAGTATACCGCTCGATATATCGTACCGTATCGAGTGAATGTCGAAACACCGGTATGGTACGGTATTTTGAACCTTGGTTAGTATTCTTGGTAGAAAAATTAAAATATTTATTTAAATATTTATTATGCAATGAAATACATTGGTTTTTTTAATATTTACATTTATTTTATTTTAAGAAATTTAATTGCTAAAGTTTTACATTTTTATGGTTTTAATTAGAAATAAATTTATAAGAGGACTATAGATTTCCTATCTTTTCCAATAAATAGTTTTATTCATTTCTTCCTTTTATATACCACCTCTTATTATGTTTATAAATATGCATCATCGGTCAGGAATACCAAATCATATTTTCGAGGAATGAATCCAATCATATGCCTATGTAAAGGGATGGAATCATCTCTTAGGACTAAATGATTTCTAAAACTTATTTATTTTAGGTTTGTCGATCATATTGAATCTAACTTTTTTTTTTTTTTTGAGTTTTTACCCCCAATATCACTCACCTATGATTAGGCAAAAAGATTAACGTAACTAGTGGTATGACATCAATTGCTTGATAGGTGGTTCATTTATTTGAAATAATCTAAATTATATATATATATATTAAAGATATTTAAATTTTTAAATATATATTTCTATGAGTGATTTTATTAAAAAAATTATAACTTTGAGAATTTTTCATAAAGTACTCATGGCTACGTACAAATATCATTTTACCCCTATTTTCATTGGACTCGCCACCATCTTACCATGCACTATCGCTCATAGCCCTCGTGTCAAGGTTACCATCACCTCTATTGACCTCACACCTGCACACCTCACCCACGATCCTAACACAAGAAAGAAGGGGGTGTAAAATCCGTCATCGTCGCTTGCAACCATCGTATGAGGGCTCTCTATTAACGTTCATAACCCTAAACTCAAGTTTAATCACCTCCCTTCAACTTAGTCGTTGACCCTCAAGTAAAAAAGGAGGGGGTGCAAGGGTCGTTGTCACCTCCGTAGACTTTGTTGGCTTTTGTTGAACTTCTCATCACCTTCACACATGTAGGGGCAAGTCCGACATAGATCACAGTGGTGATGGTCCTCACACCCCCTCATTCTTTATGTAAGATCCATGGGAAAGATCGATGAGAGTAGTATAAGATGATAATATTAGGTAAAAACAGGTCCATTATGGGTAAAATGATCATTTATGAAAAAGAAGATGAGAATTTTGGTGCTTCATGAAAAATTATCAAAATGTAAGTTTTTTTAAATTCACTCTATTTTTATTAAACATAATTATATTTATTACTCTCTAATCCTTTTTGGGCATCTGTTTTCTTATCCTCCAATTATATATGGGAAACATTGGATCCTTCCCACAATATCACCTTCGTAAAACCTAACCATTCCTAATTTTAATTTTATTTGCCTACCAATAATTAAATCGATGATCACCAAACTATTTTTACGAAACAACTAAAAATCATAATTTATATACAAATGCTTATACACATATGTATTATACAAAATGTAGAAACAAGGAACACACTCCTTTCGCGACCCGTCACCCCGGAAAAACATCAAGGGTGATTCAGTCCCTCCACAATAGGTTTCATAGGTGGCGTTTCCCGTATCCACAAGCCTGCTCCGTTTCCGATCGCTATTCTCATCCACGTAAGCACCTCTTCCGTTTCCTGGAAGCCTTGTTACGCTCCCATCACAGGGGAATTGGAAAAGAGACACCGCGTCGGTGGTCGGAAGCCGGCTTCTCTCCTTGGGCTTCCTCTCCCTCGCCATCTCCTCTCTCTCTCTCTCTCTCTAGCTTCTCCGTCTCCTTCATCACTCGCATCGCACCATGGTTCAGGCCAAGAACAACCACACCAACAAGAAGTCCAAGCCCAGAAGGCAACAGGACACCGTAAGCTTCCTGAACTCTCTTTCTTATCTTATCCTTTTCGACCTATTTATTGCCCTAAATCCATGTGTTTCCTCCTGCCCTCTCCCTCTCCGCCCGAAACTCTCGCGATTAATTCGATTCTCGAAATGCCATGGTTGTTCGGATCTTGTCTATTGCGGCTCCGAGTGACGCTGCCGAAACTATTAAATTTCTTCGAAGTCGTGGCTGCGATCAAGTTATTAATCAAATCCTACTTATTTGATGCTCACGCTGATGCCTTTAACATAGTAAATCACTTGCCACCTGCAGTTTTTTGTCATTTCACTCGGGTGCTAAAGAAGATAGGGGTGGCGTCGGGTGCTAAAGCACTACTTGAAACGGATTGATTCGTAGAGTACAAAATTAGGGCCAGACGGGACAGTTGTTTGGATGGTCCGAGTATTAATCTTTTATCTTTGCTTGACATATTCAGGATTAACTTAAGTGCACTAATTTCAAACTATTCTTCTGTGTCTTTGATTACATGCAAAAATGTCACCTTCTTTAGTATTTCAAACAAAATAATTGGTGTAAAGGATGGTTTATATTGTATGCAGGTAAAGAAGCAAGGGATGCAAGCCGATATATCAGAACTTTGTGCTCAACTTGATGCATTGGGCTTAAAAATTATTCAAGTTACAGCAGATGGAAACTGTTTCTTTAGGTTTGTGGAAATCTTGTTTGGCTTGGACTGGTATTTGTAATCGAGTTACTGTGTCAAACTTTTTTCTATTTTATTAACATATCACAACCACTATAATGTGCAGCATGAGCAATGGGTTATATGCAAAGTATAATTATTTTATTTTTATTTTTTGCAGGGCCCTAGCTGATCAGCTTGAGGGTAACGAAAATGATCACCAAAAGTATCGTGAAATGGTGGTGAATTATATCTTTGTATGTAACATTTTGGCCTAAGCCTTGTGAGATTTCATTGCTAATGTTCATAAGTTGTAGAAATTTCTCCACGACACAGTTTAAGCTTAATCATTGTGATTCTATTGTATCAGTACACATGACACCCATGACATAATAATCATTATTCATTAGAGATTTCTCCCTTGTTTAATGTAACACATAGGATTTTCTTGTATTACAGTTGTCATTGATACTGTTTTTTAATCTTTATTTTCTAACATAGTAGCACTATTCATAAAAGCTCTTCGATCTTGGTTACCTGATCTCCTTTGAATCTAATATTAGATAAAAATATTTGGTGTACTTTGATAAAATCACTACTGCTTTTCCAATGTTTGAGTTTTAAAATTCATCAACCAGTTCTTTTTAATTTACAGAAAAATCGCGAGGACTTTGAGCCCTTCATTGAGGATGATGTTCCATTTGATAAGTACTGCCAGTCCATGGAAAAGGATGGCTCATGGGCAGGCCATATGGAACTTCAAGCAGCCTCTCTTGTTACTAAAAGAAATATTTGCATTCACAGAGCAAGTTTTTCATGCCTTTCTTTATAAACTTAATTGATTTCATGCTTTGTAATCAACTTTATGGTTGTTCTTCATACATTTCAAATTCTATTGTCAATTAAAAAGGTACAATACTTCTGATGCCTTTATCTGATTTTGGAATTGATACAAGAGCATTAGCTTTCTTAAATCATATTAGATCAGTATTGTAGCTTATGTTTTTGGCATGCTTGAATGTTTTCACCTGAGGTCATTCTGAATGTCTTTTTGGAACAAGAGTTCACTCAGTTGGAAGTCTGCCAGTGCATGCTTACTTGTTCAATCTTGAAAAACATAGAATGCATACGTCATATATACAAAAAAAAGAAGATTTTATGTACAGAGTATAATGTTTATACTGATAGTAATAGTGTAATGTTACATGTCATGATAAATAATAACAGGTAATTAACTAGCAGCTTCAATCTATTCGACATGAGAGTGATTATCTTTAGTAGTACTTCAAGTATGTAGAGAAGATAATAAAAACTCATGAAAAATAGAGTGAATTGTTGTTTTGATTTCATTAATCATAATTCAATGTTCAATAGAAATACAAAAACTATTTAAAATAGTAATATATCAAATGCTGTTTATCACATCTATAATCAGAGGATCAACATTCAGGAAAGAGTTTTTTTCACTAAATGCCTATGAAGTATCTTATAAGTACCCTAAAAGTATCAGATCTTTCTAAAAATTATTTGAAAATTATGATACTTTTAGGAATTTTGCTGACAAACATCTGTATCATAGAAGTATCATATTTGATGCCTAATATAGCAAGAGTTTAAAGAAGCCAAGTAACAGGGGTAGTGCCATATGGGTGTTATTCCAAATTCTCATGGTTTAGTAACATGGCAAATGGGAGGCAAGGAGGGATTATTGTTATGTTTGGATATTTTAATTGTGATTTTGACTACATTTTATTGTCATGATTAGATATCTTTAACAACTAAAAATTTTACAGCTGAAATAAGTGCAGTACAAGTCATTACAAATGACCATGAAACTCTTCTTGTGCTAGAATTGCAACAAACTCTAGATTTTACATGAACTATTCTTCCTAAAATGGGTACAGATGGGGCAAAGATGGGTTAATCTTGTGTTAAGATTTCATGTTTATCGGAAAATTTTCATAATGTTCTTTTCCTTTTGTTATGATTACATTGTCATAACTTTGCAGAATGAGAAATATGTAGAAGTATTCACATATGTATCTACATGTTTGCAATATATATTGGAACTTTTCCCTCTGCCAATGAGTGCTCTAACTTTAATTTTTATTATGCAGCTTAAATCCCCGCGCTGGTACATATGCAATTTCAGTGGTGATCATCAAGCAAATATGATTCATCTGTAAGTTGCATACTCCTCCCAGTATTAATGACAGCTGAGTGATTATGATTTTATTTGTATTTCTTATTTTGTTACAGATGTAATGGCATATGCAGCTTCATATATGAAGGCTGTAGTTAGTATGCTATAGTAAAAAAAGTTACAAAATAATTGTGGTGTTTTTGTATTTACTACATGCACAACTTTGTCTTCAGGTGTTTGCCACACATGAATAATCTTTATAAGTATCCTTTCATATTCATTATCCAATTTACTTAGAGGGATTCTCTTGGAGTTTGTTAGCTGAATGAAACAGTTGTTGAAACTAATTCTATAGCAAATAATTTTATTTGTTCATGCCTTTTCAGTTACATAATGTCTTCTAAATGACACTTTATCTGATATGTAGAACTTATTGGCCACTTCTGGAAAAAGTTGGATCAATAAATAGAACAATTTATAAGCTTCTTCTAGATTTTACTTTTGCTTCTCATCTCAGATAAAATGATTTAAAAGGCTTATTTTGTAGTTCTTATAGACAAATATGTCCTTTTAATGCAATAGGTATAAAATTTATTAGTTATGTGGTACACAAAGAAATAGTTCATTTTAAATAAAGAGTTACTTTACACCCTAGAAAAGAGATGAGCATATGGAGGCTGATCACTTTGGCTATGTATTTGTATGCAAAACCTTTTTATGTAAAGTTGTTTATACATTATGCTCTCTCTTAAGTTCCTCATCGCAGGCAATTGTAGATGTTTGCTTGATGCAAGTTCCTTTGGTAGATTGGTTACCTTTGTTATGATGTCCTAATTTAATTGTGTGTTCATCCTGACACTAGTTGGGCTGCTTTGATTGATGATGACCATTCCAGGTGTCAACCCATATTGGCTTGAGATCAGCATGTTGCTGTATGTCATGCTGCTCTTGTTGTCCTGTGTTGGTTGTGTCAACACATATAATGTTGTATATACTTTTTGTAGTAGCATGAATGATGGCACCTTGTTTGAAATGAGAAGCAACATATTCTTGTGTTGCCATGGGCAATCCTTATACAATTGAGCTAAGTTCACCTTTCATTCATCAGCACTGACCTCCTGGTCTACTGCCATATCCATGAGTTTTTTTTTTCTTGTGGGATTTTGTTACGCAACTTAATGCTAATTACTAGTTTTATTATGTTCATAGTTCTTGCTATCTCATAAAAAATTATATTATTATGCTCATAGTTCTTGCTATTCTCATAAAAAAAATTATATTATTATGCTCATAGTTCTTGCTATTCTCATAAAAAAAATTATATTATTATGCTCATAGTTCTTGCTATTCTCATAAAAAAAATTATATTATTATGCTCATAGTTCTTGCTATTCTCATAAAAAAAATTATATTATTATGCTCATAGTTCTTGCTATTCTCATAAAAAAAATTATATTATTATGCTCATAGTTCTTGCTATTCTCATAAAAAAAATTATATTATTATGCTCATAGTTCTTGCTATTCTCATAAAAAAAATTATATTATTATGCTCATAGTTCTTGCTATTCTCATAAAAAAAATTATATTATTATGCTCATAGTTCTTGCTATTCTCATAAAAAAAATTATATTATTATGCTCATAGTTCTTGCTATTCTCATAAAAAAAATTATATTATTATGCTCATAGTTCTTGCTATTCTCATAAAAAAAATTATATTATTATGCTCATAGTTCTTGCTATTCTCATAAAAAAAATTATATTATTATGCTCATAGTTCTTGCTATTCTCATAAAAAAAATTATATTATTATGCTCATAGTTCTTGCTATTCTCATAAAAAAAATTATATTATTATGCTCATAGTTCTTGCTATTCTCATAAAAAAAATTATATTATTATGCTCATAGTTCTTGCTATTCTCATAAAAAAAATTATATTATTATGCTCATAGTTCTTGCTATTCTCATAAAAAAAATTATATTATTATGCTCATAGTTCTTGCTATTCTCATAAAAAAAATTATATTATTATGCTCATAGTTCTTGCTATTCTCATAAAAAAAATTATATTATTATGCTCATAGTTCTTGCTATTCTCATAAAAAAAATTATATTATTATGCTCATAGTTCTTGCTATTCTCATAAAAAAAATTATATTATTATGCTCATAGTTCTTGCTATTCTCATAAAAAAAATTATATTATTATGCTCATAGTTCTTGCTATTCTCATAAAAAAAATTATATTATTATGCTCATAGTTCTTGCTATTCTCATAAAAAAAATTATATTATTATGCTCATAGTTCTTGCTATTCTCATAAAAAAAATTATATTATTATGCTCATAGTTCTTGCTATTCTCATAAAAAAAATTATATTATTATGCTCATAGTTCTTGCTATTCTCATAAAAAAAATTATATTATTATGCTCATAGTTCTTGCTATTCTCATAAAAAAAATTATATTATTATGCTCATAGTTCTTGCTATTCTCATAAAAAAAATTATATTATTATGCTCATAGTTCTTGCTATTCTCATAAAAAAAATTATATTATTATGCTCATAGTTCTTGCTATTCTCATAAAAAAAATTATATTATTATGCTCATAGTTCTTGCTATTCTCATAAAAAAAATTATATTATTATGCTCATAGTTCTTGCTATTCTCATAAAAAAAATTATATCACTAATTGATTATGAATTGTACAGGTGTTATCATGATGGTGAGCACTACTGCAGTGTTCGTTCAAGGAAGATTCTTGTGAAGGACCTGCTAAGCCAATAATGATTAAGGTACAAATAGCTAATCTATAAGATGAAGGAATTCATTGAGGTCCATCGTATAAACAATCTTATGTAAATTTTTTGGTTCTTTCTTATATCAGGCAGATGCTCATATTTCTGCAAAGGAGCATAACAACAAAGTAGCAATTGACAAATCATCAAAAGGGTCCTCAAGCAGAAGTACCTTTAATAGTGGATCAGTTAAATTGGTTATGGCTGGAACTGGAATTGAGGACATTGATAAAGTTGAACAGGTAAAAGGATGCTAATAAGCTTCACAGACAAAAAAAGAAACACATTTTATCTTTTGTATTTTCCTTTACAAAATGACTCTCGCTGAACGTTGAATATTGAACCCAGGTTTTACAAGAAGTAGATGGTGATGTTGATGCAGCAATTGAGTTTTTGATAGCTGAGAAGGAGTTGGACCTCGATCATAATGCATGTTCTAGTGCTGACAATTCCAAGGGAGAAGATCTGCTCCAAGGTAATGACCTGTCTAACTTAGATCTTGTATACCTCAGCATATTATAAGTTTTTGTTAAACTTGTGATTACATAGTTTATGATTGTTTTAACCATGTTTATAGAAACTGGATCGGAACGGGTGGTTGGACCAGAAAAAATGGAAACTGGACCATCAACTTAATTTTGTGACTGCACATCGTTTCAGATGTTCCTTTGAATTTCAACCATCAGCTTGATTTTGTCAGTGATGTTTCTTTTTAGATACCCTCTCTCTTGAATAAGAGTCCCAATACATTATAAATAAATATTTTTTGAAATTCTGTCACCCATGCATAAATATAAGGCTAAAAATTTGTTTCATCACTTTTTTTACACATATTTGTTCTCCATGTTATTAAAAATTATTTGCAATTATCCTTAATTAGTTTTTTAGTTGATTGTTCAAATAAAAAAGTCCTTGAGAAATCTTTCTTTATCGTCCTAATTCATCTTTAATCATTATTAAAAATTTAAAATATCATTTCAAGTTTTCAACACCTAATAATTTATTCCATTATGTTTTATGTAGCTGCAAGTATCTCTTTGCTTCTTATTAATTGGTACTGAAATGCTTCTCTTACATTTCTAAGCTGTTTCATAGATGTTATTTTTTTCTATGAAAAAAGCAAGCCATCTTTTATGACATTGAAAGTTTGTGCAATAATGACACTTGGTTTATAGTGCCTCTGGTTAAGTAAAAGAATAGACAGGGCGGCACTTTGGCCATCTTAATATTGGTTTTGTTAAAATAAGCCAGCTAGGACTAATAGGCTACCTGAGTGGGTTGTTTATGTTTCTACTCCTGGCATACTCTAGAACTGCATCTAGTTTGGGGTAAAGATAACTGAATAAAAATATACCTAACCTCCTTGCAATACTAGCTTTAACACACTTTGCTAATGAGTGGGTGATATAGATTAGTGAAACAAGCAAGAGAATGCACCCTTTAGATAAGATACATTATCAAGGATAATTTTAGTGAAACTCCTTTGACCTAATTAATTTAACTCTTCTAAACTTGATCATTTGGCAGGTTAAACCAATAGCAAAAGGTTTAAATCTCCTAACTCTCTTTTGACTTGCCTCTGACATGCAGAAGCCCATAGATGTTTTAATGGTATGGTAGAGAATTGCACTGTTTTTTTCCAAATCCACTATCTTATCATCTTTATAAATGTTTGTATCAGGGAGTAGAGAATTGCAATTGCATATTCTTTTCAAATCTGGTACCTTATCAGCTTTTTTTTTTCTTTTCCTCTGTGCTTGGAGAATGGTCCATCAATTTTGGATATATGTTCTACCAAAGAATATTTACCATGTTAGAAGTTTGTGAACTTTTTCTATTCTTATGAGGCTTGTGATAAAAAGTTTGGATTTCTTAGGAGAATGTCAAATTCAGGACCCTGGACAAGCCGTGGTAGCAGAATGAAATTGGAAGCAAGACCCTATGTGATACAAAGATCCAAGCTATTCAGCTTGATATTCATAATCAAAATAAGGTATTTGCTACAGGTTCATATTGGGGCACTTTGGATTATTAAAGTCAACTTCTGTTCAATCATGTGTAGTCTTCATTCTCCCAGAAAAACCCAGAACATAAATGTGTTCATGTGGATCGAAAAAGAAGTGCAAGGCCTGTGGTACAAGCACTGGAAAAGCTTCATCATCCATGTGTATGCTCTTGCACTCTTTTCATATTTACTTCTTGACGGTCAATGATGTTTGTCTCAATGTATTTGCCAATTAGGTATTTATTAACACAAAAGGTAAATATCATTTATCTTGTATTCTCTAGTTATTCTCATTTAGCTTGTATTGTCTAGTATTCTCGATTAGCTTGTACCAGAAATTTGTTTATTGCATTGTGATTTTCAACTGACAGTAGATGTTATAACCAAGAACATTGCCTCCAATGGATGATCTTTTAATTAGAGATGAAATTTAATTCTCTCTGCATATATATGTATATGTTATCGGTATATATTCAATGTGAAATGAGTGTTTTATGTGGAGAAGTCATTGTCATTTTGATTGTTTTTTTTTTTCTTTTTTTTTTTTTTTTTTTTTTTTTTTTTTTTTTTTTTTTTTTTTTTTTTTTTTTTTTTTTTTTTTTTTTTTTTTTTTTTTTTTTTTTTTTTTTTTTTTTTTTTTTTTTTTTTTTTTTTTTTTTTTTTTTTTTTCTTTTTTTTTTTTTTTTTTTTTTTTTTTTTTTTTTTTTTCTTTTTTTTTTTTTTAAATTTAGCAAGTGAACATCAATCAGTTTTGAATCGATATGTATGTTTTTTTGCCTTTTTTGCGGATTAAAAATGTGGACTGTGTGTTTGCATTGTGTTTAATCATGAGACAGCAATGCTCAAGAATTTTCATGGTAACAGCGAGCATGTTATGGATGTGTGGATGAAAGATGAAATCCAAGTCAATGAACCGTTGTTATTGTAGAAAAGTAGCATGAAAAAGAATATGAAACTTACTTTACATCATTATGTATACGCATTGTTGTCGACCACGATGAGTGGTTGATGCACTGAGCGGGCCGGGCTTCGTGGCTAGCTCTTGAGGGCCCAGAAGTCTCAAGCCCAAGTCGATCTCTTATGTATCCACAACGGATACATGAGTTTAAGCATAGAAATAAATAGAGAGAAGATAAATTGGGAGGAATAAATAGTCTGCATCCACAACGGCGTAAGAACAAGTAATGGCGCAAGATATATTATGCTCTTATGTAGCTTAAGAGCAAGTCCTATTTTCTGCGTTAGTAAGTGTTAAAGATGAGTTCTCTGACTTGTGCATTAGCTTACTTTCAGTTTCGGATAACTTAGGTTTTGAGTAATAGGTGTTTTGCAACTGTTTGCTTTCCCGAGTTTGAGTAGAGGTCCAAGTTTTTATGGTATTTTTAAAAAAAAATTATTTTTTAAATTTTTTTCATAGAGCACTCTTAGTTTGAAATTTTTTTCATAGAGCACTCTTAGTTTGAAATTTTTTTCATAGAGCACTCTTAGTTTGAAATTTTTTTCATAGAGCACTCTTAGTTTGAAATTTTTTTCATAGAGCACTCTTAGTTTGAAATTTTTTTCATAGAGCACTCTTAGTTTGAAATTTTTTTCATAGAGCACTCTTAGTTTGAAATTTTTTTCATAGAGCACTCTTAGTTTGAAATTTTTTGAATAGTCACCTGTAATGCATAATAGATGTGGCTTTCAGGATTAATATGTTTGACTTACAATTTACAGTCTTTTCTTCTTCCTACTTTTCTTGTGCAGGACCAAAGGATTGCAATTGACATTATCAAATTTAATTGTCCAAGTGGCTTAGAAATCAAGATGTAAATAGTCATTAAAATTTTGGCTGAGGCTTTTTTTTTTTTTAAATTTAGCAAGTGAACATCAATCAGTTTTGAATCGATATGTATGTTTTTTTGCCTTTTTTGCGGATTAAAAATGTGGACTGTGTGTTTGCATTGTGTTTAATCATGAGACAGCAATGCTCAAGAATTTTCATGGTAACAGCGAGCATGTTATGGATGTGTGGATGAAAGATGAAATCCAAGTCAATGAACCGTTGTTATTGTAGAAAAGTAGCATGAAAAAGAATATGAAACTTACTTTACATCATTATGTATACGCATTGTTGTCGACCACGATGAGTGGTTGATGCACTGAGCGGGCCGGGCTTCGTGGCTAGCTCTTGAGGGCCCAGAAGTCTCAAGCCCAAGTCGATCTCTTATGTATCCACAACGGATACATGAGTTTAAGCATAGAAATAAATAGAGAGAAGATAAATTGGGAGGAATAAATAGTCTGCATCCACAACGGCGTAAGAACAAGTAATGGCGCAAGATATATTATGCTCTTATGTAGCTTAAGAGCAAGTCCTATTTTCTGCGTTAGTAAGTGTTAAAGATGAGTTCTCTGACTTGTGCATTAGCTTACTTTCAGTTTCGGATAACTTAGGTTTTGAGTAATAGGTGTTTTGCAACTGTTTGCTTTCCCGAGTTTGAGTAGAGGTCCAAGTTTTTATGGTATTTTTAAAAAAAAATTATTTTTTAAATTTTTTTCATAGAGCACTCTTAGTTTGAAATTTTTTTCATAGAGCACTCTTAGTTTGAAATTTTTTTCATAGAGCACTCTTAGTTTGAAATTTTTTGAATAGTCACCTGTAATGCATAATAGATGTGGCTTTCAGGATTAATATGTTTGACTTACAATTTACAGTCTTTTCTTCTTCCTACTTTTCTTGTGCAGGACCAAAGGATTGCAATTGACATTATCAAATTTAATTGTCCAAGTGGCTTAGAAATCAAGATGTAAATAGTCATTAAAATTTTGGCTGAGGCTTTTTTTTTTTTTAAATTTAGCAAGTGAACATCAATCAGTTTTGAATCGATATGTATGTTTTTTTGCCTTTTTTGCGGATTAAAAATGTGGACTGTGTGTTGCATTGTGTTTAATCATGAGACAGCAATGCTCAAGAATTTTCATGGTAACAGCGAGCATGTTATGGATGTGTGGATGAAAGATGAAATCCAAGTCAATGAACCGTTGTTATTGTAGAAAAGTAGCATGAAAAAAGAATATGAAACTTACTTTACATCATTATGTATACGCATTGTTGTCGACCACGATGAGTGGTTGATGCACTGAGCGGGCCGGGCTTCGTGGCTAGCTCTTGAGGGCCCAGAAGTCTCAAGCCCAAGTCGATCTCTATGTATCCACAACGGATACATGAGTTTAAGCATAGAAATAAATAGAGAGAAGATAAATTGGGAGGAATAAATAGTCTGCATCCACAACGGCGTAAGAACAAGTAATGGCGCAAGATATATTATGCTCTATGTAGCTTTAAGAGCAAGTCCTATTTTCTGCGTTAGTAAGTGTTAAAGATGAGTTCTCTGACTTGTGCATTAGCTTACTTTCAGTTTCGGATAACTTAGGTTTTGAGTAATAGGTGTTTTGCAACTGTTTGCTTTCCCGAGTTTGAGTAGAGGTCCAAGTTTTATGGTATTTTTAAAAGTTGAAAAATTTGAAAAGTAAGAGCCTTATTTTTTAAATAGATTTGATTGTTCAATCTCGTAAATGCAGCACAAGAAGCATTTATCTGCCAATACCGCTTTGGTTGTCACATTCTCCTGAAACATTGACCTCAATGACAAGGATGTGCTGTTCATCATCGTTCCCAACTCTTCGTTCCTAAGACGATAACTTTTCCTATTGCTGATAAAAATGCAGAACATGTTCCCGAAGCAACAAATACTATTTCCTAAGCAGACAATGCTCTACATGGAACCTCATAATGCAATGTGCAAGGAAAACAATTGCAAGCATAAGAAGACTTCATCACTATGATCAGGTCGAGGAATAATTCCATTTTGGACTTCACTTCCTTTTGAATCTTTGCCGACTACAACACTTCCTTACCTGTTTCTGACCCTCCATTCTCGAGATGACACTTCCTCTTCGGCAGAACGAGTTCTTGAAGCTAGCGACAGACACTATTTCCCAGGCATACTGTGTCTCACATGAAGCCCTCATAATGCAATGTGCAAGGAAAACAATTGCAAGCATAAGAAGACTTCATCACTATGATCAGGTCGAGGAATAATTCCATTTTGGACTTCACTTCCTTTTGAATCTTTGCCGACTACAACACTTCCTTACCTGTTTCTGACCCTCCATTCTCGAGATGACACTTCCTCTTCGGCAGAACGAGTTCTTGAAGCTAGCGACAGACACTATTTCCCAGGCATACTGTGTCTCACATGAAGCCCTCATAATGCAATGTGCAAGGAAAACAATTGCAAGCATAAGAAGACTTCATCACTATGATCAGGTCGAGGAATAATTCCATTTTGGACTTCACTTCCTATTTTCTGCGTTAGTAAGTGTTAAAGATGAGTTCTCTGACTTGTGCATTAGCTTACTTTCAGTTTCGGATAACTTAGGTTTTGAGTAATAGGTGTTTTGCAACTGTTTGCTTTCCCGAGTTTGAGTAGAGGTCCAAGTTTTTATGGTATTTTTAAAAAAAAATTATTTTTTAAATTTTTTTCATAGAGCACTCTTAGTTTGAAATTTTTTGAAATAGTACCCCTAATTATGTGAAAAGATCATTTTACCCCTTCTTTGTTGGACCCGTCGTCACTTTTGCTGACCATGCCAACTCATTCGTTGCATGCCTCGCTTGCGACTCTTGCACGGGACAACGATGACTAAGGCGTGCACCCCCTCCTCCCCTACAACCGATGGTGAGGGCATGCAAGCTATCACTCTCATTCTTTCCTTGCGATCGACGATGAGAATTGTGAACGAGGGAAGGGGTGGGCCTGTGAATGGTAGTGACAAAGGCTACAAGCAAGAGAAGGGGACAGGTCTATGAGTAATGGAGGCAACGACTATGGGCCCTCGTGCGAGCGAGGGTTACAAGTGGCCATTGAAAACAAAGTGGGATGGAGGTATAACCAAGCAACAGGTGGAGAGAGATAGTCGACAAGGATAAAATAATTATTTAAAAAAAATTAAAATAGGGATGCTCTGTTGAAAAATTTGAAAAGTAAGAGCCTTATTTTTTAAATAGATTTGATTATTCATTGCTAATCTTGTTCAATCTCTAGTGTGTAGTTTTAATAGATTTGATTGTTCAATCTCGTAAATGCAGCACAAGAAGCATTTATCTGCCAATACCGCTTTGGTTGTCACATTCTCCTGAAACATTGACCTCAATGACAAGGATGTGCTGTTCATCATCGTTCCCAACTCTTCGTTCCTAAGACGATAACTTTTTCCTATTGCTGATAAAAATGCAGAACATGTTCCCGAAGCAACAAATACTATTTCCTAAGCAGACAATGCTCTACATGGAACCTCATAATGCAATGTGCAAGGAAAACAATTGCAAGCATAAGAAGACTTCATCACTATGATCAGGTCGAGGAATAATTCCATTTTGGACTTCACTTCCTTTTGAATCTTTGCCGACTACAACACTTCCTTACCTGTTTCTGACCCTCCATTCTCGAGATGACACTTCCTCTTCGGCAGAACGAGTTCTTGAAGCTAGCGACAGACACTATTTCCCAGGCATACTGTGTCTCACATGAAGCCCTCATAATGAGGAGGTGCAACGAACAACTATCAGTGCCCACACAGCTTGCGGTATCTCTGTCACTGTCCAAATGTGACTGCCTGCCTTCTGAGTGGACTCCACTGAGCTCAGCGTCCGAGGGAGGCAATGGAGTTGTGCATGCAGGGAAGGCCACATGCATGCATGCCCCCGCCTCTCTCTCTCTCTCTCTCTCTCTCTCTCTCTCTCTCTCTCTCTTCTGCACAAACAAACCATAGACGAAGAAAGAGAGTGCCAAAGCCAAAATGTACAGAAGAAAATAAAGGAAGGAGGAAAGAAACCTAACAAGGAGAAGGGTCCAGGGAACCACCACAGTGACTTCAAGGTTGGGTACAGTACTGACCATCCTTGGAAGGGATCACTAGACAACAATGAATGAGTTATGTAGAGAAGTAAAGATAACTCATTGAAGACAAATAATTTAGGGTTGTGCCCCACTCAGCTGTTGCCCTGTCACTGGTCTTGGCTTTCAAATGGCTAAGCTTGAGAGTTCCATGTATGTGCCCAAAACACACACAGGCCAACAAACCACCACATATGAGTGTTGAGCTTCTACCATCCTAAGATAGATAAAGAAGAGCTGTTGAACAACATGCTGAGCTTCTACCATCCTAAGATCAATTAAATTCTATTTTTTACATAATATATATTTTCTTTTATTTCATTTTGAGATTACTAACCCAACTTCTATTGCATAATGGTGATATCTGCTCAATCCCAGAGGCCATGATGTGAAATGATAGAATAATTTCTCATACTAAGTAGAAAGGATATCAATGCTACCAAAAGTATGCACCCCACTATGTACATCCATGCAAACTCAACACAGTATCAGCTTCACTCAGAATCATCTGAATTGTCCAATAGAAGTGAAGCTCATCTGACTGTAGGTTTAATATCAATGTGACTAAGAAATCTATGCTGTCTGCTATGACACTGTAAGAAGTTTGTGAGAAATCTAATCTCATCTCATTTCCATGTGTTCTTAGTTATCATAGTACCTTATCACTGGTGACAGACAGATTGGTTTTCGGTAAGGTTTAGTTCAGCAGTGTCATCCATGAAGCAGCCAATTAGCAACTATGCTGTCATCTTTTCTTCAACCACAAAAGAGAACATATTTGACATGAAAGCTTCTGCTATCTGAATCATTTCACAAACTAAAACATCAGACTTCAAACACTACAGCCACTACGATGGTGACAAAGAAGCCAAATTGTGTTCCGCACACTGCGAGGTGCATATTGCTAGTTGTGTGGAGCACAAGAAGTACTCGTTACTTCTGCCATCTGAGGAGAGCCCAAAATGGAGACATGCAGAGCACAGCCATGAGAGGGAGAAGAAGATGCTGAGTGCCATATCTACGCTAAACTCTCCCTACTTGTTTGTTGTCATCCACCGTCCACCGTCACCTCACTGTCTTGGCCCGAACATACCATCACGTACTGAAAGGGGAAGCTGAAGACCCGCAGACAAGTACAGGGATTCACATGAGAGGCTTCAAAGGGCTGTAGATTGCATGAGAGCTGAAATATCCGGTGAGATGTTATAGGTAGAAAGAAGCAGTTCTGAGACTTGAAGGGTAACGAAAGGCGAGCAAAGAATCTCCCTCTCTGATGCTGCTACAGGACCATTGAAAAGAATGCCCATTACTCCATGTTGAAAGCAGCAACTTCAAATTGGGTGTCAAGATGTAAACCAGAGTTCTTTCCATGAAGAAGCCATGGAAGATAAGAACACAGTTCTTTGCTATGATTTAGAGAGAGAGAGATTAGAGTAGGCTTTAGGTAAGAGAAAAGAAAGGTAGCCCTGCTCAGTCTATGTATTTTTACAAAATGGATATTGTACACTCTACACCTCCTTTTACTATTCTAGAGAGAGAGAGAGAGAGAGAGAGAGAGAGAGAGAGAGAGAGAGAGAGAGAGAGAGATTAATGAGCTTATCTAGTGATAAAGATTGCATCAAAAGGTTAAGTTCTTAGGAAATAATCTAAAGTTCCATCTCACATGCAAGTTGGATTATACTTGACATGTAAAACCAAACCCAAGTATGATACAAAATAATCAGAAAGAAAGATATTGCATATGAACAAAACATATAATGTAAGTGCCAACAATATTCTTAATCTTGAGTGCCTCTTGGCATGTATATTTCCACACAATTAACATGTCCTCCTTCCTAGGTAGCTTGAAGTTACACATGAAGTTGACCTAACCTAAAACCAACTCTAAGCCATTTATCTACTCATGTTCCTGTGAAGTTTTTGTTCTTCCCAAACTGTAGTTCAGCTCTTGTGTGATCTGAGTGTCCAACATGAAGGCAAATTTCTTTGGTCACTTCTGAATCAAGGTGGGTTCTTCTCTTTAATTACTTATTCTCAAGGAAGGAGCTCTTCAAGATTGGGCATGTTTCTTATCCTGATAACATCATAATATTACACATGCTTCATTAGTAAGCCAAGGCCAAAAGATGTGCACATTCAAACTTAATGCAACAAAGAACCTTCCTTAAATCAGTCTTGACTATCTGATCATTGATAAATCTCATCTTTGTTCACTTACTGTTTGCCGGAAAAGAAAAGAAAGATTCAATCTGGACAGATGATGCAACTTGAATGAAACCCTGAGTGATTTGGCACAATGCAACAAAGAACTAAGCCACAGCAACAAAGAAAGCACTAAATGAGCAAAATAGCATGCATGATACACATGGAGTTGTGATCTTCCTCTCATAATTATCTCTGAGTTACCACCAATATTTTTCGCTACATTTCTTTCACTTGGCAAAACCTCCAAATCTACACACATTGTAGCCTCTCCATAGTTGCTCAAACTATTACTTATCCATAACAAAATACAGGAACAAACAGATCAATTAGCACTAAGAGTAACTACAGCTTGACAAATAAAAGGAAGAGAGAGGGATCCTCTTTGGAAAGGTGCCATCCGCTCTTCATTTCGCAACTTTGATTCATTCCACAGCCTCAGCTCCTGAATGCTGTCATCTACTAACAAAAATAGCTAAACAAGTTTGATGAGGCATCGTGAGGTTCTTCGAGTTAAAGCTGAAAGAAAACAGTGACAACGTGGGAGCTGTGACAGCAGAGGCATTAGATCACATCATCAAATGGGTGCTTTGTTTCAACCAAGTTCGATAGATGACAAGCCATTCTTATGATGCATGTTGGAGGGCCAGTTTTGCTATCTGTCTTGCGAATCCTGATGATGCTGCAGAATTAGCGGTGGCAAGCAATTGGGAAGATGATATCTAATTTCCATGCTTTGTTCCCAACCTAAAAGCCTCTGTTGTTGCTCTCCACCACTAGATAACGAAAGCCAATTGCTGGTCTTTTCTTCATTGATGCTGCCGAAATGCTGAATCAGAAAAGAAGCAGAATCCTATGGTTAGTTCGTTTCGAATCAAGCAAGAAGTACAAGGCAATTTGACAGGAGGCTATGCACCTGATGATACTTAGAATGATTAATCTGCTGAGGTATGATCTCGACCGCTGAGGGCATCTTAATGGTTGTTTGGACTGGCACATAGTTGAACGTCTCATTTGCCTTTGAAAGACCTGGAGATTGAGTGAAGCAGCTGCTGCTATCCTTTCTTTCAGGCAGCTTGAGCTTGTCATTGAACTAGAGAGAAAGAGCAGCAAATCATAAAGGCCGAGTTCGCTATAAGCAGCAAAAGATTTCAATTAATTAAGAACAATACCTTTAATATCGTGTCACGATTCCACTCTGACTCGAAGGCCATGGGAAGTTGCTGATCCACAACATTGGAACCTTCATCATCCATTATCTCAAGTTTATTTCTTTTCGAGCCTGAGCCTGACCTCCCCAAGCTCAGATCAAGATTATGCTCGACATGATTAGCTGAAATAGATTTTTACTCATCATTATCAGAAGAACAACTTCACTGAAAGCAGAAGTGAATAGTTTCTCACTCTGAATACCAAGCTCATCCTCATAGATCTTAGGATCAAAGTTAGTCATTGCATCCTTCCCGTTACACTTGATTGCAGCCTTGTCATAAGCTCTGGAATTTCAACATAGAATTTCATCGCCATTATTGATCTTTTCTAGCTTCTTAAGAGGCATAATCTGAAAATTTTAGATCTTATTATACCTGGCAGCTTCAGTTTCAGTGTCGAAAAGTCCCAGATACACATGTCTGTCAAACATAAAGATAATATGGCTTAAACCCCATAACCTTATCAACATTTGAGAAACAAAATAAGAAATAGAGAATTCATTAAAGGAAGGGCAGAGACATACTTTTTGCCCAAAAACTGGCCCATTCTGGCCTCCCACCTCCCACATTTGTGCAAAGTGACTCCCCGGTACTTCGAGCTTCCTCGAGGAAACCCAGTGCTCTGGCGCCGAATTACTTGAACAAACTCCTCCTTGTTCAGATTGCCCATCTGCCTCAAGCCATCAACACACAACTACTTGAATTCTAAATTCATGCATAGGATCCTAGAAAATAAACAAAATGTGGATTCGTGATTCGGCCATCTTCTTCCCAAAACTTGCCTGTTTTATATCCTCCTCATAGTCATCCAAACGAAAATTGATATCTGCGTCCATCCCGCGGAACTTAATTGCAGCTCGGTCATACGCTCTGCTTCAAAATTCTCTAAACTTAGAGATCTTAGAAGACGACGAATAAATCGATAAGAAGTTATGGTAGACCTAATCATGTACAGAACCTGATGGACTAACCTTGCTGCTGCATATGCAGTGTCAAATCCACCTACAGATACATTTGCGTTACAAACAATGCTAAATTACTCAAGTATATTCGAAGAGACATTTCTAATGCAATTAAGAACGAGGCAATATCTTTCAACAGCTTCGGAAATTTGATGAAATCTTGGTTCATACATACCCAAATAGACTTGCTTTCCACAGTCCCTGCACATAGAGGAGGCAATGATGATAAGGTAGTCATTTGGAGGAAACCAAAAAGGGCAAAGTGACTGAATCCAACTCCAAGATTGAATTTTTCTTGCGCTTTGAAGAGAGTGGAGAAGAGGAGAAAGAGCTGACCAGATATGGGATTCCCACCGCCCGGTCCTCCGGTAGAAGGTCACCCCCCGGTACTGCGAACTCCTTGACCTCGGACCTCGCCTGCTCTTCTTCAAGGGTGGCGGCGCCTCCGTCGCCATTCCGGCCCCCACCGGCTCCGTCGACTGCCAGATCCCGTCTTCAGTCAGGTGGCCGCGAGGCTGCGGCACCGAGCAGCTCCCGCCGGCTCCAGCCCCTTCCGCATCGCCAAAAGCAACGAGCTGGTGAGTCACGACGGCTAGCTTGCTCCCATCAGAGGGGCTCTCGCCGCAGCGGCCAGAGAAGGAGAACCCGAAGATCCTCCCGGCGACGCCGTCGTCCTCCCGCTCTTCGGACGCCTCGACGACGACTGCAGAGGATCCGAACCCGTGGTTCTCCACGACATCTCCGCGGTCTCCGGTATCGACGGAGGCCATGGGGGAGGAGCCGTCTTGTGCCCCCGACGCCGCGTCGTTGAGATCCCACACACCTTCCATGTTCAAAATCAGATCTTTGGCTCTCTGGCTTGTTCAAAATCGCTCCTTTCTCACCTCTCTCTCTCTCTCTCTCTCTCGCAAAATCCAAACTTTAGTTTGTTCTCCTCCTTTCCGTTTCTATATATACATACATGTATTCGCCAACTCCCTACCTCAACATGTCTCCATCAATGATCAATCTATCCTCCTCCCTCCTCAGGACAGGGGAGATCGATGCGAAGGAAAGGTGGCAGAGGACACAAGATCGATATCAATCAAAGAGGCAACAGCTCTACAAAACTTAGTGCCTGATAACAATCATAATCTCAAACGATCCTTCACGAGTCTGCGTTTGTATGAGCTGACATCAAGAGATTATATATTCTTATAAGATTGCCATCTTTTGGAGAAAATCTTGTGGAATGATGTCTCTTTTGTATCACTGTCTCTCTCCTCTCTCTCTCTCTCTCTCTCTCTCTCTCTCTCTCTCTCTCTCTCTCTCTCTCTCTCTCTCTCTCTCTCTCTCTCTCTCTCTCTCTCTCTCTCTCTCTCTCTCTCTCTCTCTCTCTCTCTCGCAAAATCCAAACTTTAGTTTGTTCTCCTCCTTTCCGTTTCTATATATACATACATGTATTCGCCAACTCCCTACCTCAACATGTCTCCATCAATGATCAATCTATCCTCCTCCCTCCTCAGGACAGGGGAGATCGATGCGAAGGAAAGGTGGCAGAGGACACAAGATCGATATCAATCAAAGAGGCAACAGCTCTACAAAACTTAGTGCCTGATAACAATCATAATCTCAAACGATCCTTCACGAGTCTGCGTTTGTATGAGCTGACATCAAGAGATTATATATTCTTATAAGATTGCCATCTTTTGGAGAAAATCTTGTGGAATGATGTCTCTTTTGTATCACTGTCTCTCTCCTCTCTCTCTCTCTCTCGCAAAATCCAAACTTTAGTTTGTTCTCCTCCTTTCCGTTTCTATATATACATACATGTATTCGCCAACTCCCTACCTCAACATGTCTCCATCAATGATCAATCTATCCTCCTCCCTCCTCAGGACAGGGGAGATCGATGCGAAGGAAAGGTGGCAGAGGACACAAGATCGATATCAATCAAAGAGGCAACAGCTCTACAAAACTTAGTGCCTGATAACAATCATAATCTCAAACGATCCTTCACGAGTCTGCGTTTGTATGAGCTGACATCAAGAGATTATATATTCTTATAAGATTGCCATCTTTTGGAGAAAATCTTGTGGAATGATGTCTCTTTTGTATCACTGTCTCTCTCCTCTCTCTCTCTCGCTCTCTCTCTCTCTCTCTCTCTCTCTCTCTCTCTCTCTCTCTCTCTCTCTCTCTCTCTCTCTCTCTCTCTCTCTCTCTCTCTCTCTCTCTCTCTCTCTCTCTCTCTCTCTCTCTCTCTCTCTCTCTCTCTCTCTCTCTCTCTCTCTCTCTCTCTCTCTCTCTCTCTCTCTCTCTCTCTCTCTCTCTCTCTCTCTCTCTCTCTCTCTCTCTCTCTCTCTCTCTCTCTCTCTCTCTCTCTCTCTCTCTCTCTCTCTCTCTCTCTCTCTCTCTCTCTCTCTCTCTCTCTCTCTCTCTCTCTCTCTCTCTCTCTCTCTCTCTCTCTCTCTCTCTCTCTCTCTCTCTCTCTCTCTCTCTCTCTCTCTCTCTCTCTCTCTCTCTCTCTCTCTCTCTCTCTCTCTCTCTCTCTCTCTCTCTCTCTCTCTCTCTCTCTCTCTCTCTCTCTCTCTCTCTCTCTCTCTCTCTCTCTCTCTCTCTCTCTCTCTCTCTCTCTCTCTCTCTCTCTCTCTCTCTCTCTCTCTCTCTCTCTCTCTCTCTCTCTCTCTCTCTCTCTCTCTCTCTCTCTCTCTCTCTCTCTCTCTCTCTCTCTCTCTCTCTCTCTCTCTCTCTCTCTCTCTCTCTCTCTCTCTCTCTCTCTCTCTCTCTCTCTCTCTCTCTCTCTCTCTCTCTCTCTCTCTCTCTCTCTCTCTCTCTCTCTCTCTCTCTCTCTCTCTCTCTCTCTCTCTCTCTCTCTCTCTCTCTCTCTCTCTCTCTCTCTCTCTCTCTCTCTCTCTCTCTCTCTCTCTCTCTCTCTCTCTCTCTCTCTCTCTCTCTCTCTCTCTCTCTCTCTCTCTCTCTCTCTCTCTCTCTCTCTCTCTCTCTCTCTCTCTCTCTCTCGCAAAATCCAAACTTTAGTTTGTTCTCCTCCTTTCCGTTTCTATATATACATACATGTATTCGCCAACTCCCTACCTCAACATGTCTCCATCAATGATCAATCTATCCTCCTCCCTCCTCAGGACAGGGGAGATCGATGCGAAGGAAAGGTGGCAGAGGACACAAGATCGATATCAATCAAAGAGGCAACAGCTCTACAAAACTTAGTGCCTGATAACAATCATAATCTCAAACGATCCTTCACGAGTCTGCGTTGTATGAGCTGACATCAAGAGATTATATATTCTTATAAGATTGCCATCTTTTGGAGAAAATCTTGTGGAATGATGTCTCTTTTGTATCACTGTCTCTCTCCTCTCTCTCTCTCTCTCTCTCTCTCTCTCTCTCTCTCTCTCTCTCTCTCTCTCTCTCTCTCTCTCTCTCTCTCTCTCTCTCTCTCTCTCTCTCTCTCTCTCTCTCTCTCTCTCTCTCTCTCTCTCTCTCTCTCTCGCAAAATCCAAACTTTAGTTTGTTCTCCTCCTTTCCGTTTCTATATATACATACATGTATTCGCCAACTCCCTACCTCAACATGTCTCCATCAATGATCAATCTATCCTCCTCAATTCTCATGACATAATCAATTATCTTATCATACTCTCTAAAATATGTTGAACGCTATGTTTTACTATCTAAATTTTCAGATCAACTATCCATCAAAAAATGTTATGATTTTTATTATAGGTGATAGGTCGATATCGATCGATCATATAAACATCATATCATCACGAGGGTTTATATTATTAAATTAATAGATGATTATTCATATCACTTATAAATCTTAATGAGCAGGTGGGTGCATCACATGACATGGACTATCTTATGGCATTAAAGAATGGCACTCAACATGTGGATCAAACATGATGAGTGCTTGGCATTATCAGAGTATAATTCAAACCTTAAAGTAGGAACCATTTGTCGTTCTCTATGAGACAATTAGTAGGACTAAGAACACATGGAGTTATAGTTAAACAAAGATGTCTCCAAGCAGCTCATGAATCTTATGACTCTTCTTTGTTATTACTATTATTATCTCCTTAGTCATCATTCTATGAATACATTTAATGGTTATGTATTCATCAATCTTTTTTAACCTTTTTTTTTTTATGAGTTCAACAGGAATCACTGCAAAACAACAACTCTTGTTAGCCAAGTCATTTCTGCAATGAACAAAAACAGGAGTTTAATTTCGAGCCAGACAACATGTTGTTTATGTTTTCAATTCAAGAAAGCATTTAATGAAAACCATATAATCTGCAAATTTTCATTGCAGTAGAGTGGGAGAGAAAACAACAGTGGATGAGACAAATATACAATTGCATTTAGTTGTATGGTGCTCAAACTATTCAAGCCAAGTTGATGAGACATGTGCTCAAACCCTTTAAAGTCTATTGAATACAATACTATTGATTAATAGTGCTGCAGCTCATCAAAGGTTAGAAGATGAATATTAAGAGAGAGAGAGAGAGAGAGAGAGAGAGAGAGAGAGCTGTAATTGTGGATAGAATAATGGATAAACCATACGTATACTATTGCGGAGCATATTTCGTCAAACACCAACGATTTCCTTCTGGTTTTCTGAGTCAGACTAACGTAATCTTGATGCAAAGATTGGAAGAAATAAGCTGCTTCTTATAATTAAACCTTTCGTTTGGTGGTAGCGATTCGTCTCCTCGGATGATATCAGTAGCATCTCCTTGATGGGATCACGTAGTACAGCCTCGACAAGAACACATCATGCTTCCCACCCTTCCGCGCCACCGATTCGAGAACAGTACACGACAGACATGAATGCAAGCCAAAATCCTACTTTGTGATTCCATGTCTCAGTTGACATGATGTAGTACTTAGTTTAGCGTTTTCCTGGGCATAGATCATGGTCCTGTATCTTTGATCTTGTTTATGTAGTTTGTGAGATGAAGACAAGGAGGGATTCCACTTCCCACTTCTCTTAATACCTATAGACCATATAAGTACATCGAATTCTTTTCACGTCTTTATATATACAATGAATGTGACAATGGAAAACTGGAACTAAGCTTATGCACTAATGCAGAATGAGTCTCAAATCTAATGCAGTGTTTCGTGTAGATATAGGCATTGGCATTTGTCACGTATGCTTCAGTACTGTGTTTATGGGACAGAGATATGGCCCAACCTTTGGCATTCGGATGAGGGCATGTATTATTAGCTCCCTCTGCAAGCAGCCAGAAACAGTGGGTAGAGTATGAGAAAGATATTGTATTATTGCAGACTTGCAGCACAAGTTGTCTGTACATGTGGATGGTTTCTGCAAGAATGACAGGCAAACAATTCACAGTTGTTGAAAGGGATGTATTTGGCATCTTGGCTTTGGATGTTATGATCTAAGTGTCTCTCAGAATAACATTATCTTCATCATATTTTCTTAGAATTAGTTGGACAAATGATTTTTTTTTCTTCTAAGTAGATCCAATCATCATTTGGGTGATTGATGTCCACCATATTTTTCACAAGCCAAATAAAATCTGATGTTCTAAGAATGCTTCTCTTTGAATCCAACATTTGATAGTAGAGTGGTGCATGCAAGAAGTCCTTGAAGATGGTACAGAAATTCTACTTTGCTGTAACTACAACTAGGTTTAGAGTTGTCAGATTAGGTAGGAGAAAGAACTCATGCTAGACACTACTCTGTACTCATTTTAGGAAATATAGGTAGAAAAGAAACTCAACAAAGATAGAGCAGATGAGAAGGAAAGAGACCTTCTTGAGGGTCAAAGTCCAAATTCGCCAGCACGTTTTCCAGCCTTGTGTTCCTCTCCTGCGGACTCCTCATCTCCGCAGCCTGGCCAAATCAGATCATCCCAGAAAAAAGATTCTTTTATGAAAGATAAATAACAGGATAATCTCTTTTATGATATATTTTTAGCTCGAAATGACAGTAAAAAGGGATGAGGATTCATCACAGATGACTAATGGGACAAACAAGACCATATCTTTCTTGTCCCATATCCAAAAGTTGCAGCCTCACAAGCTACCAAACTCCATGCCTAGGCTAGAAATCCAAAGAAACATAGGCTGTTGATGATCTATGTATGGCACAATTCAAAACAAAATTCTCATCTTTTTGTCTGGCATGTATGTTTTATATATCAGTTTGATATCAATTTTATATTGCCAACAATATCACTTAGTAAAGGAACAGAAAATATAAGTACATGACCTTAGATGGATGATAACGTTTGATACTGATTTGAGGTTCATGGTTAAAAATATCGATCAGTATTTACCATCTAACATCAGAATAGTTGCAGACGTTAATGAATAAACCAAACTTTTGGATCACATTTGGATGATGTAGCAGTTTGGTCGCATGGAATGCTTATACTAAGCAACAGTTTGAATTCTGGTAAGTTCTGGATTAACTCTACTACCACAGTGAATACTAATCTCAAATCATGTCAACCAAATAACGGGTTTTTGGATCTCGAATAATATTAAGTATTAGCTAAAATCAGATCAGCTATCAAGTCGAACATCTTAAAGTATAGAATCAGAAAGACTTCACCAAAATAAGCAAGAAAATTATGAATCAAGCAAACCCTGGAAATGTGCTCCAATTTTAGCAATTGAAGGCATGAGTCAGTGACAAATAGATAATGCAAAACGCTTAGTAGCTTCTTCCCCGGTATATGTCCACGTTGTTGCAGGTGTTCCCGAAGCAAAGCAAAGGGTCCCTACAAGATTTATTGGTTTATGAAGTTGAGGATTAAAGACAAAACAGGAAAATGCAAACAGCAGCAGAACAATTCAGACAAGCAGCAACAAAAACTTCAAGAAGCATGACATCTGAAGGAGGTAAAATCTCAAAGGTTTCATGAGAAAACCTACCAATTCCTAGCAGTACCACCTAGGCTGGTTTCCTTTCATGAAAGCCTGGAACATGGTCGTTAATAGAGAACATCCAAGAAATTCAAAAACATATAAAAACAAGGCACAGGTCAAAGGACATATTACATGCATATTGCCAAAACTCGATGTCTTTACACCTTATGAAAAAAAAGTGTAGCATATATAACATTAATATGTATAGATACTACAAAAGTCCCAATATATTAAACTACCTGGCATGTGTGAAAACCAACAGTGTTTCAACGTTGACATGGCACAAACACTCCGAGAATTTTGATTAATTTGTGCTTCATAGGTCAGCATGAATCTTACTCAACATCCCATTTGGAACTCAATAATACCTCATGCATCCCTATAAATTTCCATTTAAAACTCTACTATCATGAATAATCACATGATCCCTAACCTTTATACATGTGGTTGATGAGATGCAAAGGAAAAGAATTGAAATCTTATCGTTTCTAAAAATATTTAAAAGATTAGATCACAATGCTCTGAAAGCTGTGAAGAAAGGTACATATTATAGTAATAAAGACTCTCTTGTTGTTCCTTGAACAGAAAAAGAAGAGGCTTTCTTCCCCAAATGTTAATGAAGCTCTCACTAAGAAAAGATAAGACCTTCCAAGATACTCGACTAAAGAATAAATCTTTCCACTAAGGTAACAATGGAATATGATCATAATGGTCTAATAAGTTGATAAAGTTGTCCAACAATCTGGCAAAGATAAATGGTAGAGTTTTGACAAAAAGAGTAACATTGGTTGGTCCAAGAACTGTGAGATGCTAGATGCTTATCCAGCAAGCCATATTTGACATAATTATGTGCACACTTTGTATCTTCATATAGGACATAACAAACTGAAATGGCTTTTCTGGTTTTCAAATTCAATTTAGAATCTGTAACATCTTGATAATTGTCACATCTTTATTCATATAATTTTCCCATTTTTTCCACAATTCAAGAAAGTACACAGTAGATGTAACATCTTGATATCATCGATGCATACCTGTGTAAGAGAAACCTTGATCCTTGAGGTGAATACTGCATGCAATTTGATGCACAAAGCAAGTACTGTTCCTTCTTGATTATGTTTACAATTATGCCACATAACATATTTGAGAATTTTGTAGTTAAACATTGCAAACTGCAACTACCATAACAATAACACTTACTTAGATATTAAACCAGACAACAAACAAACTACAGGTTTGGATTGCTACAAGAGAAACTTAAAAGATCCAACCCACAGAAACAATAAAGCACAATAGACTTGAGAAAAAAAATACACATATAAACAAACTTCATTCAAAAAGGATACCTGATGAAAGGAGTAGGATGGCTGAACTACCATCTTACAACATTGCACCATTGGTTAAGCTTTAAAGGCAAGTCACAGTGCCCCCATGTCCACTTTGAAAAATAAGGATACGTAACAGTCTCACTTGTGGGACGCATTGCCATACGAACTTCCAGTTCAGACTGTCCAGACTGAGTAACCCAAGCAACCTAACGACAAGCACAAATGACATAAGTTTTAGGACATGGTATTATGTTGACATGAACAAATATCTTAGTGTCTTCAAGAACAAAAGTAACAAAAGGAAGGATAAAGCCTCTGTAAAAGTAGACATCAACATGGCAGCTGCACTGTGATAACAATCCTTACATAAATATCCACCAACAGAAACAAACCATATCAGATGACAACAGGCACTAAGAGATTATTCCAATAGTAGTACAAGATACCCCAATTCTTAATTGTAACAATCACAAAGGCATTTATTCTATCAGCCCAATGGAGCAACTCTGAAGGACCAACCTGTGCTTAAGCAGATAACACAATGGAAGCAGGATCTTCATAGACTGGGGTCAAGCCTGGGCCAAAAAACCAAAACCCCAGCTAAATTATGGTTATGCTGGGTTCAGAGAGATCAAATTACACAGCCAAAGTCAGTCTGTCTCCAATATTCTTCTAAATGAAAAATAAACTTTTGAAGTAGACCTCTAGATGCTTTTCTCCCCTCCTAGCACAACCCTTAGTCCAACCATCTCTCTTGTGACACATTCTTTTTAAGTTTTAACAACCTGCCTCTGCAAGTTTCCCTAACAAGCAAATTGGTATCGTAGTGGTGGCGTGGTTCGGTATTCCTTCAAGTTTCCCTAGCCATTATTTTCCAGGATCGGCATCGATCTTATCCCATATATCTCAATTTATCAGGCACTCATCCCTCACTCAGACAACTCCATAACAATGACATCATCATCCAAGATATCAGGGTCACCCTTCACAAACTCCCTCAAGCTATTAAAATGAACCAATAGTCAGGAAATAATAAAAATAGAAGCAAAGGGGATAGTGTTTTTTTCTTAACTAGATCTCGGTTGCAAAACTTCCCAAAACTGCCCCCATAGCCAATTTCTTCTCCAAGATAGATGTTGCCTGTTGAAAGTCTGTTTCATGGTATATTGGCCATACCAGGAGGTAATTAGACATCCAAGCAAAGACCAGTAATGAACCATTAAATTTTGGGTGGTATAATATGAACTGCCCAAACTTCTTATTGACAGAAATTCAGCAATTATTGATTTGAAAATGATCAAAATACATCATGCCAAAAAAATTTCCAAATCTACTGGATCTAGTAAACTATTAATCTGCCTGACATAAATAGCAGAACAGCTATTGATGAGGCTCTAATTGCAAGATGAAGAAGGGGAGGAGAAGTTGTTTGTACCTTTTCTTTTACTCTTTTTTCATTTCTTCAGGCAGCACAATGTTAATACTAACCAGTATACTACCCATACTGGCAAACCATACAATGCTGACAACGAATCAGTAGAAGCTGCAGCGTGGGTAAGAGGATCATTGTGTCCTACATCCTCTCATGACAATGGCCAGACAACAACCAAAAGTCTCTTGAAATAAAATCTTACAGTGTTGCACTATTCAAAACATACCACCTAATGTTTATGTGCAATAACAAGACTATTGGACTCAGATATAAAGCAGAGATTAAAATAGTGAACAGATAAATATCCAGACAACAACCAAGTAAATACCTAAGGAAAAGAATCCTATAGCATTTGATTTATTATTCTTCTACCTTTATAAAACTGAATTATGCTCTATAAAAGGAAGTAAATAGCTATCAAAAAATTATACAAAGATTCCAACGATCTCATAAGCAACTGTATTATGTTAGTAAATTAAAATAAAAAACCTATATCAACATGATGTAATGGGGGCCTCTCTTTCCAGATATCATACCAGGAAGGTATTGCCCAAAAAAGGTACCACACTAATGCGTAGATAAAACAACAAGTCATGAGGCAGTTGCAACAAGGCTAAATAGTTTTAAGTTCTGATGGGGAATCTCAGGTTTACAAGTACAAGAAAAAAGAGAAACAAAGTAATTGTTTACTGTAGTTCAGAGTTCAGATATTTTTTAACATTATGCAAGGACATATATAAAAATATGTTGAGAGAAATGTCTTATCTCTGTCAACAAAAAATAAATGCAGAGATAGTAATTTCAACTCGAAGGAATAGCTAACCTCAGGAACAAAACCTTCTATATGATCCTTCTCCTTCTCCAGAACGTTCTTAGTTAAGAATAGAGAAAAATAAGCATTTTTTATGTTCATCTTTTTATTTCCGCGTCAAAAAAGGTCTGCACAGGTCAAGAGTTGAATTTTGAAAAACATATACAATTACACATGACTTCCTAAATAATTAACAGCTTAAAAATCAGTCTAAAGTACATTCAATGCATAAAGATGACCTTTGCAGCACATATTTTTCATGCATATAAAGAACAATCGGAATACATTAATGATCAAATTTCAGATACTTCAGTCCAGTACTGAAGCGCCTTGAAACATGAAGTTGGAATGAGTCACAACTCATAGTATAATTCCAGCAAACTTCTTGTTAAAAATAACTGGAAGATAAGAATTGACGATAATCGCTTGGAAAGATAGAACAATGAATTATTCCAGTACCTGGTTGATAACTAAAATGACCAAAATCTACACCATGCGCTCAGACAAAAACCAAATCAAAACGCTTACCTGTAAGGTTTCCCAAATTGCCATTGTCCACGGCCTCAGGAATTCAATCATAGAATTCAATCATTTCACAATTAACAACAACCTGGCAAGCATGCAAAATCATTGACTGACATAGACGTTATACAAACGTCACAAGATGAATTGGCCAACTCAAATCCTTCTAGGTCAACCCATAAATCACAGCATAAAACCCAACAGGAGTCCATGTCTCACCTCGGAATACCATTCTCCGAAATTCTCATCCTTTGTGGGTCAACCCAAGTCCAGTTTCCTTCTTTACTTCCTTCTTCCTCGCTAATATACATGTCAGAAAAAAAACACGCAAGAGACCGTTCAAAATACGTCTACAAATTCATATCCCCACCATCGGTCTCGATTCAAATAACAGCAATAGAATACCACTAACACGCACCGTTTTTGGAACTAGAGTTCACAGCCGCCCTGATTTCCGAGTTCACAGCGGCCGTTCGAGAACGGGAGCGAGGGAGGAAGGGAAAAGAAGAATTTAGGGATGAGATGTCTAAAGCGAGCTTTTATGCTCGAGAACGGGAACGAGGGAGAAAGGGGTCAAGAAGAGTTCGGGGATGAAAAGTTTAAAAGGGCTCTTTTATATATGCTAACCTTTGGATCGGAATCTAACGGACAGGGAATAAAGTCGAGTCAATAAAACGCGACCGCCTTTGGAAACGCCTCGTGTCACCGACGAGTTCTGATTGGATGTTACTAAGCATGCCCAATTTTACCGAAAAGGAAACGAGATTAAACGTGTAATATTGATTTAAAAATAATTATTTGCTTTTTTTATTGAAAATGTCACAATCTAAAAATAAATACTATATATACTTCCAAGTTCACACATTATATATACATATATATGTAAATTTATGTATATATATATAACCAAAAACTTATAAATATGTCGTTATAGTTACTAATTAATCTTTAATAATTAATTATTATTACTTTATTATATATATATTAAATAATAATAAATAATAATAACAATAATAAAACTATAAGTCTCAACTATTTGAGATCGGTTATATCGATATTTTATCATCATTAAGATCTATAAATAATAATATTTTAAGTAAGTTTAAAGTAATTAAGATCTTTATTTGTCTTTCTCTATCCTTTACTAATATTAACTATTTATAAGTACATGCTCATATTTTTTTTACTTTATCTTTTATTAAAATAATATATTATTATTAATGAATAAAAATATTTTTTATATCTTTCCTAATAGTTCTGTACATTCAGCTCAATATTCTCATCTCGATAATATTATATATATATATATATTCGATTTAATACTTAGATTTCTAAAATATTATTGGTTTCATATCTTATAAATTTTAAATAATAATATACTTTTAAAAACTTAATAATCAACATAAAGTTTAATAATATCCATATTAACCAACCTACTTTTATAAGACTAACCGTTTAGTAACAAAGTTTATGTATGAAATATCATCTTGGATTACTTACCATTTGTAACAAAAATAAGAATGTTTTTGGTATTTTGCATTTAACTTTTAAATTCAATTTGGTAATTATTAATACTATCAATAGTGGTTATACTAACTTTTTTTAAATGGGTGCTGATAATAAGAAGACTTGTGAGAGTTCATAATGCTTGGAGGATCATAATTTTTTTATTAAATATTATAAATATGAATATTTTATTTTCCAAATTAGTTAAGGAAGACGAACAACAAAGCTATAAATGGGATCGACTACGTATCAAACCAAAGCTATATTATTGGGTGGAGTGGCGATTATCTTTTTCTATAAAACATATATATGTTTATATCCCATAAAAACAATATCCACTTATCATTTTTGACTATGACAAGCTAAAATTGAAAGAAGTCATTAGGAGGGGAAAAAGAAAATGGTAAATTTTAATCTGAGATCAAACCCCGTAGAGAAGGAGTTGGTAAAATAAATGCAGTAGAAAAACTTAAACCAAATCTTTGTTTATATTCCATAGAACAAATCCCATTGGTGATGAAAAAGAAAAAATGACAAAATATTAATGACCAAATATCAATTTGAGATCAAACACCACAGAGAAGTAGAAAAACTCAATTAGATCATTGTTTAAATCCTTTGAAACTCTGGTCATTTTTTCAATCAAGTCCATTGCTTTCATATATTTCAAAACAATGAGAAACTCCTCCATCGGTTTTCATAATCACTACAATTGCAATAGCTTCACCAAAAGCATTACCAGCTTTAGGAACTGATGTGCCATGTTGCTCTCTCTTCTATCTTAGCCTTCACAAACTGATACAAGGAAACAAACATGCTTGCCAATAACCCAAACCTTGTGGCTACTCTGCACAGGTTGGATTGGGTTTTACTGCTCCAAAATAGTTCTAACCATAGACGTTGGGCTTGCCAATAACCCAAGCTCATGTTTATTTGGTTTAACGATTTATATTAGAATTTTTATAGTTATAAAAGTAAAATATTTGGCTTCAATTACTCTAGCACCGTCCGTTTTACTAACGAAAATAAAAAAAATAAAAGGTATAAAGATAATTTTAATGATTTAATTGATGGTGATTGATAATATCGGTGTCGCTGAAGATCATGAGTGATTGTTATGGATGAAAAGAACAATGATGAGAGGTAAGAGTCGTTCTATATCTGCATTGACGTCATCCACCACCATTGACGTCACTCAGCAATTACGTCAACACCGACACTAATGCAAAGCAGCATCGCTCATCAATTACACCAACGCTGACATGTATATAGAACGGTAAAATGATTGTTTCGGGTGGCTATTGTGGATGAAAAGAGCAATGGTGAGAGGTGAAAGTTGCTTTATATTTACATTGACGTTGACGTAATTGTGAAACAGCCTTCACCTCTCGCCATCGCTCTCTTTATCCATAATAATTACTTAAGTGACCCTTTCGTTGCTCTATATCAACGTCGACGTAGTTATCAAATAATGAAAATGTCATTAATGCAGAGCAGCATCGCTCGACAACTACATTGGTATTGATGCATATGCAAACCAGTCATCATTTTTCATTGTTAATCTCCTAATCTACAATAGTCACCTTGTGACCCAGCAGCGTCGTCATTTGTTATTATTGAAGCTATCTAATATCACCAAATGATACATTAAAATTATATATATATTTTTTATTTTTATATTTTTATTGATAAAATTGATGACGTTATGATAAATTAAATTGGATATTTTATTTTTATAATTATAATAATTTCAATATAAATTTTTAAGCAGTTAGTTCAGTTCGGAGACATCGAAATGATTCGGCCCATGGTTGACCCAAGTCACTGACATATTGGCTCGAGCAACGAGTTCAATTCCCATTGGTCACGGATACTATGGTTTCTTGCGCCTCTCAAAGTCATCATCCGCCCGCCATTCTCAATCCAACTGTTCCACCTCGTGAAATCGATGGACCAAAGTATCTCGACTATTTAACATGATCAATATCTACACTGTAAAAATCATTATGACAAAAATTTAAATTAATGCTGATCATGATCAGTAATATTTGGAAGGACTCAGTATTTGGAAATATATTATTAAAAGATGTAATTATGAATATGCTATTTCCAAACTATGTAAGGATATAAATGTAAAAGGACCATAAGAAAGGCCAAGAAAAAAAAAAGGGAGAGAAAATAAATAAACTTCTCTGTCTCACTTTAAACTCGAGTGAGGCCCTGCGCAATTCCAATTCCCCACTTTCGGCTTACGCCGCCTCTTTGCTTCGTCGAGGGTGCCTCTCCCTCCCTCCTTCGGCGATCGTTTTAGGTAACGAAGATCTGAACCGATGCTTTTGCGTTTCTTCATCCTGTTTTTAATCGGATCCGTGCTTGGGATATAGGGGATCACTTTTCTTGGGGTCTCTTTTCGTGGTTCGGCGATTCGGATTGTTGGGAACTTCTAGTCTTGTTGATGATTACAATCTTCGATGCTAGTCTCGGCGATGTGGAGTTATGGCACAGGCGGATGAACGTGTTGAGATCGTTGATGTGCTTATGGGGGTGTTAGGGTTTTCTGTCTTTGTGGTTTTGATTTGTTCTGATGCATAAAACATCGTGTAATTTAGGATTCATTTTGTGGAAGTGAAAGATAGGGATGATTCGCTGGGACGGATGGAGATTTTTGTCTCAGCTTGGGTACGTACCGAGCATGAGCTGAGGAATTTCTTTGAAATAAATAGAGAAAAGCATGAGGAGGTGGATTGTAGAAGTGCTTATGTTCCTTACTTCCTCACCGACGTTTTCAAGCAACTGGTACCAGGGCCTAGTATGTTTCTTGTATGGGCACGCTAGCCGTGACAGTTGATGGAGGAACATTTTAGTTGGGATCTGTATTGCGTGTAGCTGTATGGTGATCTAGGCTTAAGTTTTCCTTTTCTCCTTGAATAACTGGGTGGTCTATGTGCACGTGTATACATAGAGTAGGAAAACAAACATCAAGCTGTTAATAATAACTTGATCTTGCATTTATGCAGCATATTGCTGAGAAATGATCATTCATAAATATATATAGTACGATTATTGAGGTTTTTACATACTTATGCTAAATTATTCTGATATATCTGATAATTGATGGGTAATGAATATGCCATTGGAGTTTTTGAAGGAATCTTCGATGCATGAACCCTGCTGTTATCTTGCTAAGGAGATATGTGCTCCTTGCACAACCAGACAATTTTGTCTTAAAATAACTTGTACGAACTGTGAAATATGTTAAGAAAAAGAGGTCCATTTTGGGATGAATCTATCTGTCTAATAGGTACTGGTATAATGTTTGGAATATGATGGAACTACAAGATTTATAAAACTCAACCTACTGACAATGCTTTTTCTTTGCCAGTGTTTTGAATTATACAAGCTAATATGATGTATGAATTGTTAGAAAATGTGTTATTTAAAAGTGTCATCTTACCATCTCAAGGTGAAAGTTCTGGTATGGGAAACTGTATTATCTTTTATCAAGGCATTAGGAGTAGCAGGGTTAACAAAAGTCACGTTCTCCATTATGAGACTTGTTCCACCATTAGTTTTCATTGTTGTACTTAAACCTCTAGGATTTTGTTTCTAAGCTGCAGTTTATAAGTTTTCCCTTTCTTTTGTAATGCATCCTGTTGTGAGAAACATTCATGATCAGTAGGTGATTTAATGATCTTGTAAATTCGTTTTGCATTTTTAGATTTGCAAATATATTACCGAATGTGATTCACAATAGAATTATGTGCTTCTGACATAGCTCTTGATTGAATCCTTGATTTATGTTTACTACTTTTCCTGAACAAACTATTCACTTTGGCTGGTCTAATGCTTTTTCAACTTCATGTGATGCCCCCCCTTCTTGTCCCTTATACTTTTACCTTGAAATTCTTAGTGCAAATCGGGCAATGTTTCTGTGTAATTCTTCTTGCATGTTATCGCATGAGTACCCATGTTGTGCTTTGCATGTATCCAAATTTGGTTTGTGTCGATATTTTGCTGACACTGTATTTGTCGTTGCTTTGGCTTGGAACAAACATTTGCTGGCTGGCAGAAACCTTGTATAGGTTGGCATAAATGTTGCGCCCATATTTTGATTAGGAATTATCAAAGAAGCTTATGCATGGTTGGACATTCTTGGTATATTAGTTGAGTCCTACTGGAATTTAACAATAAATTAGTGTTTTTAAAAGCATTAGGTGCTAATGTCCTAAAATGCCCGAGGCGCTAGGCACTCGTTTGAGTGAAGTGATGTGCTTCAGAATATTAAAATATAAAAAAATCATGATTGATAAATATGTTCATAAAAATAAAAAATCAAATTGAAATCATATAGCCTATTTGAAATGACTGTATTAGCCTTAAGATGAGAAGCGATATAAAGTTTACCTAAATAGGTTGATTCCATGTCAATGTACATATAGTCATGTCCTAATTTGACCATTCAAAATCTTCCATATGACATTAGATCAAGCGAATCCATATATGAGTTGAGCTCCAATAGTATTTGCACATTTGTATTCAATTATATATATATATATATATATATATATATATATATATATACTATTCATAATGACGTGATTCTTTGATCACTACACTTGAGTTGACTTGTAATTTGAGCTCAATCCCATTCGATAGGATGATTCTTGACCCAAATCTAGAATTGGGTGAGTCATTGGTGTCTTGATGCAACGGAATTGAAACCAAGTGTGTTACTTATTGTGATTTAATACTTAGTGTGCTACTTATTGCATGTATATTCACATTTGTCCATCACACATCGTGATTTGGGCATGAGAAAAGGTAGTTCGTGCGAGAGAGAGAGAGAGAGAGAGAGAGAGAGAGAGAGAGAGAGAGAGCAAAAGGGATCGACTTCTATCATCCCCCAATTCCCCTTCCTTCAAAACTCTAACTCTTTGTCTTCCAACGATCGATCACGTCTTTTGCCCTCCCATCTACCGTCGGGCACTGATCGATTCCATTGTATTTGCCTTTAGCTCAGTGCCCTCCTTGCCTAGGGCCCTTTCTATTTCAATCTCTTGTGTTACACTAGCCCTTGGGCTCAGGCGAGCGCCCAAGCGGCACTTCGGTGAATCACATCGCTTTGTCATATTCGTTGGTATGTGTTGTGTTGACATAATACTAGCAATCAACATTTCTTCATGCTGCTTTGTCATCTTTACATTCGTAGATACAGGATAAGGGTACTGTAGTTCCAGCTATAGCAGAATGAATCGGCTTCACACTAATCCATGTTGGTAAATAATAAATTAAGAGTCTCTTCCAATTCTTTTAATGGCTTTGATAGCTTTGTTTTTTCCTAGTAGTAGAGTAACTCACTAATCCATGTTGGTAAATAATAAATTAAGAGTCTCTTTCAATTCTTTTAATGGCTTTGAGAGCTTTGTTTTTTCCTAGCAGTGTAGTAACTCTTTATTGTGTTCTTATAGCATCCTTGATGTCGTGTATATTAATATATTGATACTGCTTTTAATGACATCTATTATATAGTTCTTTTGAGGGGAGTATGGGGACTAATGATCCATCTGAAGCAACTACGTCATGTATAGATGTTGCACAAGATTCTGAGAGCACCGTTGAGATAAAAATTAAAACATTGGATTCTCAAACATACTCTTTGCGAGTAGACAAGTCTGTAAGTGCTTCGTTTTTGTTCATGAAGTTTATTGCAGGTTATTATATTTCTTTATTCCTTTTCCTCAATATTTTGTTCAATTGCTTGTTAATATGTTTATTGATCTTGCAATTACTATTATATTTTTCTTACATCTAAAGACACAAATTATCTCATTACTTCACATGAGATTTCCAACTCTTATTTCCTTGGAAATGGTGCTTTTATCATGAAATTAATTTTCCAAGCCTTTTTTTGTGTTTGTATAAATTGCTCACTTAAAACATAACATCTAAAAGTCACATAGTCTTTAAACACCCTGCATGGTGTCCTCTATCCTTATTCGTGGGTTGCATATACAAAGGTCTCACCTAGGATGATCAGCAGGGAAGAGAGAGAGAGAGAGAGAGAGAGAGAGAGAGAAGGGGGTGGGGGAGTGGTTGTGATGAGTGTGGCACTGGTGGTGGTTTCATTTAGTTTCACAGGTAAGCCTTTCCTACTAACCCAACTTATCGGTGTATGCAAAGTACTAGACCCACTTTAGACCACTGACCACCTGTTATGATCTAGCTTGGTAGGACCACTGGCCTTGTATAATGAACTTAGACTGTGGTCTAAAATGCTTAAACCAAAATTATCAGTGATTGTCCCATCAAGCTTTATAAATAATCCCCAACAACCATGGGTATCACACAATCAAATGTTTGTCAAATCTGATTAAAGGTATACCAAATTATCCATTTTCTTCGTAGTGCCTTATAAGTCCTAATCCCAACTGAGTCGGACCGCAAATGGGTCAGGTTCTATCTAGCCAAGTTTGCCTAGCTCAATGTTGGCCCTAGTTTGGTTGATCTTGCCAAGGATTGCATTTATAGTCATGTTGGCTTGGCATGTGTGGAACATACCAAGCCAGCAAGGCCAACTTCATGCTGGGTGTGGCACAGGTGGCATGTCTACTGGTACGGCTTGTAGCGACTCAGCATGGTATTGTCAGTATACACCAGTGCCGTCAACAATAATCTTGAATGTTCTACAAACCATATAAGAGATTCTGTGTCTTTCATGCAAAGTCAGAAGTTTCATGTATGTCTTTTAAAGCATTGAAATACACATGGATGCCCTTTCACAAGTTGTTCTGAAACAGACGCATATATGTAGTTTCCTTAAAAGGTACATGTATGAAGCTGTTAATGTTATAAGAGCATAATCATTTCATGACTTTGCAGAAGTTTGTAGAAAGTTGCCTCTACATGCTTTGTCATTACATTCTTCCATAATTTTTCCTGGTTAAGCTTTTACATGCTCAGACGTATTTAATGTATGCAACACAGTTAGGTGAGGAAACATTATGTCAGAAGCATAAAACTGAATAAGTTTTTCTCATTGAGTCGAAAGTTTTTCATTTTGCTATGAACTTTATTTTGAGTCAAAACATGTGAACTATTTCATCTAACAAATCTAAATCACTCTCTACCTGTCACATCTTCCCAAATCCCAACTATGGTTCTTGCAAGGTTCTAACTTGCAAACTGTGGCAAATATATATATATTTCTTTCATTTCTTTTATACCAATTGGGTACCAAGGGTTGCTACTCTTATTTTTTTTCTACAATTAAATTGGAAATTCGTATTCTCGAGTCAAACGAGGATACCCGGAGTTGACTGTACATTGGAGACTTTGGATTTAACTGATTCATCTATATTGTTTACCTTAAATATATGACTTGCCAAAAGTTAAATACTCAAACACAGGTCTTTTTTATAGTCTATAATGAATCAACTAGTGTTTCCTTATCCTAGATTAGCCAATCTGTATAAACAAGTTTCCCATATAAACAGAAAAATCTGACAGTTTTGGTTGGAAATTTCAAGTACTTGCCTATTCACAATATTCTTGAATAAGATGGAAGCATTCTTTCAGAAATCTCTCAACTCTCACTCACCTGGCAAGACATGGAAGGTGAGCTGAATCGATTGCAAAAACTGCTAATGATGAATTGAAAGTTCAGCAAGAAGTTCTTGGTGACTTACTATTACAGAGAAAGCGGGGAACAAACTATAAGATGCTTTTAGATGCAATTACTATAATACAATTATTGTTTCCCATCCAAACCATTACATATGTTGCAACAATAAATCATCAATAAGATGACAATAGAAATATTTGTATATTGTGTCATCTATATTTGCAAAATTTTGCCTTTTTTGTTTAAAACCATTATCTGTTTTGTCCAAAATGGTTCTCAAGTGTGATAGTAATATCATCTAGAGAAGCGCTTTAAAATTCTCAAATCAGACCGGCATTACAATTAATCAGGCATATTTAACACATCTAATTTACCTGTTCTATCTTAGTCTCATCAAAGTGCTCTTGTGCTGTCATTCATTATGAACATTCAAGATCTTGCAACTTCTAGTCTCATTGTTTTCTGAAGTTTGCATCATGTTCATGTTTCACTATATTAATATATTCGCTTGGCAGGTGCCAATTCCAAAATTGAAGGAACAAATAGCTACTGTCACTGGGGTAATATCAGAACAACAGCGCCTAATCTGCCGTGGAAAAGTCTTGAAGGATGATGAAATCCTTTCTGCATATAGTATCCTTTTTTTGGTTGTTTTGATGTTGTTGTTTGTCATGTAATTAGATTACTATATGTGATTGGAGAATAAGTGAATAACAGTTCTTTTTTTTTGTGTGTGTGAGGCAAGGGCAGAAAAACTGCATTACAAACTTACAGTCCCATTTAATTGGTGTCATCTCTAGATGGTATACTTTTAACTTCTCAAACATGCACTTCAAGCACATTCTTGAAATCAAGGTTCAAAATACTGATCCATTCCAGGACACGAACTGGACCCAACCAGTCCGATAAGGGTTGTACGGCCTGGTGAGCAAACTACACCGCCTGGTGAGCAAACTACATAAGGCATACTGGATGGTAAACAACTTGGTTCCAAATAGTACGAGGCGCTAAGCCTACCGCTTGGTATTTGTATTTCTTTTTTAATTTTTTTAAACGATGGCTGTCTGACAACTGGTTTTTTTATGGTTGTATCTCTTTCTTTTTCTCCTTTTTCACCTTCCCCTTGCTGTGTTACCCGCCACCACCTCCTCCCACCACTTCACTGCGCTCTGCTCTTCCGTTGCATCACTGCCACCATATCATTTTCCTCCTCCTCTTGTTCTGCCCCTCTTCCTCTTCCTCCTCTTGCTCTGTGTCTTCCTCCTCCAGCCAGACCCATACCGGTCGGCATGGGAGTGAACCAACAAATGGTATGCCTGATTGTACCTGTACCATATTGGTCCACCCAGGGTGCGGTATTAATATGAGACTGTGTTCTAAAATCTTGCTTGAAATTTTTAGGGTATCTTCTACTTTGGGTACTAATGCTTAACTTGGTAATATGTTGATGTTCTCTTCCATTTTTCTTACTGAAATCAGTTTGGATATGCTTGTCTGGACGCACAGACATGATCCCTTCCAGAACGTTGTATTGTCTTTATCACATAACTTACTTTCCTTGCCAATTATTCATGCTTGCTTCTTGATTCATAAGATCTGATGATGTTTAGGTGTACTGCATCTTGTGCACATATTTTGTTTTTAAGCTTTTCCAGAGAATCCATCATATGCATAGAGAAGGTTAGTTAATTTTATTAACATCTTATTCTCTATCACTATCATGGCCTATTTTGAGAATTGAAATACGCTGGTGATTTTGTTTTCTTATGTTACCATGCTAATAACTGTTGTAGGCTATTTTGTTTTCTTATATCATCTTATCATCAATTCCATTGTGTCTTTCGTTTTTATTTATTGATTTTTTCTTCTGTTGGCAGATCTCTATCCTTTCTCACTTAGTGACACCAAAATGGATATTTGGGAAATGTAAGGTGGATTAAGGGGAGCATAATTTAACATCTTAGTCATGCAAATGCCAGGTTTTTAGTTTTGTTGTTAAGTTGTTTATAGCTCAATATTGGTTAATATTGCCTTAATTATGTGTGTTTATAAGCAAAATGCAATTTAAAAATAATAATTACAACTGGTTGAAATTTTGATTGTTCTCTACTGAAAATTTTATAGCTGATATGCTTATATTTTGAGTAGTCCTAGTATTTTGATCAAATCTTTTGTCTATTCAAGGATTTCTGTTGTTGGGAATGTAGCTAGCAGTGGGTACTAGCACTGGTGTGGACAGTGGGCACAGGTGCACGGCAGTATCTTGCCTATCTTCAGATGTGGGCATGTTACTGGCACATTCATGGCATTACCAGCACATGCCATCCAGCTAAACGCTGACATGGTATCCTGCCATGTCAAGTGGTCAATGCAATCTTTGCTTGAATTGGATTTATTAGATATATTTTTTTAAGTTTTTGCTGTCCGGTAAAATTCTTTAATTGAAATGTGCTGACTACATGTGGCAGTTTGAACCTATTCACTTATCAGAACCCTTGATGGAGGGACTTTGTTCTGCTACTTCAAAGCATTATTTGTGCTTTCTTGACCCAAAAAATGATAAATTTATTCTTTATGATTGTAGAACATGTAATTCCTGAATGTAACTTCTGCACAGCACAACAAGTCTTAGGTGTAGAACTTTTTGCAGAAGTAGATATTCTATGTAAAACGTTGCTGAGGCTAAACTTTGTTGCAAATATCACGATATATATTGTAGAACTTACATTATTAAGCTGCCTAATCTTTGATACTTTTTTGACACTCGTACTTATTTTTAATTTTTTTGTTATAAACCTTCTGCATGAGGGCACTTACAAGCCTTTTTTCCTGGATCTATTCTTTAGAGTAGAGGATGGTTTGAAAAGAACACAAGAACATATTATATCTTATCTTGTTCTTCTGATGGTCTCTTGAAATAAATAAATTCTGAATCGGGTTCCTTAAAAAAGGATGATTAAGATGTTGAAGATGGTCACACCTTGCATCTGGTTGTTAGACAACCACATCAGTCCATGCCATCACCAGTAACCAGTCAGATGGGACATGAAGGTGCATCAGGCCAGTCAGGTTTGATCTTTTAAGTTCAAACACGGTTTTACTATCGATACCAGTACTTTTAATTCGGTGTTCTTTTTGAACCTCTTCATTTTTTATACTGAGCCTAACATCCCATCTTGAAATTGGCTGCTCATTATGCAGTTTGTCGAATAGAGTAAGAACTGTTTGAACTTTTTTATGCTTCTTCTTGAAGATCAGATGCCTTAATGATGCTAGAAGTTCAAGTTGCAAAAGATATTTCTTTCTTATACTAATTGATGGAGTTATGGTATAATAAGTTTGTTAAAAGATGCAATTCACACTAGGAACATGTTGACATATTAAATGGAGATCATTCAGTGCTTGATCTCTTGTATTGTAGCCATGGCAATAATCTTATATGTAATTAGTATATGTTTCTCTTCTGTTGTTGGTTTCTCCATCAGCATTTCAAAACATCTCAGGACGTATCTACATTAGAGAATCAGGATTTGAGGAGAGAAATGTAACAAAGTGTTTTTTTTGACTAATTTTTCATCAGATGCTTCTCGTAATCATGGTAGTCAATCAACTCGTACCTTAGTATTTGAGACTGTTAATATTGGTCAAGGTGATCATCGTACTCAACTTTCTCAGGTAATGTTGCCAGTAGTAGCTATTTGTTTTTCCTCTGCTTCAGCAGCAGCTTGAATTACTTTCACTTTATCATGGTTAAACATGCTATTTTCTTGAGCAGATTATATCCAGCATCTTAAATGCTGTTGCGACAAGAAATACCGGATCCCAGACCTCAGGCCCCAATCTTAGGGTAAATCTTACTCCTTGCTTGCATTTTATCATTAAGAAAAATTTGTTGATTTTGATATTCCACTATAAACGACTAACATATTGCTGGGCAGAATTTGAGCGCAGGAGCATCCGTTGATTATCCGGGTATTGAGCTTGGTTCAGGGCAGGTTCCTAACCAATTTCACTCTGCAGTTCCATTGGGGTCTGAGCAGCCAACAGTAAGTTTGCTGAAGGTGTATTGTAAATTTGTTTTCTGATTGTAAACAAGCTATTTACATTTTATTGACTGCACAGACTTAAAAATCCAAACTTACTATGCTTAATCGGCTATCCCTTTCTGTATATACTTTCTTATAAGTTCACATTTCTGCAGGTAATACCTGATTCTTTGACCACTATACATCAGTATTTGGGCTTCATGAGGGATGAGTTTACGAGGGAAGGCTTAAGTGCTAATGGTACAATTCTTCACAAACTAACCAGGTTCACTTTCTTGTAAGCTTTTAGCTTTTCAGATAACTAGAAAACTCATATTCTTTGGTAGGTGGGGAACACAGAAATGAAGCAAGCGCTGCTTACATGAACAATGATAGCCTTCAGTTTCACCAGTCTTTTAGTCCGGGTGGTCTACCTAGTCCAGCATCTTTGGTAGAAGTACTGCTTTCTACAAGACAACTACTAATGGAACAGACTGATGGTTACATATCTGTATGTATTCATTTTCTGTGGTTCTTATCAAGTTGAATTTTCACAAAGAAAGAAATTATGCATAAGTTTCTACAAAATTCTTGCATTCTGTTTGTAGCATAGTTGTGCTTTCAAACTTTGGTCCGACCAGTTTTGTGAACCTTGATCGCAAGTACATTTTTTTAATTTGAACATGTTGTCACGAACGGTCGTTTCGCACCCGCAACATCTTCGTTCAACGAACCGTTCGCCGCTCACCCCAACATGTACAGCTGCTTGGCAGTATGTTTTCTCTTGGTTTTGGGTCATTTTGCTTGTAAAAATGTACGTTCGAACACGCTGCAGCGTTACAAAACGATCGCTTACCGAACCGAGCAAAACAGCCCCAAAACAGCTCCGTTTTCGTGTGCCGCGGGCTGATTTCTGGAATCTGCCTCCGCTCACCAAAACGTCAGCCATCTCAGCCCCTAGGAACCCCCCGGGTGGCACCGGGCTGGATGGGGCTTCGGTTATATACCGGGCGTTGAACTCTCTTTCGCAAGTTCGCACGTGACCTTTACGGGGACTTATGTTCGCGCCCGGGACCAGGTGAGCGGTTGTTTGTGGGCTTGCAGCTGTTCGTTCATCCTTGAAAGCCTTGTTTTTCTCCCTCTCCCTCTTTTCTCTTGTGCACACAAGGTGTTCGTCGAATTGCTTGTAAAGCTTCCCCTTTTCCGCGAGACTTCGGGACTTGTCCGTCGCTCGTTCTTTCGAACTAACCAACTTTCTCTTTTACAGGTCCTTCGGGACCTGTGAGAGGTTACAAAGTGGGCTGATCCTTGCGGAGCAAGATCGCAAGGGCGAAGCGCGACTTAGGCAACGCAAGCTAAGTTCGCGTCCTCGCCACGAGGGTGACTCGGAACTTGGGTAACGCAAGCTGAGTTCGCGTTTTAGCCGCAAGGGTGCCTCACGCCTTAGGCAATTCCAGCTAAGGCCGTGACATTGTGGTATCAGAGCCAGGTTAAGCACTTCGAGCGAACAGCGAAGGAACTTCGCAACTTCGCCATGGCAAAGCATCGTGGCGAATCAAGCAAGACGGGGCAAGCCGGACCCTTGCCCCAAGCAGCCGCAGGTGGGCTGCATGTGCACACTCGCTCTCATGCTGTTGGAGCCGCTCAAGAGGAGCGCGGCAGCGAACATGACGAGCGAGAAGTTGGCTACTCGCCGCGAGCGGAGGAGGCGCAATCTGGAGCGCCAACCGGGAAAAAGAGTCACAAGGAAAGACTCACATCGGCGGAAACCCGCTTGGATGTTCTTGAAGCGAGCTTGGAGGAACTCTACCATGGCCAACAAAGGCTCGTTGGGGTAGAGAGCTCGCAAGAGGAAGCGGAGTCCCGGATCGACAAGGTCGAGGCCCTAGTCGACCGATTGTCAGATGACACCAAAGACTCCGTGCAACACCTGCAGGAAGTTGTGGCGGAACTCACTTCAAGGGTGGCCATGTTCACAAGAGCACTAAATGCGGGAGGAAGCAACACCCGCGTTGCACCACCACAAAACTTGAGGGCACCCGAGCCTCATGGTTATGGAGGGGCCAGAGATGCCAAAGAGCTCGAGAATTTTCTGTTTGACATGGAACAATTCTTTCGAGCTACGAGGCCCGATTCTGAAGAAACCAAAGTTTCTATAGCAACAATGTATCTGAACGGAGATGTAAAACTTTGGTGGAGAACCCGTTGGGAGGAGATCCAACAAGGTCGGTGTCGAGTTGACACATGGGAGGACTTGAAGCGGGAGTTGCGAACTCAGTTCCTACCGGAGAACACCGAGTTCGTCGCAAGAAGGAAGTTGAGATAACTCCGCCAAAATACTTCCATCCGAGACTACGTGAAGCAATTTTCTGCGCTAATGCTGGACATCCAAGACATGTCCGAGAAGGATAAGCTGTTCAGCTTCCTTGATGGTTTGAAGCCATGGGCGCAACAAGAACTACATCGAAGGAATGTCGCCGATTTGGTCGGGGCAATTGCTGCCGCAGAAAGGCTCACCGACTTTGTTTCCTCAGAAGACCCGGGAAGAAGAAAACAATCTTCGAACAATCGCCCTCCAAAATATTCTCGAGGGAAGGAGCTCGGGGGCGAACAAAAGAAGAAGAGTTCCCATAAAGGGCCAAGCCCGAAAGGCAAGGCCCCGAAACCTGGCGGATGCTTCTTGTGCGGAGGGCCGCACATGGTGAGGGAGTGCCCACAAAAACAGGCACTCAATGCTTTAACAGCTTCCATCCACCCCCCCAAATCGGACAAGGGCAAGGCTGTCGCTCTTAGTTCGAGTAGTTCTGAATCCAGCAGCGACGGCGAGGAGTCGCAAGGACCCCGGATGGGAGCAATGCGTTTGTTGAATGCCATGCGGGGTCAAGTGGGGGAGAACACGAAGACAAGGCTACAAAAAGCAGGAACTGGCGAGCTGATGTACGTGGACATCAAGCTAAATGGCCAAACAACCCGTGCTATGGTGGACACGGGTGCCACCCACAACTTTATTGTCGATTCAGAAGCAAAGCGACTTGGGCTGATCTTGGAGAAGAGCCCAAGCCGAATGAAGGCGGTAAACTCGGAGGCCAGGCGAATCTCCGGGTTGGCGAAGGGAGTTCCCATCAAGATCGGAACATGGAGCGGGAACACCAACATGATGGCAGTGCCGCTGGACGACTTCCAAGTGATTCTTGGAATGGAGTTCATGCACGCAGCGAAGTTGGTGCCAATGCCGTTCCTAAACTCCTTGTGTATGATGGGGGGTGACGATCCCTGCGTGGTTCCCGTCTCTCGGAGAGGAACCAAGGAACCCCAACACATATCAGCTTTGCAACTGAAGAAAGGGGTGCGGAAAGGTGAACTAACATTCGTGGCCGCTATGAAGCTAGAGCCACTTGACGAGAAGGCCATTCAAGAACCTGCTGTGGTGGCGAACGTCCTGAAGGAGTTCAATGATGTTATGCCACCCGAGTTGCCGAAGATTCTTCCACCACGCAGAGGCGTAGATCATACCATCGAGCTGGAGCCAGGAGTGAAGCCTCCAGCGAGACCACCCTATCGCATGCCCCCGCCAGAGTTGGCAGAACTCAGAAAGCAGTTAGGTGAACTGCTAAGCGGTGGTCTCATCCGCAGCTCTAAAGCACCATTCGGAGCTCCAGTTCTCTTCCAAAAGAAACAAGATGGGAGCCTCCGACTATGCGTTGATTATCGAGCCCTCAATAAAGTGACGGTGAAGAACAAGTATCCCATCCCGCTCATCGCGGACTTGTTCGACCAGTTGGGCAAAGCCAAGTATTTCTCAAAACTCGACCTTCGGTCGGGGTATTGGCAGGTGCGCATTGCTGAAGGCGACGAAGCGAAGACTACCTGTGTGACCAGGTATGGAGCGTTTGAGTTCCTGGTGATGCCTTTCGGCTTAACCAACGCTCCGGCCACGTTCTGCACTCTCATGAACCAGTTATTCAAGGAGTATTTGGACAAGTTCGTGGTCGTCTACTTAGACGATATCGTCGTCTACAGTCAAACGCTCGAGGAGCATGTCAAGCACCTACGGACAATTTTCAAGGTTCTCAGGGAGAACACTTTGTTCGTGAAGAGGGAGAAATGTTACTTTGCCCAAACGGAGATCTTATTCTTGGGGCATCGAATCGGTGATGGCTCCATTCGGATGGACAAATCAAAGGTGCAAGCAGTTGCGGAATGGCGAACTCCAAAGAAGGTGCCAGAGTTGAGATCCTTCCTTGGTTTCGTCAACTACTATCGACGCTTCATAGCGGGGTATTCGAAGCGTGCAACTCCACTGACGGAGTTACTGAAGAAGGAGCAGCCTTGGAAGTGGTCTGACAAATGTGAAACAGCATTCCAAGATCTGAAGGCTGCTATTCTTAAAGAACCGGTGCTCAAATTGCCGGACTATGGGGAGCCCTTCGAAGTCCATACAGATGCTTCAGACTTCGCTATTGGGGGAGTGCTCATGCAGGAGGGTCATCCGGTGGCCTACGAGAGCCGCAAACTCAACGAGACCGAGCGGCGGTATCCGGTGCATGAGAAGGAGATGACGGCGGTGATCCACTGTCTACGAGTTTGGCGACACTATCTTCTCGGATCACGATTTGTGCTGAGGACAGACAACATCGCTCTGAGCTATTTCCAAACTCAGAAGAAACTCTCCCCAAAGCAAGCACGATGGCAGGACTTCTTGGCCGAATTTGATATGGCAATGGAGTATAAACCTGGGAAGGCAAATGTCGTGGCCGATGCATTGAGTCGGAAAGTGGAGTGCATGAATGCCATACAATTGGAGGGCGGAGGCCAAGCAAGTCAGTTACACTCCAACTTCCTTTCCAGGATCAGGGATGGACTGTATAGTGACCCCCAGGCAGTCATCCTGATGCAGCTCATCAAAGAAGGCAAGGCACGACGATTTTGGGTCCAGGAGGGACTTGTTTACACAAAAGGGAATAGGGTTTATGTTCCCCGAGTGGACAATTTGAGGCGTGAACTCTTAAGAGAGTGTCATGATTCCCTTTGGGCTGGACACCCAGGTATTCACCGAACATTGGCTCTCGTGGAGAGGGCCTTCTACTGGCCAAAGATAGGGATTGACGTGGAGGAATATGTTCGAACGTGCCTCACTTGCCAACAAGACAAGGTGGAACAACGGAAGCCGGTGGGACTTTTGGAGCCGTTGCCCGTACCAGAGAGGCCGTGGGAGAGCATTTCCTTGGACTTCATATCGAGCTTGCCACTTGTAGGGAGACTCGGATCGATACTCGTGGTGGTCGATCGGTTTTCAAAGTATGCAACGTTCATTGCTGCTCCCCTACACTGTTCAGCAGAGGAGGCGGCCAAGTTGATGATGAGAGATGTGGTGAAGTATTGGGGAGTCCCGCACAACATCATTAGTGATCGAGATGCTCGGTTCCTGGGACGATTCTGGACCGAGCTATTCAAGTTGTTGGGGTCAAAGTTATACTTCTCCACAAGCCTCCACCCCCAGACGGATGGCCAGACTGAAAGGATAAACTCGCTCTTGGAGCAATATCTTCGGCACTACGTGAGTGCCAACCAACGAGATTGGGTGAAGTTGTTGGACATTGCCCAATTCTCCTACAACTTGCAGCGGAGCTCTGCGTCCAACAAGAGCCCCTTCGAGATTATTACAGGACAACAACCGTCAACTCCGCATACCATAGCAATTGGATACACTGGGAGTAGCCCGTCAGCTTACCATTTCGCAAAGGAGTGGCACCGAAATGCAGATATTGCGCGGGCTTACTTGGAGAAGGCGGCAAGAAGAATGAAGAAGTGGGCAGACTTGGGAAGGCGACCACAAGAGTTCAAGGTCGGCGATTTGGTGTTGGTAAAGCTTCAACCAGCATCACTCCAATTCTTCCGGAACAAAATCCACAAAGGATTGGTGCGCAAATATGAAGGGCCCTTCCCAATTATCAGCAGGGTAGGCAATGTCTCCTACAAGTTGCAGCTGCCGGCGTGGTTCAAAATTCACAATGTTCTTCACGCCAGCAACCTGAAAGCCTACCACTCGGATCCGCAAGATGCATCACGAAGTATACCAACTCGGCTACCCCCCACGACTGCCTCCTACGAGAAGCGAGTTGAAACAATCCTGGCGGACCGTAAGATAAAGCTACCCAATGGAGCTGAACAGACGGAGTATTTGGTGAAGTGGCGAAAGCTTCCCCGAACCGAAGCCAACTGGGAGCCAGAAGACGCCCTACGGCATGAAGAAGCAATCATCAACAACTATCAACAAGCGTCGACGAGGGCGTCGACAGTTTAAGTGGGGGAGAATGTCACGAACGGTCGTTTCGCACCCGCAACATCTTCGTTCAACGAACCGTTCGCCGCTCACCCCAACATGTACAGCTGCTTGGCAGTATGTTTTCTCTTGGTTTTGGGTCATTTTGCTTGTAAAAATGTACGTTCGAACACGCTGCAGCGTTACAAAGCGACCGCTCACCGAACCGAGCAAAACAGCCCCAAAACAGCCCAAAACAGCTCCGTTTTCGTGTGCCGCGGGCTGATTTATGGAATCTGCCTCCACTCACCAAAACGTCAGCCATCTCAGCCCCTAGGAACCCCCCGGGTGGCACCGGGCTGGATGGGGCTTCGGTTATATACCGGGCGTTGAACTCTCTTTCGTAAGTTCGCACGTGACCTTTACGGGGACTTGTGTTCGCGCCCGGGACCAGGTGAGCGGCTGTTTGTGGGCTTGCAGCTGTTCGTTCATCCTTGAAAGCCTTGTTTTTCTCCCTCTCCCTCTTTTCTCTTGTGCACACAAGGTGTTCGTCGAATTGCTTGTAAAGCTTCCCCTTTTCCGCGAGACTTCGGGACTTGTCCGTCGCTCGTTCTTTCGAACTAACCAACTTTCTCTTTTATAGGTCCTTCGGGACCTGCGAGAGGTTACAAAGTGGGCTGATCCTTGCGGAGCAAGATCGCAAGGGCGAAGCGCGACTTAGGCAACGCAAGCTAAGTTCGCGTCCTCGCTACGAGGGTGACTCGGAACTTGGGTAACGCAAGCTGAGTTCGCGTTTTAGCCGCAAGGGTGCCTCACGCCTTAGGCAATTCCAGCTAAGGCCGTGACAATGTGGTGGTGCAGTAAATGTTCTTGGGGATTTTCTTATACACAAGTAGCTAGGATAGAGATATATAAAACAAATTGTTACTGTTGGATGCTTAAAAGGATCTATTTACATAAAATTACAAGTTGTGTAAAAGTCTCTAGCTAACCTTGGCAGCCTTGAGCAGCAATTTTAAGGGCAACTATTTGGATGAGCTGTCTAAGTGAAGGATTCAAGTGATATGTCCAGGACTATGTCACTGCTTGAATTGTTGTAGTTTTAGTTCCAACTGTGTTATGATTTGGTGGTTACTAATTGCTTTTTACAACATTGTATGGTAGTCAAAGGTATTGAGGATCAAGTAAATTGGCTTGATGTTGGGCATTCCACTATTACTGCCCACTAATTCTTGATTCGATCAAATATCATTTTGTTGAAAAGCTCTGATTAGGCTGCATATTGAGTGTGTTGGACAGTAATTTTCAGATAGTCATTGATGAGACAATGAAGGTATAAGAAAATCAGGCATCAGATCATTGTATGATTTTGTCTTTTTTCATTTGCTGCAAACATTGTCAAGGTTTTGGATATCTTAATGATTCAAGCTGATAAATTGGCTTGATGTTGGGCATTCCACTATTACTGCCCACTAATTCTTGATTCGATCAAATATCATTTTGTTGAAAAGCTCTGATTAGGCTGCATATTGAGTGTGTTGGACAGTAATTTCAGATAGTCATTGATGAGACAATGAAGGTATAAGAAAATCAGGCATCAGATCATTGTATGATTTTGTCTTTTTCATTTGCTGCAAACATTGTCAAGGTTTGGATATCTTAATGATTCAAGCTGACTTGCACTTGGTGTTCCGTTACTTCTCTCTATATTCTCGGCATGTCTTGATAAATTTTTATAGGCAAGTAGAAGGCTGTTTCTAGTATTCTGTGTTAAGCTCTTGGGACTTACATTCAAAATCTATGGTTTAATATTTGATCCTAAGCATTTTGTAATTGGAAAAACTGATTTTCTTATTCATACAGTAATTCTCTTTTTGTATCTTTGTGATAGTTGATGTTATCTTCTTGTTTGATACAGCAATTTGCAAGAGGTCTAGAGGATCAAGTAAATTTGACCAATACTCTTGAGCGTTTAAGACTTCAAAACAGTGTGTTCAGATCAGGAGTTCTGTTGCAAAATTTAGGGTCCTTACTTCTAGAGCTGGGTCGCACAACAATGACATTGCGCTTGGGTCAAACACCAGTAGGTTTCATAAGCAGCTTTCTTTCCAAATATTCCAAATGTGCTTGTTGTTTAATGAAGTTTGTTATATGCAGTCTGAAGCTGTAATTAATGCTGGACCAGCGGTTTTCATCTCTGCATCTGGTCCAAATCCTGTGATGGTTCAGGTTGAACAATTCCATTCTATCAATTTGTTTTCAATTAATTTCTGTATGACTAAACTTGGTTGTTGCAGCCTGTTCCTTTCTATCCAGGATCAAGTTTTAGTCCGCGTGTGGGAGCTACATATGCTGGTCATGGTTCACAAGGTGAACCACTTGGTCCTTCATTGGTTCCAGGAAATATCAGCATACGTTTCCGTGCCGGTATATTAGATTTTTCTCAATCTTTAAGCACTTACTGCTTTATGCTTTTGTTTCTTAAATGCCTCTGACCACATAGATGATGAAACCATTACTGCCGCTAGGTCGGCCAGTACCTGTTTCCCCTCATAACCAAACTGAGCAGGGTGGACAACAACAACAAGAAACCACAAATCCAACAAGAAATTCTTCTGCTGCAAATGCTGCTCCTCAAGCATTTTCAGGGGTTTCAAATAATGCATCTCTTTCTGAAGAGTCTGGAGGAAGAGTGTTGCCTATAAGAACAGTGGTTGCAGTACCTGGTGGAGTCAACCGCTCTACATCTGATCCATCTGGTTCTAGTGCAGTTGGGCTAATCTACCCTCTTCTAGCAAGGGTTCAGCATGTTGCTACTGGGAGTCTGGATGATGCTAGGGGCACTGAATCATCTAATGAGATAAATCATGATGGCCATAATGCTGAAGAGCAAGCAAATATTGGATCCACTATGCATGCACAAAACTTAGAATCCACCATTGGAAATTTTATTAATGATATCAACAGCACGCCTGCAAATGCTGTTCCTTTATTTTCGGAGTTTAACCCCTCAGTAAATGAATCAGCTTCATATCAAGGTTAGTGTGGCACTAGTTCTCCCTCTCCCTTCTCTCTCTCTCTCTCTCTCTCTCTCTCTCTCTCTCTCTCTCTCTCCCCCCCTCTCCTTGTTCCTGTATCGATTTGTTAGGTGCAGAAATTTTAGCTGATAATTCCTAACACTATATTTCTGAGAATTTTTTAATACACATTTTAGCTAATTCGGTGACTTCTAAAAGACATGTTCTTGGAAGCTATAATAGTCTTTTTGTCTCATGGGATCATATGCCACTAGCTTTGTGTCCTATAGTCATGAAGTGACTAGATAGCAAATGGAGAGCTAGGGAAGGTTTTCAGTGGCTGTTGAATTAGCAGATGATATGTATACGTCACAATTTGGACAGTAAGTTTCAGTGCTAGCAGATCAATGACACTATTCAACTTGCATTTTGCATCGTGTTGCATTCTGGCACAAATCAGCTGAAATGTTAAAATAAAAGGGAGCAGGACAAGGTGGGTAAAATGAACAAAATAAAACAAAATAGGGTAATAGTACACATTATTTAGTTGAATAACTGTGGAGAGGGAGAGCCTTCATGAATCTCATTATTTATGTTAAAGAATGTGAGGAGAGCTACTAGAATTACAATCAAAACATTGAGGTGCCTAAATTATGACCTTATATCATAACTTGGCTTTGAGACACTTTACATGCGCAAAAGCAGATGAAAGTGATGGATACACTCCATTCGAAAATGAATACAGTAATTGCTGGATGGTAAAGCCTTTACAGTAATTGCAGTCCTTCTAGAATGTTATTTGACAATCTGTTATATTCAGTATCTTATTGCATCATGTATTATCTTTATTATTTGCACAAGTAGTTCTCACTAAAAGGGCCATGCACCCTACTTGTTGTATTAATTTGACTAGATTAAACAGTCCATGTTGAGTAGATTCTTAGAGTGTGTTTTGGGTTCAGAGTTTGCCATTCACTGTTAGTAAACTAGAAGGGATGATAACATCTGAATAATTTACTTTTTCAGGGTCTTTAAGGGACTTCATTAGTGCAGGCCAACAGGGGCCACCATCCAGTAATAGCACAAGTAACACCGAAGAACTGGGCCATATTTCTCAGCTGGCGAGCAGATTGGATCAGTGGCTGCAGTCAATTTTCCCTGGAGAGCAAGTTGTGGTTGGAAGCAGTAGTCGTCAGGAAATGACTAGAAGTTCTGTCACAGATCAAACAGGCATAGGTAGGAACTCCCAACCTGAGGAGCATACAGGTGTAGGTGAGGATGAAGGAGTATTCTTTTCTAGGTTGGTGCGGAATCTTATGCCATTCATAACTCAAGCGACATCGACAGGCCAAGATGGGTCACCAACCAGTCATGGTTCTTCAACAGCACATGTAAAAAAGATCTTCCTATTGTTGCACTTCTGCCTGCTGGCAAAATGTGTTCATATGCTTATCGGAACTAATCTCAATGATTTGCATATACAGGTTGCGGGGGAGAACTTGAATGACTCGAGTAATTCTCAAAGTCGTCGAGATCCACCTGAGGCCCCCAGTTCCAAACGCACAAGGGTTTGTCATTAAGAAACCTTTTTTATTTACATTTTATCATATACATCATGCATTTTTAAAGATCCACACAGCTAAGCTATCGGCCAGCATCTTATTACATATTGGTAGCTGTCTTTAGTCAGATTGATAAATATGCAGAAAAAATCTGTATTGGCACCAGCTCTTTCGTTGGATTGGTATTTATCCGATTGCTATTTGGATCTTCGATGGAATCAATTGTTAATGTTTGTGAAATTCTTACATTAGTATTAGAAGAAGTCACAAGGACCAACCAGTACTTGGAACCTTGATGGAATCAACTTTTAATGTGCATGATGTCTGCTCATATCATAATTTGTTTAGTATTAGAGAAAAGATGTACAACGTATTTGACTCTTTTTCTGCGAAAGAATAATGGATTCTTCCTAAAATTTATTTAGTAACTCATTATTGGATGCATATTTCCCTTTAAATCATGTATGCATGTTGATCTCTTACATTAGTTCTGTAAGATTTGCTCGGAATAATAAACATACATTGTGTGTTAAATTCGTAGTCATGCTGCGTGGATTGGAGATGATAATTGGATTCAAAACGTCTTTGAGACAAGGACAAAAAAGAGGAAATTACTTAGTGAGGAGAAAACTAATATTGATAGATTATACATGATAATTAAAGGGTTTGATGAGTTCACTTTGCCAGCATTGCTTCAAGGAATGTAATCAAGGAGATCATCGGCCTGCAACTAGGGCTAGGGTTTCTGAATCAGATTGCTTTTGGAAGGAGAAGTTTCCTTCGGATCTTGAATTCATCCATATGGATCGTCTGTAGAAGGTTAAAGGTTTAATAAAATGTATATCTTTTGCAGAAAAAGAATTTACACATTAAAAGGATGTGTTATGACTCATGTTTAATTACAAATGGATAGGAATTGTATAACTAGGGTGGGTAGTTGGTGAAGAAATGTTGGTTTGTACACTCTAAATTGTCATATATCTAGACTGATGGTAAGAAATGGTCAAACTTAGCTGGTATCCAGGTGGACAGGACTGTTGATGTTACAACATTTGCCAATATCATCACAATTGACCATACACTGCTAAAAATATTGTGGCCAATAAAAACAGATATAACAGAATTCAGCATTATGCAATTTATTTCATTTTCCATGAGTGTCCATATAAGAATTTAAGACATCTATATTTGCCGGCGCATCAACACACTATGTTCAAACAGCAGAATATGTGCAACTAGGTAATTTTACTTGCACAAATATATAATCCATGTTGTATTGTTGTAATGTATCCTTTAGAAATGTTAGTTTAATTCATGTTTTGATTGCAAAAACATGATGCTATATTGTTTATAACTTGAGCTAACTTTTAGTCTAGATAGAAGTCATGCAACCACTATGGTATTTATTCTGTTTATCCTCCAGATTTAGGCCTATTAGTTATCTTTCATTTGGCAGTTTTTCTTGTTGGGTTTTATCTGTTATGGTCTTCACAAATAAAAAGGTTTATGCATGCCATTTTGTCTTACTGGTACTGCAAGCTGTCACAGTAGCTTGCATTTCACCTTTGGTTTCTTCCTGTCTTCAATGACGCATTTTTTTTTATCATCATAGCAGAATATTATGCTGTGTAATCATATACAACCCTAAATTATTACGTATTATCTTTGTACCAATAAGTGCAATACCCATTAAGAACCTATATTTTTCGTTCTACTTATCAAACATGGGCTTAAATGCCTCTGTTGATGCAGAGAGACTGATTCATTCCAAGATTTGCACTCTGAAGATCTTGACAATGCTAGTGAAAAGCCATCTCATGGTTCAATTGCCAACATGTGAGAATGCTGTATTTGCCTCTCTGCGGGATTTTCTAGTTATTATTGTTTTGCAGCAGTACAAGTTCATGAGGATGGTTTCCGGTGTCACAGACGAGAGACGATCAGGGTTGGAGTATCAAAAACGAAAGGATTCAAGATGATGGCAATTTCTTTGTTTTGCTATATTATATATTATCGCTTTGTACCCAAAAGACTGTACATTGATTATCATATTTATAGTTTGTGGCATGAACATGGGGAGTTATATTCAAATACTCTTCAATAAAAGTATTATCATTTGTCTGCCCATTGTGGGTAATGATAATACAACTCACTCTCTGGTAGGAGATACGTCAGTTCTGTGAATGGAACCGAGTATCACGATACATCTTTGCTTTAGGCATTTTTTAAAAGAAAAGCACGATTGCCTATGGATGTGGATACATTTAAGATTTGAAGGTATATGATTTTATTATCTTCTGAAAATGGGTTGATTATATATTATTTTTTATAATTAGTTATGTTTAGTATTTTAGTTCATATATTTTTAAAAATTATATTATGATTTTTATATTTATAAAAATGAAACATTTAATTCTGTTTTTTTTTTTACGTTATTGATTTTGTTGATGAAAATATCATGTGTTGTGGCATGCAAAAAATGATCCTAAAATAGGATTAAAAAGATAATTTTATAAATTCTCACTGTGAAATTATCTTTTCAAATGCTTTCGAACTAATTCTCACTATCTACTAAAACACATGTAATTAGTTATATTGGCAACTAGTTTGCATGTCACATGTGAACCTCCTGTTAACACCTGGGCCAAGAGTCATGTCAGCTACCATGATCTGTGGGCCAAGAGCCATGTCAGCCTGGACGAGATAGCCAGGGCGAAGCTTTGGGATTCAATAGGAGGCAAGCCCGTCAAGGAGTCCCCTGACTCGATCACTGAGCTAGCTGACCTCGTTGACTCGACGTTGACCAGGATTTGAAAGTAAGGGATGGTCGAAAGCCACGATCAGATGGGGGTAGGTTGTGGTCGTGGAGGGAGGAGGGTCTTTGAGGCGGAGACTAATGGCGCTCGCTTGAGGTCGTGCTGGCTGAGTCAAAGAGTGACTCGATGGCAGGTCGGATTCGAGCAACAACGGAAGGGGCTTTTGAGGTGGTCGAGTCTACGAATGGAGCTAAAAGAAGGGTTGTCAATTTGCTCCGAAAGAAAGGGTTGGATGATGGTGAGTCTCTTTGGGATCATTAGGTTGATCAAGGCCTTGTATCCATTGTTTGGATCCTGTCAAAGCAACGATCTAGAAATCCTAAGAGATGTACCTTTGACGTTAATTCCTACACGAATTTGTTGTGAAAATACTAAAGAAAAGAATTCTATCATCTGTTGGTTATTTTGTTAAGCAAGCAAACTGATTTCTCCCATAATATTAATCTTCTAGACTAATCGAAACATTCTTTTTGGGTTCGGCAAGTCCTCATGGCAGAGAGCTAGACTAATCGAAACATTCTTCTTTTTGGGTTCTACAAGTCCTCATGGGAGAGAGCTAACAAAATCCCTGACGGCTACCATGAGTACATTGATGTGATCATCATAAGCGATATTATAAACATCAATCTTATCGTAGAATTCGAGATCGCTAGGCCGACCACCGACTACATGATGCTCCTTCGCATCCTTTCGATGGTGTTTGTTGATAATCAAGACTTGAGAGCGTCATGAAGCTAACATGAGCCACCACATCAAAGTCCATCAGAGGCATAAGCATACATGCACCAACATGGAGGCAAAGGGAGTATGTGCAAGTAAACTAATTCTCCTACAGGAGGACTGCCAATGACATGCTCACAAACGAAGGTGTCATTGGAGAGGCAATAAGGGTACAATGATATCATATTAGTGGTGGGAAGCTATGCAAAGTAGATATTAGGTACAAGGAGATATCGGTTAGTATGGAAAAAAATGAGATATCGGTGAGCACGGAAAAATTGATCATGGCACACAAGAGCATACACGACAAAATTATCTTTTTAACTCTATTTTAGTATCATTTTTCATGTGTGACAAGATGTGTAATATTTTCATCAACAAAATTAACGACGTGAAAAAAAAAATTAAAAATATTATTTTTTTATTATAAAAATCATAATATAATTTTTAAAAATATAAAGATCAAGATACTAAACATAATTAACTATAAAAGATAATATATAATTAATCATATCAAAATCCATTATCTTTTTTGTGTGCTGATTGTTACCAACGCTTTGCAGGCATGAAGCCACAAGGTAGTCGGAGCCCAGAACCTAGTAACCGATAGGTAAGCTTGTTTTACGTGCCCATTTAAGAAACCTCTACAGGTCTTTATTACCCTTTCTTTTTTTTGAAGGATCATTAATAAGGTGTTTAGTAGAAAGAGTTTTGTAGTTCCGTAAGTCTCCTTTTTGGAAGATGCTCTTCTTGGCTCTACGAAAACACATCAAAGAGAACTCCATTCAAAGTTCAATTTGAAGATCTGCTACACCAGCTGGCCGTGAGCTCAGTCCACAAAGATTCATTCAGCAGGTCACCGAGTGGCAGTGGCTGAAACAAGAAAAGTAGGATATACCCAAAGCATCATCCCGCAGGGCAGCGACATAAAGAGGATAGAAAAAGGGAGACGAGCTGATGCAGAAACCCTACAAAGTACTGCAATACAACCCTCGAACTTCTCAAAAGATTATATACAAATTACTGCAATACATAACAGAGTTCGAACGTAAACAACACAATTTCAATTTCCCAAAAGTAAGGGTAAAAGTTTCAGATTCTATAGAACTTTCCAAAATGGATGTGTGATACACATGGAAGACAAAAAAACCAAAACCACAGTTTGTGTATAAACACCATGCAATAGTGTCCCAGCAATGTGATTTAAATCTATACAAATATGTAAACACCACTGTCTCTCAAACAATACAACGGCAATTTTCCAAAAGACAATGTTAAAGTTGCAGATTCTATAGAACTCTAAAAAATATGTGTGATGCACATGAAAAGGCATAAAAGACCCAAAACTAGGTTTGTCATACCACACCATACGATAATGTCCCAAGCAATGTGCCTTAAATCTATACAAAAAATGTAAACATCATCTGTTGAACAATGCAACAATGCCAATTTCCCAAAAGTAAGGGTAAAAGTTTCAGATTCTATAGAACTTTCCAAAATGTATGCGTGATGCACACAAAAAGCAAAAAAAACCAAAACCACAGTTTGTCCCACCATGCAATAATGTCCCATAAATCGGCATTAAATCTATAAAAAATGTAAATAAACATATAAATTAAAAATAAAATATGTAAACACCACTGTCTCTCAAACAATACAACGGCAATTTTCCAAAAGACAATGTTAAAGTTGCAGATTCTATAGAACTTTCCAAAATGGATGTGTGATACACATGGAAGACAAAAAAACCAAAACCACAGTTTGTCCCACCATGCAATAGTGTCCCAGCAATGTGATTTAAATCTATACAAATATGTAAACACCACTGTCTCTCAAACAATACACATGAAAAGGCATAAAAGACCCAAAACTAGGTTTGTCATACCACACCATACGATAATGTCCCAAGCAATGTGCCTTAAATCTATACAAAAATGTAAACATCATCTGTTGACAATGCAACAATGCCAATTTCCCAAAAGAAAACGTAAAAGTTTCAGATTCTATAGAACTTTCCAAAATGTATGCGTGATGCACACAAAAAGCAAAAAAAACCAAAACCACAGTTTGTCCCACCATGCAATAATGTCCCATAAATCGGCATTAAATCTATAAAAAATGTAAATAAACATATAAATTAAAAATAAAATATGTAAACAATAAACTAATCTGTCAAATAGCCCATGCACTTACTAGCATGTTTATCAAGAGCAAACCGTTTCACATTTTGTTCTTCCCTAAAATATCTATAGTCCCAGGTTCACGTCACAAACACCTTGGATGGGTACAAGAGAAACCGGTCTAGTAGTTCTTAACTCGTATAGTAATTCTTAAGTCATATGATCTCTTATAGTGGGGTTCTTTCAAAAAATCTATCTAAAGTTCATGTAATCTCACAATCAAAGATCTTAACAAGAATAACATGGAATTCTTACAGACACAACAACGACCTTACTCTCTATGAGTTCAGACTATTTTATTTCTCTCTATAAAGGAAAAGTGAAAGCTAAAATGTATATAACATCAATGTTAGAGTGAATATGCAATTCGTAAGTTGGGCATTGATTATATTCACAAGTTCGTAGGTAAACCCTACGAGAACTTGCTAACGCATCCGACACCAGGTGAGCAGTCATTTATGGACTTACAATTGTTTGTTTGCCTTTTAAAGTCCTTATTTTCTCTCTCCTTTCTTTTCTCTCTTGCACACCAAGTGTTTCTTGAATTGCTAGTAAAGCTGCCCTCCTTGCGAGTTGAAGATTTTACCACGTTACATTTTGATGTTATTATTCCAGTTGATTTGATCTTTAACTTTCTTGTTTTATCTTGATACTACTTGCCCGCATTTGTCTTTTGGTTCTCTGTTCCTATTCTATCCTAACAAGAAAGATGAAGACATCTCATCATCGACTCCTTAAAGATCTCTCCCATAAGCTCTGTCATCCCCTTGTTTGATCTCTAGCAAAATGCAAAGCAAGAGCAAAAAGAAACAGAGAGAGAGAGAGAGAGAGAGAGAGAGAGAGAGAGAGAGAGAGATGATATGGCGACGAAACCAAGAGGACAACAAGAGTCAGTAAAAGAGCGAGAGAGATGATATGGAGAAACCAACAGCGACAGAGAATAACTGCCCATGGGCCCGATATGGGTCCACACTTGCAAGCCGAGCCCACACAACAAGTTATGATCTATGAATTCCCCCTCACATTTCTTATTGTAAGCTGAATCAAAGCGCAATTAGAAACTGCACATCAAACTAAAACTACAACAACACACAAAGTACTACTGAAGTCGAGCAACAATAAGAAAAGATGAACAAAAATTATATGCAACAATAGTAGACATGTAAGAAGTTTCCATCATCTTAGTATAAACAGTAAACAAGACAGCTAAACCATAGAAAAACATCTATTAAACTACTTGAGAGTCACCAAAACCCACTGCTTAAAATGGGTTTCCTGCTAAATATAGCCATAAGATATAAAGAGACGAGCAAGCTGAGAATAAAAATAAACTAAATATATAGAAAAGGTATGTCAATTGCGGTAAACAGGTTATCCGCATTCCTTCATTATCAGATATACTTTTAGGGTATCATCTTAGTATAACAGTAAAACAAGACAGCTAATCCATAGAAAACATCTATTAAACTACTTGAGAGTCACCAAAAACCACTGCTTAAAATGGGTTTCCTGCTAAATATAGCCATAAGATATAAAGAAGACGAGCAAGCTGAGAATAAAAATAAACTAAAATATATAGAAAAGGATATGTCAATGCGGTAACAGGTTATCCGCATTCCTTCATTTCAGAATAGAACTTCTTTGTTAAAGAAAAGGTGATCAAAAGAAAATCACAAGTACAAACCTGGTAGTCCAATCTACCAGCTAATATCCACTAGATGCATCATTTACAACCATATAATTCTATCAAGAATTGATACACAATAACACAATCATGATGTTTTAACTCAAATGGTAGTCCTACTAATACTAATGTGGCACCATTTCATCAGCAAATCACAAAAATTATCTAGTGTAAGCTGGCATATTATATTTACCTTCATCAGAAATTCCAAAGGAATAAGAAAAGCACTAGATAAATGGATTTATTCAAGGAAAAAAAACCATCCGCAATTTAAGGAGCTGTGGCAGCTATTATCAATTTTCATGTCCTCCCAACGAAAGCATCGTGCTTGATCAAATAAGGTTTAATATGGCAAGACAACAATGCAGTAAAAAAGCAACGTCACAAATAAACCTTAGAAACTTCAACAAAGATCATCCGAGGGAACTAACCCACTACCAATATTATAAATAGTGCACAGAGGGCACAAAGCAGTGGATGCTATTCATGGTGACAAATGGACTGTAGGTACCATCACCAGTCCAATTCACCCAAAGTGCACTGCAAACATAAAACTATACATTATCCAATAAGTCAGGTAATTCAATATATCAAAGATCCAAGTACCAAATATTCATTATAGAGGATGTGATGATAATATGCAATGTTAGAATATCAAATTGAAGCATGATTATCCATGGCCTATGCAATATTAAATAATCAAAATATCCACCATCCCCACTATGATAAAAACAAGCAATTGAAAGTGTGAACAAGTTCTAGGAAGAATTTTGGAGTAAAAAGTTATTTTAGTTGGTTTAGCCTGGACTGTACCAATTAATACAATTTGGACCAGTTACTATTGAATACAAGCTAACTTCAGTTCAAATAAGCCACTTACAAAGTGATCATAATAGCAACCGAAAGCCCACCATGGCAGCTACCACAAGTCCAGAACATCATCAGCTCTTGTTACACTTGTAGCAACTGACCTATGCAAAAAATTGCCATGATGGCCGCACTTAGTAAAATCATGAACTCTCCTATTAGAGTTTGCTAGTCAGAAAACTAACTTGATCTTCCAAGTCATCCTTGAGGGATGTTCATTGTCAGATCACCTTTCCTAAAGGTCATTAGACCTCCATTTGTGTTGTGTTTAAAGCGCAACTACAACATCCAATTGTCAATGGTGCAATTGTGAGACAGTTTAGAAGTGAATTACAACATACCATACTTGGCATATTAACCAAGACGAGAGAGGCTGTTGTTCAGTTCCTATGTCCATATATCCTCTTCGCTGCAGACAAAACTCAATGACAACTCACAAAGCCAGACAAAAGGCAACATCGACGGCCTTAAAGCATGGAGAAACAAGCAGGAAAACGCCTATTAACAATTGCAAGACTCGATAAAGAAACTCAGATGTTATCACTTAACCTTTCTCTCATGGTAAACTCTATTCAAACATAGCTGTACAGAAAAACCACCTTACACCAGGTTTCTTTTAGTGCAGCTCATTTTGGCAAATGAAATCTTTTTTGATTCTCAACAAAAAATAATAAATTAACCATGAGAAAATGCATCAAAGAATTTAAAGAAAACTATTATCATTTAACCCAGTAGAACAACAACAAAGTCAAATAAAGTACAAGATTAAGTTTAATGGATTCAAGAAAATTAAAAATATTTGCGACTCTAACCACAAAGTCCTGGAATAGAAGCTATAAGTCACAAAAAAGATTATAATGTATAGTAAACAATGACTAAAAGAATTACCCTCCCAACTTCAACAACTCTGTAAAGTCAGTTCTCCGGATCAACCAATGTATCTGCCAACAGATCAACAATGTCATTGATGATCCTCCTCATTTATTAAAGAGGCATATAGATAGTGAGATACAAACTATTATCAGCAGCAATGTTGCACATAATAGACTTTGAGAAACAGCATAAGAAACTAATTAGCTTTTCAATGATCATATTGAATATTAAAGAATTAAAACATGATGATAACACCAGGCAAACCAAGTTATATGAGATGCATTCATCATTGGTGCCACTTCAGCACCATCTATCCATAGTCCCAGTTCCAAATATAAGGTAAACTAGGCAAAGATAGCCACAAGTTGCAAAAGTTCCTTAGACGAAGTCAAGCACATGCTTAGATAAGGTAAACTAGGCAAAGATGACTTCATTCATTCAAACATGAAGAAAATACACCACCAAAAAGCTTGAGAGAACTCAAAATGAGAATCAGAAACAAAAAATAAAAAGAATGGACAAAGAAAAAAAAAACAGAGATATCAAAGTAATTGCAGAAATTTACCTTTCAACAATACAACAACGACAAACAAATTGATAATGAATTAACTGAAATTACATATTTAGTTAAACATGGACCAAAATGAGTGGTACATACCGGTCCGGGCTTGAACCGGTATGTAGACCACCACCGCCCCCATTTCAGGCAGTCCGCTTCGACCCATTAAAAAAATAATTCATGCTCTAAGGGCTCACGTTCATGAGCTCTCTCCAACTGAACACAAGGCCCCTTTGTGCTCGCTCATACTGTTGCCCATCAATACCAACGACTCATCGTGCGCCACCGACGCATATGCTTCCTCCTCTTCTCAATCTTCTCTTCCTCCTCTTTCCTCATCCTCCACCACCTCCTCTCCTTCCTCTTCATCCTTCTTCCTCCACCACCGTCTCTTTTTTCTTACTCTTCCCCCACCTCCTCCCCTTCTTCATCCTTCTTTCTCTTCCTCCACCACGTCCTCTTCTTTCTTTTTCCTTTCTCCTCATCTTCTCCATTTCTTCTTCCTCTTCGAGTCACCGGTGTGCCAATACAGGTACACTGGTACTAACAGGTACACAGGACCAACATGGACCTGGTACTCAAAACATTGTTCAAGAAGCACAGTAATCTATGGACTCAAAGCAGCAGCGGTTAAGAAAATCTAAGAAAGCATAAATGAAATGGGAGTAGCAACACATACACTCAACATGTACTCACCAAACAAGGTTCCTTTTTTCTTTCTTTCTTTCTCAAGAACTACTGCTAACATCATCACCGAGTATTTAATCCATGTTCAATATCCAGACCATACATCACCCCAGCATATCTCTCAACTGACCCATCAAAGTAGTTCCCCATCAACTTCCTAAAAGCCCGAGCAGTAAGCAAACTGTCCGAGCCTGCCTGATGGCAGATGCCGACCCTCTCGACCTCCAACTGCTCAGCAACCTTGTTAAGTCCCCCATGGAGGCTGTTAGAAAACTTCAGCAGGTGCTTGATGTCGTACACAACTGGGAAAAACGTCCTGACTAGCTCAAAGAAACCCTCTCGGCTGTCGGGAAGCCCTCTGCAAGTTAGGAGCTTGAGGAGGTACCCAAAATCGTAAGCACAATGGAAGGTCACCCAGCTGATAGAATCATTGAGGACAACACCGGACGACATGAGGAGTTCCGCGAAGCGCTTGGCGTCGATCCCGTACTCCCGATTCCTCGACAAATCAATGCCCGATTTCCTGAGGAGGTCGATGGAGTCGGGGTTGCTGACGTCACGGTCGACGTCGAACTCCCTGAAGTTGAACTGCCACACGATGGGGCGCGCGCCGGCGGTGGACGAGGTCGGGAGATTTCCGTCGGCGTCGGAGAAGGTAAGGCCAAGCTGGATAAGGTGTAGGAGGTCGACGTTGGCACGAAGGATATGGTAGTTGTGGTCGGCCACGGTCTTGAAGTCTCCGAGGGGGCGGACGGCGACGCCGGGGAACTCCGTGTCCATGGCGACGAATGGGAAGTCATCTACGACGTCACGGATCACGGCGAACTCGGCTGCGAGGTTGTCCGCCCACACATCACGGATCTCGACGGCGTCCTCGTCTTCGATCTTCGACATAGAAGGTCCGGAATCCGATAGGTCGCAGGATCGAAAAGGGCGGGCATAAGAAACCCTAGATATCGGAGACCCGCGAATCGGAACCCTAGAATCGATGGAATCAGCAGAGTAGATCGAGATCTGAGGAGTGGCGAAAGGGGATGGTGAATCGTATCGGGACAAGAAGGGGGCAGATTAGGGTTCTCGAGGGCGATCAAGAACGAAGAAGAAGTATTTTTGACTCGTTTTAATATGTTGTCGGTGTTGAAGGGTGCGAAACCAAATACGGGAGGGAGGAGAGAGGGCCGACGGCAGGCGGGAGGCTCGTTTGCACCACCCTCTGCTTGCCTCGCCTGCTTCCGTTGTTCGAGTTCTTTGTGGATGGCTTTAATGAGCGGCAGCGGGAGAGGGCAGCGGTGCGGTGATCCGCTGGATCAGGTTAGTTGCCACTAGCCAATATTATCATTTTCCACACTTTTTTCCGCAGCTACCGGTCTCAGTATTGGAATGGGAGATAGGCGCGTGCGAGGCCCCACGCAGAAACGACTCAGGTAAGGCGGAAGGGTCCGTACAACGGGGAGAGATTTTTTGTTTTTTAGGGAATTCTTGAAGATGAGAATTTCCTAAATAGTATTTAAACTCAAAAAAAATCATAAAACTTAATTTTAATGATCATTTTATCTTTAATGATCATCACCCGTCGGCCTCTCTATCCTTAACACTCGCCCATCGCTCACAACATCAGCATGATCATGCTTGGAGACCTCGTCCTCACTGGACCTTAATAGTAATTTTTGATTTCACTTATCATTAATTATAGATGAGAAAATAGAGAGGGTAGGGTGGCCCGCACACCCTTGTGGTCGATTGCATGGAATATATGCATCTTCATCGTCACTTACAAGCTTCCTTTGTCGTCGATCATAGGTGAGGAAGGATAAGAGGCAACTCAAGTATTCTCACCATCGATTGTAAGGGGGTACATGTGTTTTTTGCCATTGTCTATAAGCCACTCTCGTATCGTCAATCACAAGCGAAGAAGAAGAGAAGGTGGGGTGACCCATGCACCCTCATTGTCAATAGTACATTAGGAGGAAAAGGAATGACATATCTTTATTATTGCTCATAAGCCTCGTTCGCAATCAATTGTAGGCAATAAAAAAGAGGGAGTGTGATTTGAATGGTTTACGACAACCGGTAACAATAATACGTAGGTAAAATAATTTTTGAATATTAAAAAATATAAGTTTTTTTTTAAAAAATTATCTTTTTTTTTAATTTGAGGAATGCTTTTGCTAGTGGATGTTATTACATCCGATGATTTACTTGAACCGCTTGTACAAGTGTTACCGACTACTTATAAATAAAATTTAGTTGAAACATATAGTAAAAAAATTAGTTTAAACATCAAGCACATAAAACGATAAGTATAAAAAATGGAGTAACTTATGTGTCACCATATTAAAAATTAGTTGAGACAACAAAAACTAATTAGCTTATTAATAGAATGAGTGATAGACCCTATCAAAAGGACATTGACTTTTTTTTTTACATAAACAAAAGTTTCTGGTACATAAGGTTTTGTCGATATGGGGTTTACGAAGGGTAAATGTATCGTAATTTTATCTTTAAACATTTTAAACAATCAACTCCGTGACTCAAAAATATAAATACCATTCATTCATTTTAAATGGTATCGTAGTTTTACCTTTAAATATTTTAAACAATCGACTCGGTGACTCAAACATATAAATACCATTGATTATTATTATTATTTTTTGACACAAACAAGAGTTAAGAAGGAAGTTTCCATTTTGATAACCCCACTTGCCCAAAAAAATATATTTTTTTTTGTGAAACGAAGGGTGTTAGTCTCACTAATATCCTTTTTAGTTCTTCCCCCAGAATAAATGTGAACATCCTAAGTACAAAAATTATTGACTAAGAGTTACTGCAGAAATCTCATGTTGCATTGTTACTTAAAAAAAATTAGTTGAAACAACAAAAACGAATTAGAGTTATATACATTTACAGAGAAGATAATTTTAATTAAAAAATAGAGATCAACAATCAAACAACAAATTTTTTATTCTGTGTGATTAATTATAAAAATTTTGAGTTATCCCCACTCAAATCCAGATTTTTTTATAAATTCTCTCACATAAATCTTAAGTAATTATATATATTTTTATCCTTTTTGAAAATCTTAAAAAGTATCATCTCCAAACACACCCTAGAAAGAAATCTAAAAATATCAAAAGTATTCATTTTATATTGCTCTCTCATCAATATCAAATATTATAGAAGAATCAAATCCTAATTATTTAAGTTTTTTTTATACGAAAACTTTTCTTTCTAAAATCCTTGCAAAAATTTTAATTTTTTTTATTAATTATAATAATTATGTATAATTAAAAAAGAAAACTCAAAGTAGTTTCTTAATGCTGTTGTAAGAAGTAACATTGTGTTGCTCAATGCTGCAGGGAATTCCCTATAATTAAATTCGAGTGCCACGAAAAATTCAGCTCCAATAATAATAAACCATGACACCTGCCAGAAAATGCTACAATTTAGAGTCACATTTATGATTATCCAATTAAAGGCTTTCAGTTCGTCGATCAAAAGGTCTCAGACTGCAGCTGTTCAACACGGCGAAGACGAGAAACGCGGTTTAGTGTCGTCGTATGAGGCTTTGACATATCAATTGTTTGGGAATTTAATATTATACATACATACTTTTCAATACTTCCAAGTCCTTTTTATCAGCCCATCCATTCAATATGTTTAGATTACCTATTATTAATCATGATTGTTAATAATAAAAATATAAAAATATAATATCAAAAGTACATTTTATTAGTGAACATTTACGCCGTGGTCGAGGTATCAGGCTTGATCCAGTTCTAGTTATGGATGCGCAAGATCGTCCACGTAGGTGCTTAAGTGATGGAGGCGAACATCGGGTTGTATCGAGCTTGAGAATCTTCTCTTAAATGTGGTTTTCGCTCTTGGTGAGGGGTCTACTTTTTCGTCGTCATGCTCCTGCACACGGGCCGAGGTCGGGAGGGGGATTTCTCAACCCGACCCCTTCAAAGCTTAAGTTAGTGGTATGTGGATAAAGGAGTCAAATGTCCGATGTGCCTCTCATGACGCCGATTAAGGGATTGGTTTTTATACCTATGAACGAGGGTCGATCATACGTGATTGATTAATGGTGATCAACTCCTCAGGCGACATCTTGTACCTCCTATGCGAGCATTAATTGACTTGCATGGATTCGCGCTGTGTGACGTTATTCCGAGCTTTCCATAGCGATTTTGTGCTATGCAACACCATCTCATACGACCTCGGATAGTGCAGGATAGGCGACCGTCTCACCCGGGTTTGAAGTGCCATGTTGATGCGATGTACCATATTAACCCTGAGGCTCCATATTAGCTTTAACGTGACTACCGACTGTTATCGTGAGGGTAGCCTTAGAATATATCCTGTCATATTTTAATACTTTTATTAGTTAAATTTAAAGAAGAGTAAATAATCTTTTGAAGATATTTATTGTTCAACATCTGGATTGTGAAGTCAATCTTAGTTAAACTTGAGTTTATCATAAGTATAGTATCAAAGAAAATTGGGTTCATCAAATGGTCTTACAAATATTTATTTTAATAGAGGATTTGGCAAGTGGGGTAGTTAATTTGAGAGAATAATTTTGTGAAATTATCCAATATTATTAGAACATGAGGAGACGTCAAATTGACCATGCGGGTCCTTCAAATGACATGTCATGCTAAAGAGGCCTTTGAATAAATATGGGTTGACGTTCACATCATATTCAGATGTCTATGTCATGTTTTCTCCCTTTTAGTATTAGTGTCATTTGGAGTTTTATATATCTGTGAAGTGTGAAATGATAGAGATTAATTATATTGATGTAATTTTTTGAATATTGTAGTGTATATATTAAGTAAAAAAATCAGATATTTAAATATGTAAACACTAAAATGACTAACTTCAGAGGGATATGTACGTAATTCCACTCAGTTAAAATAATGTCTTCTCCTCACACACAGACTAAATTCTTTCTGATCGTATATATATTACCCCAGTTGTTACCCGTTCTGTTACTAGATGAAATGGCAAGTATCTGGCGGGGCCACCTAAGGGGCCATCTCTTTCTTCAATATTAGAGCAGGTAGTCTATGCGTCATTTTCATGCGAGTACGAAATGTGTTTTTCTTGGTGTGAACGAGAAGTTTCCAGTCTCCTCACGTAACGGAGGAATATATTCCGGTTGGTTGCCGTCAACCATCTGCCGTCCCACGGCGGTTCCGACGGTTGCAGCGGCACGTGGCCACGCTCGTGTATCTCTCTATTATATTATTCGATCGAGTCAAAGCCAGGGGCACCCAGGATCTGCCACGTACCCTATTTCAAGGTAATTGGTGCAATTAGCCGTGGTCTCTGCCGGCGCCATCTGCTTCGACACTCCGTGACGAGAGAGAGGACGAGGGGAAGCTTTGGAGCCTGACGAATCTATAAACTGGTAAAGGCGACAGTGAGTAGGCGAAATCCAGGGGCCTCTGTTTGGGAAGATCTCGATTTTACGCGTATAAGAATTCGATTGTGATGATTGTTTGCTGTGTCAATCTGCCACGAGCTTATTCTCGTTTGCTTATTTCTGTCCTTTTCTTTGACGATGCAGCTTCCGAGAAGCAATCGGGAACCTGGATTTCGTGTGTTTGGTAGGCGGCAGAACTCGGAATTCCGATGATATCCGCCGCGCGCGGAGTTGGTGAGTTTTCCCCCCTTTTACCTTCGTCCTTCTGCGTGAATTTTGTGGTCTTGTTTGCTTGATTTCTTTTTTCTGTTTTCATGTTGTCGGGATGAGTGAGATTTGTGATCCGCATCTAGGGTTTCTACTTTCGGTCGATTGGGCTTGATTTTATTTCTCTATTTTCCTTAAATTTAAAGTTTCTTCATGGAAGCATGTTCATGATGTATCTGGATCTAGATGCTTTGGTCCGTCGAGTAGTAGTAACTTTTGTAATATTTGGCGCTAATCACAGCTCCAAAAGACTCTAATTTTGAGGAAACGGGAAAGTAGGGGCCTAGGGTTCATCTTCCTATCCCTCAAGGGCCGATATTTATATAGGCTCTGCTGGATCCCCGTAAACTGGTCTTTTGTAAAGCTTTATATCCAACTTTGGTTTACCTTTGGCAAGGTGTAAAGTAATTAGGGGTGCTGTGTTGATGTTATTCTTGTTGCTGTTCTGGTTGGTGTTGGTCAGTAGTCTCTGCTGGTAAGAAAAGGCACATTGATGATTACTGAACCAAGCTCTGTTTTTTTTGGTACAAATTTTTTACTATCTAGAATTTACCACCTGATAATACTGTAGCCCTTAGTTTTGTCGGTTGACTCTTTGGAGCTGGTTATTTGAGGTAAGACAGATTGATGCTTCTATACCTTTTTCTAATTTTATTCTGAAATTGTCTTTACATAGACACTGGAAGCTGGGTTTCAGGGCTGACAATGTAGAATGGTTATGGAATGAAGAATTGTTGCAATGCATTGGATAATATTTCGTCATAGTTTAAAAAATTATCCTAAACAAAGGCTGATGCCATTTGAAGTTATGGACATAAGGACATTGTGATCGTCAACTGGTATTTTGATGTCATTGGCCTTTGGTTGATCTGATTTCAGTTTGTAGTACGACGATTATGATATGCTGATTGCTTCAAAAGATTGTCAATGTTACTGTGCAAGCTCAGACTCGATTCTCAACCGCAACAGTTTGGAACAAAAATAAGCATTGCAATTAAGTGAATCCGAAGATTGAATTTTCCTTGGTTTTCCTTGTTTGTCTTCTGTCAGGACAGGAATCTAATTGTAAATTTTCAAGGCTTTTGACTCAACTATATTGAATTGAAAAACAGACTCTAGAAGGTTTCCTAATGTTTTTTACTTAAACTTTGGAAAAGTATAAAAAAATGGATTAGCTAAAAATTAGATCACTAGAGGATTACAAAACGTAATGTATAACAATTAGAAATGATCTGCTAGTTTGGCATTGAACTGGAGTGTTCAGTTATGTCTTATGTTGTTTTTGGAATAGGATGGGTCTGTTTTGGCTTCCTCAGAGGAACTGGGACAGGTACAAGATAATGATTCTACACAATACAGATACATATCTACAGATCTTCAACACTCAAAACCCATAAGAAAAGAGTGTGACTATGACCTTTTGCGTGTTCACCCTGAGAGCACAAAATAAAATGTGAAAAGAGTACTGTTTTAGACTTGTCGAATCAGGGTCCCAAACCACTGATCCTGGTCTAACTGTTTTTATATGAAGTTCTATAAACATATTTTGACGCTTTTACTTTTTGAATATAATCATATTATATTCTATGTCATCCAAGCTATTTTTGCATCTAATAGATCTGGAGATGAGAAAGCTTCAGAATGTATTCTGTAGGCTTGTTTGATGTTGTATATCATGTTTAGCGACATATGGAATCAGCAATGGTAGTTGGGGTTCCATCTGGAGAAGGGCCCTGAATTTTAAAATTACTTGATAAAATTGAAGATGAGCATAAAGAGATGCCTTTAGGTTGCTAGAACTAGAATATGGTCCTTGATAGGCATGATGCAGTATCAGGGTTATTAGATCCAATCTGAAATAGATGAGATGACTTAACATGTTAGCAGTGATAATGAACTAATGCTTGTTCCTATTTTTGTTCCAACCTATATTTTTTAGTCTAACATGGTTGTGCAATAACTAGCCCACTCATTGCCCATATTTTCTTTTAACTCTACGCCATAGGCTTATGGGTAATTTTTTCATAAAAGTCTTAGTCTGAACTCTAAAGTCTGAAAACATTGTGAAACCTACACAGTAGGCATCAGTTTGTTATTATGAACATTTGGGTTGTCTCATATTTCTTCCATTTCTTGCTAGATAGATATTTCATTGTCTATTTTTTAATTTGTTCTTGTGTATAGTAGAATAATATGCAAAATTACTAAAGCAGTCTTGAATAATAGACATGAGATCTTGGCTTGATATGTGTTCTTAAATTTCCAAAGATATTCTGTGTGAGTATTGTCCTTTGCTATTGTTTTTGCAGATAATGACAAATGCATCAACCAAAACCTATCTCAAGTTTAGGCTTGGGTCACTGCAATTCAATTGCCCAGAACCAGCAATTAGAATCGAGTAACAATACTATGAGCCCGATGAACGGAGTGAACAACTCCAATAATCCAAATTTAGCCTCCAGACAGCGCTTAAGGTGGACAAATGAACTTCATGAACGTTTTGTAGATGCTGTGACACAGCTTGGTGGACCAGATAGTAAGTGCCTGAGATTCTCATCAATTTAAGTTTTCACTGTAATGAAGCCAAATTTGGCAAATTTAAACATTCATTAGATTTTCGTTTCTAGGCACTACTTGCCTCTAAATTGCAAGATGCAGCTCTTGGTATGCAGTCTTTTGTTAAAGACATGGAAGTTTATTTAGTGTAAACATTGTAGGCTGAATGAGATTTAATGGAAGAAACTGTTAGATAATTATATAAAAAATGTGTTTCTAAAGTGTATGGTAACTATTTGAGACAAAACAAAGCCTTATCTTAATATGTTTAATGACTAACCTTTTGAAGGTAAATCTGATTGAGTATTCTCAAGCTGAGTACTCTATGATTGGCCTGACTGCCTGTTATGTTTCTTCTTTTGAATGTAAAAGTCATGTTAAGCACATAAACTCTTTTGCTAAGCACATTCTTAGATAACTTGTCTATTTATTCTATTTTATTTATGGAGATTAATTAAGTATGATTATGATCCATAGCAGGAACCCAGTAATATGCTTTCATCTTTTGTTTTTCTGCTTTCAAACTAGTTCGATTTTATTTGGTCCTTTTCCACGAAATAAAAAGGGGTTCTTTTGTTTGCTTGACCTGCAATGATCTCTAACAAATTTGATGCATTATTTACAAGTCTGCCAAATTTATTTCGGAAGGTTATAGTTGGTAAGTTTTTTAATGATCTAAATATCGTTACATCAAACGTGGTAATGTTTTATTCTGATAGATAAAGTCAACAATTTGTAGTCGATGCTCAAGTAAATTAGTTAAAAGTGTTCTTTTATAAAAGCTGTTAGTATTTCAGATATGTTATTGGTTGGGCCACTAAAATGTCTGATTCATGACAGGAGCAACTCCTAAAGGAGTTCTTAGAATCATGGGCGTAGCAGGGCTAACAATATACCATGTCAAGAGTCATTTGCAGGTCCTTTATTATGACATGTTATTTCTTCCTAAAAATTTCTTATGCTATGGAGTTTCTTTGTTAATTTGGTATCTTTTGTATTCTCAGAAATATCGGCTTGCAAAGTATGTCCCTGAGTCTTCAGCTGATGGTAGGTAATTAAGTGATTTTTTACACTACATACAGCTGAGATTTTAATATTTGGCCACCTGTTCGTATTGATAAAGTTCTTAGGCAATACAAAATTATTCTTTAGCCATCAGGAATATATGTTTACTGGATCTTCACTAATGTAGGTACTATGTTGGAAAAGAAAGATGATCGAAACCTGAATTCAGGCCTTGAAAACTCTTCGTAAGTACAAGATTGATTCCCATATCATATGAATATGCATGAATACTAAACAACTAAATAGTATTCATACTTGGTTGTATAAGTTAATTGATGTTCTAGTCAGCATTGCATGTGTTCATCTCATTACATGCTTGCTCTTAGATATGCATAGTTCCCAAATTATGAATATAAAATTCAACTAGTTCATCTATAAAAGAGCTGCTTTCATCTTTCTCATGATTATTTCTTAGCTAGATACATTACCTAAATTTCTTTACTATGAGAATAACACGTTTTTATTTTTTAAGCACTGCAACTCGCCCATACAATCAAAACCAAGCACCAAACAATTAACAACTCATTATAATCAAACAACAATAATTCCCAAGAATATTCCTTGTTTCTCCTTTTGTACTTGAAATGTTGAGGAGAAGGATATCTATTGCCAAATTTATGTATTGAAAAGATCAAGAATTTTTTAGGAAGATCTGTCGTTAAAAAAGTTAATAGTTGCTCCGTATGTTAGCTGGAATAATTGTTCTGGATTGGGATAGGAATATCCAGGTTTGTTCTGTGGATAGATGGAATATGAAACTATGTATTTATTATTTAATATTAGATTTTAGTTATATTAAGAAATTGAAGTTGGTATTGATTAGAAAGTTGTCCTTTTTCCCCCTCCATCAACAGTTTTACCTGTCCACCACTTAGTCTTGTGCTGTACTGAGATATGTCAAGTTACCATTGGTAACTTGACTAGCTTGCAAAGTCAGCACAGAGCCCATGCTGCATTGTGTTTATGGGAATGTATAAGCCTTCCCAAGCATGCAAGATGATGGCTTTTGCTGTCTAGACCTGAAAAAGGATAGAGCAATGAGTACACGACTCAGAAATTTAAAAATTGTGTTGGTAAATCCCAACCAAAGAATCAGAAAATCTGAAGTTTTGAGCTGAATCTAGGACTGAATTAAACCAAAGACAGATTCAGGAGATTACATGATTTTCTGGCAGCAGTTGTGAAATTGGATATGAAACATCAGAAGCCAGAAAGATTATCAACAAACTAAAATGATCCATAAGTTTACACTTTGCACTGGAGAAACATGAAGAATATAAAGGCTGCAGTGGCAAGTCAATGAAGAAACTGTATTGTTTATATTGTCTTATCAATTGCTTTAACTCTCCCAAATTTATTCCAGACATTGCCATGTTCCAGTAATTGTAGCTCTTGCACCTGATCATTGCATCCCATCTCTGCTTTATATTGCTTCTAAGTCCACTTATACCAATCATAAAAAGTGATAAGGACCATTTTTATTGCTACTGTTGGGAAATCTATTACCGAAGGAGAACAAAGGTAATGAAACTAGGCCTTATTGCTTGTGTAACACAATGAGATGAATGGCTGGGATTATGGCTTAGTAGGGTGCTTCTGTATTGCTAAATTGGGATTGCCTATTAATATTTAACAAAGAAACTCTTCACCTCTTGTGTTCTTGATTCTCATGTTTGGGTTAGCAGTAGATAGTGGCTCATGGTCCATGCATATCTTCTGCAAGTTAACTTATAAATTTCACTTTCCTTTCATTTTCCTCAAAGGTTCTGTATCTTAAATCATGTAAGCTAGTCTCAGTGAAGAATCTTGGATCCCGCAAATAAACTTTACTTCTTATGGGTAAAAGGCTTATCTTTAAAAGCTCTTCCAAGTAGAAGTATAATTTCCTTCTTTTGCCTTTCTAAGATATCTGTAGACTTTGATTGTTAAATGTGTCTTAACTGACAGGAGAGGAAAAACTCAATATGTACCTTGCTTCGAAACTGATAGCAGAGGGGTACAAAGAACTAGGAAGATGAAATTAGTATTGGTAGACGCTTAGTGCAAGTGACAGATAGATAAAAATAGTTACCAATTTCGTAAGTTCACTCAGTCGAAGCATAAAACCTTGGGAAAAGCCATAGTTGTTATCGTAACATAATGATGTTTACTGTGGACTTATTGGGCAACTTTCCTCGTTTGATTTTTGTTACTTATGTTTCCTTTCATCTCCTTTGGACAAGGTTTGCCAACCAGGCATATGGGTCCCTGATCAGATATCGATTAGTACAGGTTTACTGACACACGATACACAGTATGTACCAAAGACTCGAAGAGGAGGAAGAAGAAGGAGAAGAGGAAGGAACAGATGTCAGTGGAAGAGGAGAAAAAAGGAGGAAGGAGGAGGAAAAAAGAAGAGGAGGTGGTAAAGGAAGAGGAGGAGGAAGAGGAAGGAAGAAGAGGAGATGGTGAAGAAAGAGGAGGAAGCAGTGGAGGAAGAGGAGAAAGTTGGAGGAAGAGAAAGTAAAAAAGAGGATGGGTGGAGGAAGCATACCCAAAATCGACGGTGGGTGGCTACGGGTGGCATCAGGTAGAGCTCATGGGCTCATATATGGAAAAGAGGGCTCCCAAACCATGAAATAATTTCTTTTTCTTTCTTTTAATGGGTCAACCGAGTTGCCCAAAATGGGGTGGTCCACATACTGGTTCATGCCTGGAGCCGTTTGTACATACTGCCCATTTGATACTGGTCCAGGCAAAACAGCAGTCTATGCTTTTGGATTTCTTTTAGGCCTTACAGATCGGCATCAATTTGTACAAATTATGATACATCAGAGACCTGACTCTTTCACAACCATTTGCGATCTTAGTCTTGTATAGCATGGGTGCTACAGCAGTACTTGAATGTATAAGATCAGAGAAGTGATTTCTTAGAGGTACTTGGAGTAAGGATGTGGGAAGTCATTTGTTATAAAGTTTTCTAAACATGGCTGGTTTTCTTAGTGGACATGGGCTGCTAAAACTTGTACGATACTTGATTGACTTGGAACTATAAGTTGACTCGCTAGAGCAATGTGGCTTCCTCTTTTTTTGGACTTCTATCTTGAATATAAGAAGCATGTATTAATGAAGTTGAATTAAGCTTCTATCTTTTTCCTTCTAATCTCTTTTTGGGAAATTAAAGTAAATGTTTGTCTTTGCTCTATTAGCTTTAATTTGTGAAATGTGTAAGGTTCAAAATGTGAATAAATCAGTATTCTGGTCTATTAAATTAAGCTTAAATTCTTTTTCTCCCCCATCCATTAATGTGATATTATCAACATGGTATGTGGTCAAATTAAAATAACATGTTTTTTTCTCAGTGGGATGCAAATAACTGAAGCACTCAAGCTGCAAATGGAGGTGCAAAAGCGGCTCCAAGAACAACTTGAGGCAAGTGAACACATAATAGTAATACATGGTTTAGTGTTTGGTGTTTCTGTCCTCAATCTGGCTATGGTTGGATTGTGTGCCACTCTAGCTTTACAAGAATTCTAAAATTGCACTTGAGGTTGGTAGAGAAGCTAATATTCTGCTTGAACTGCAAGGAGATGAATGCAATAGATTTCTCACTATTGATTCTAAGAATTCAATTTTTAAAAGTTTTTAAACTGTAAAAAAGATATGATACACTTCAATTTTCATTGCCTATAAGCATATCACTCTCAAAAGCGGTGCATTCAGATTTTCTTTCTCCATATTGTTTTGGTTTTTTGCACATCATGAGTACCAACAACATTAATTTGCTTGTTATTATCTTCGATGTGTCCCATTTTTTTTCTGTTGTCTAATCAGCTCTAAGAAACTTAAATTCTTTTTAATTGCTTCATACTGAAGAGACCAAAAGCATATCTTGTTCTTTTTTCTTGAGCAGCTGTTGGAATTTGAGTCTCATACTCTTAGTTGTCTTTTTCTGTTATATTTTTTAAAGATCAATCACTATTTTGCTGTGGCATGGGGCCATATTGGCCAGAACCTCTAGCATGAGTCTGCATGGTATGAGACAAAACCTTTATGCCATTGTTTGTTTTGACCTATGCCTATGTGTGCTGATTGGCATAGCAACTCTTGCTTTCCATCAGTAGTAATCTGAGTGAGAAGTCAACAAATTTCTGCATATATGCATTATAAAGTATAAACTAATATGATGTGCTGGAATCTGGATTGTTATAGATTATACTGTTCATTGTGCTTTCTGTTTTTGCACTAGGACCAGGAGATAACTCGTCATCTGGCTTTTGATTTCCTTCCATGCTTATATCTACAATGTTTGAAATATCTTTTGCTGATAATCTCTGTAATGAATGTCTCAATGTTCTTAAGGCAATAACTATGATAGATCAAACATATCCTTCGTAACTGGAATAGGAGATTATATGTTTCTTTTTGATATCTGATTATATATAATATCTGCTTCGTTTCTTGTAAGAAAGAAAATCTTTCAATACCACAAACAATATCTTCAATCTGAACAGCTTCAGTATCATTGGCCCTTTTTTGAAATTTTTTTGTCGTCACTCTTTCTCACTTCTATTTTGTTTATCTATCACTACATATGTCATCATGCTTGTGTAAAATAAAATGCAATCTGAATTCTTTTGTCCATTATGACGTAAAATGAGCCTAAATTTGGGTAATCCAATTTGCAAATAATTTTATAGCCTGAAAGCTTGTAGTTTTCTTTATGATAACGGAGATTGAATTTTTATAGTATACTCGAATAGATAAATATTTTATTTTTTTCTAATAACCAAACATCTTTACAGATCTTGTTGTTTCTGATCGCTCAATGGCCAATTTAGTGATCGTTTGTGCTTTCAGAAAATAGCTTTCTCTAGTTGTCACTGCTGTTTCTGTTTAAGAATGTTATTTTCCGGAGGTTGGTACTTCATGCAGTTATATGTAAATATTTTCTACTTATAATTTGTTTTTCTTTTACCTTTTTTTCTTAGTGCCTACCTTTTCTATCAGATTTATTTGCAAATAGAAATGTGAATAACGAAAAAAATAAAGATTGAAAAAAAAAAGAAAAGTTTTTTTTATTTCTCTTTACCTATTACTTTCAAATATTTATAAATTTCCCTTTGCGAAAGATTGCTTGTAAACTAAATTTGCGAGCTCATCTATAACAACCTTGATGTAGTCTTCAGATTGACCTCAGTGAAGTTGGAACTTTATGTGAAAGCTTCTGAATATATCAACAGAACTTTGTCCCTTTTTGTACATATTTTATGCAGATTAAAATGCAAATAACACAGAAAGAAAAAAAATTAAAAAGGTTTTTTTGTTAATTTCTATCACTTTAAATGTTAGGAACTTTTCCTTTGCAAAATATCGCTTGTAAACTCAATTTGTGAGCACATGTAGAAAAGCTTGATGTGAGCTTCCAGTCGATGAGATTGGCCTTGATGAACTTGGAACTTCATGCGAAAATTTCTGAATATATTAACAGGTACAAAGGCAGTTGCAGCTAAGAATAGAAGCCCAAGGGAAGTATCTGAAGAAGATCATCGACGAACAGCAGCGACTCAGTGGTGTGCTTGCTGACTTACCTGGAGCAGACATTCCTGCACCCGCTTCAGGTGACCATTGCCCAGACTCCGAGAAGACTGACCCTTCAACCCCAGCGCCGACTTCAGAATCCCCCGGCCAAGATAAATCCATTGGTAGGGAACATGGCGACGCCAACGGGGCCTTCAAGAGTATTTCATGTGATGATTCATTCTCCTCCCGTCGCGAGCCATTGACCCCCGACTCAGGCTGCCATGTTAGCTCTCCTTCAACAAGCCCCAGGCATGAGAGCTCCGCCAAGAGGCTGCGAGTCAGCAGCAATTCAGGGCATGGGAAGGCAGACTTGCTGCTTGCTCATATACTAGAGTCCAGCTCAGGCTCTGAGTTCCACCAATGATGCTTGATGCCGGTGTCTGCTGATCCATCAGGCACTTGGATCTGCAACGATGCAGGGACCATGTAATATTGTTTCTAGAGTATTAAGTCATGAATGAATCATGTAATACTGTTTCTTCGAGTATGGCTTTATTAATCTCGTCTGGAGATACGTTGTTAGGAGTGGATGTTGGTTCTGCTTACTGTGTGACATTAACAGTTGTAACATTTAAGGCACCCTCATTTCCATCAGTTGCGTGCATTAGAACTTAGAAAAAACTGTTTACATGGTAATGCCGCTCATGGTTTATGTTCCGGATACTATTTTTTGTTTGTTTCTCTAGGGAAGCAAGTCATCTCAGATCCTGTGAAATTGAGCTCGGAGCCATTATCCAACATATCATGAATATGGCCTGAAAAGAATCACATGCTGTTTACCTTAAAATCCGGGGAAAAAAGAGAGGCAAAACCTATATCACTTGGATGACTTCAGGAAAATATCCAATGCCAGAAATTGTTGATGATTGACGTCTCACTGGCAAATACCTGACTTGGGATCTTATGATTAATAGCAAACTGAATGCTTAAAATACAGCACTTAGAATATTGTTGCTTAAGAATCAGAAAGCAACTGATAACCTTTACCTAAGAACAATAAATACAATTTTGTAGTAAAAAACATGTATTTTCAAATATTCATTTGCCGAAGAGTACAGCAATTAAAAAATAGAACGTGAATTTACTTCACTGCTCCATCTTGATATTATTACAACAGTGAGCTGTTTTGTGATATCAAAGACGGGCAAGATTCCGTTCCTAAGAATGTCTTACATATCTACTTCAGTGGAGTGGATAACTAGACAGCCATTTGCTTATTGTGAATGTTGGAGGTGAATGTACAGCAGCAACAATTATTATTGAAAACAATGAATAGTGTGCTTGACTGAAACGTGATATCTACTGCAATAGCTTGTGTAATATGGTAAGAGATCCTAGCAAGCAGTCCAGGCACCAGAAACCAAAATCTTAATCACCACTTATGCGTCTGGGATTCTGGCGAAACTGTTTTTTGGTAATACACCATGCATCACAAAAGGTGCTCACCTAGATAAAGGCAATATCGGTAGTCAATAACCTGTTCGAGAAGATATATGCTAATGCAAAATATCCACTGGAAACTTGCAGAATGAAAATAAGAAATACGTGTAGTCAACAAAAGAACAGAAGTGTGCAGAAATACATGTTTGTTTCATGTAGGATGCTAGTGTTATTGTTAGTCATTAGCTTTAAATAATGTGACTAAGATGCAACTACTGCTAATAGTTATGATCACGGTGCAACTAGGCCAGGCTGCAACATTAGCCCAAACTAGATGAGCTTAAGTTGATTTTTATAAACTCCAGCCAGGGAAAATGACAATCCAACACAAAATCTAGCTGGACCTGGGATGGAGGTGCTGGGCAAATTGACAAATCCCATTGAAGTCAGTATGTCCCAACCCGATTTTACATGATGTTAGGCTGAAATCATCAAATGATCCAACTAAATATGGTCATGCTTGAGATTCAGGTGCTGGGAAACTCACTCCCAATTCCCCTCGCATCCTGTATAAACTCTCCTTTTCAGAAACCTCATCAAACTACTTACTAAGGGCAAATTTATCCTTTATCTGTGGCATCATTCTCACTCCATTTCAGCCTTGACAAAAAAATTTTACTAACCAGCTGCAACCGCCAAAAATTCCAGAGAGCTGTGATATCTTGTTGATGTGTGTTGCTCTCTTAATTCCATAGGGATCAGTCTTTTTCAGCTCTCCTGCTGTAGTTTCCTGCTCTCCATTAGACATTTGCCAGGTGAGTGATACAACTATAAGAAACTGGGTGTGCAGTCCATTTTCAAAATACACAGATTAGCTTGAAATTCTACCTTAGATAACTTGCCATGGATTATTTCAAATGATCGTTGCCCTGCTTGCATGTGTCAGGTGTTCAAATAGCTATTCATTGATTTTCGAGATTATCTTTTGTGCATTAAGCACCCAAATTTAGTTTTGCACGCAAGGGGGTTGTGCTTGTGTTCATTGTTCTGATCTAGTCAAAGAAATCAAAGACCAAATAAACACCAGTTCAGGAACAATAGAATGAAGTCCAATTATAAGAATGATAAAGAAATCCACTAATCCAGTCTAACCATCTTTGGCGATACCCATGTCAGATCACTAATGTACTTGCTAGAAATAACTTATGCATCCAACATCCTGATCTCTAATTATTATAGGTGATATCTCATAATTTACCTATCATACTGAGTTGATTTTAGTATGCATTCAGGAACAAAGTTAGAGTGGCTTACATTGCTGATGATCTTTGCTCCAAACCAGGCAGAATCAGTGCCATATGGTGGAGGAATTACTTTTATTCCTTCAGAAATTAATGGTGGAAGAAGTTTGTGGAGCTCTTTCTCCAACCTCTCTGAAAATGATCACTCAAATAATAGATGTAATTAAAATACATCAATTACATTTCAATTTTATTTCAAGGAATAAATTATGATCAGAATTGTTGAAATGCCAGCACAAGAATAACATACATATGGCTCTGCCCATCAAAACAAAAAGAAAATATAGGATGCAATGTATTTAACACATTAAAACAACATACCGGGCAATCCTGGTAAGCATGATGTTCCACCAGCCAAAACGATGGTTTTAAACCATCCATCATTAGTCCCAACTTCAGCAGCTAAGCAGTGGTTCATACACAAAGCTACAGCTTGATGCAGACCCATTGTATGCCTGTAAGCACAAAAGACAGTACAAAGCTCTGATAAACTTATCTTAAATGCTAATGTTGCTTTTATATTTTGATTTATCATTTAGTCCAAATGAAATCAATTTTACAAATAAAATTTCTGAAGATGATAACTTTGAGATTATTGGCCTATTGATGATTGTGATACTAATTATTTAGATCAAGATGTGCAGCATCAAATAACTCGTTTTGCATGATTCCAATTCGACTGTTCTTGGCATCAAGAAATGCTAAAGAATGTAGAAGTGGTGTAGGACGAGATTGCAATCAGTAGAGAGCTTTTCTTTCTTAAAGTACGATGAAGAAAGAGAGAAAGAGAAAGACAATAACAGAAAATAATAAAAAGAAAGGATAACTACCAAATTTGTTATTGTTTAGTGAGAAAATTTCAAAGATGGAAGTCTCACACCTCTATACATCTCACACATGCACGATGGATTTATATTACAAGAAAAATAAATATAGCCTCATACCACACAAGCACAAATGCGGAAATATGACTTTAATTCAGTGTCTCATTCTGTAACCTATCCACTACAATCCCTTTCCATCTTCAAAATCCTAAATACAAATAAGAAAAGGGAAATACAAAAAAAAAAGAAAAAGAATATAAACACGACTAGTTAAATCAACCAATTATTCATTTTTTCTTTGAAGAAGACAGCATTCGAAGATTGATTTCGAAAACAATCTATCCTCTTGATGATATTCTTGATTGATATGGTTCCATCTTCATCAGATAAAAAAACTTTCTTGAGGGAAAATAATCATTATTCAAATTTAAGGTTAATCTCCTTTTTCTTTATCTTAAATCAATCAAATATTTTTCTTCATTTCTCCTTGAGTAATGTCGGTAGCCAATGTAAGATCATGAAAGATAGACCATTTGGTAACTTATGACATTTGTAAAATACCCATGTGTTGTTGCATAGTAACTTACCCCTGGTTCATAAAATTAAAATATATATTGGCCTTGTATGGATCATTTTGGGTAAAACAAAATGTTTGATACAGATCAGATGATGTGGGACAGTTTTGATTATTTTTTATACTGAATATTTTTAATTAGTATAGGGTGCAACACTAATTTACTTGGACTAGCTTATCTAGGTTGTAGCACTCGTTTACATCCTTTAGTGCTATTTTCGAACCCAACAAGTAATTTAATACGTGTGATCTATTAAGAAAATGTCACCTAGAAACAACATAAAATGAACAACTAAAAAATAACTATAGTTTCAAAAAAAAAATCTAGTCACAAGCAATGAAAATTAGTTCATGGGTGGCAATCCAACTTAAGAGAAATTGCATCAACATTATTGGACAAGTTTAATTTTGATCATCCCTCAAGCCACTAACCATTTGGCAAGCTCCAGTTCATTTCAAATTATCATTTGATAATTAAAAGTTCCCTTTAACAATTACTGTTAATCTTTATTATCAATAACGAACCCCAAGGACTTGCAATCAAGAGTATAAGGTGCAAAAACATCCCCATTAATGCTCAAAAAATCCACAGTGGCAAACATCGCCAGTGGTGTCGAGTGATCTTCTGCTCAACAAAAATTATGAAATATGCATTTAGATCAGGACTAAGGAAAAAAAATCTATTATATTATAGGATTAAGCTTCAGAAATTGTCAAAATGCATGATAATGGAAGAAAAATTAAAATGAACAAAGAACTTACAGTCCCCCAATATGTGGCTGAAAAAGAATCTCTCCGGTTTGGAAGCATTCTTTCGATAGGGTGAACAAACCCTCACTTGCAACTTCACATGATTGTTTGGTATCTTTATGTAACTCTGCATCATAATCAGAGGCCACATAGCACAGTTTCTGGCATGAAAGATATTATCAGGCCATCTCCAACAATGATCCATAAACCATTACCAAAAGGACCTCCTAGTTTAGTGCAAACAATTCATGACATTAGAAGCATAGTGTGTATGTATTTATAGTAGCCATCATGGGCATATTATATAACACAAACTAAAAATAAATCTAAATTATATTCATATAGTAGACCCCACTGAATATATGCATATTCCATAGGGTTACATATGTATCCCCTGAGACCTAAAGTCATAATGGATCTGCAGTAATGTGAACATAAATATAGTAATCTATTAGATTTAACCATAAGTTTGAACTGATTGTTTACCACTCTCCTCCCTTTTATAGAACTGTTTGTTGAAGTCCATAAAACTATGATTTTTTTACGCTTCTTTTGTTTCCAGACTAGTTTCCTACAAGAAACTGATGCTTAGGCTGTAAGCAACACCATTAACTCAAAATTTGAACTATAAACTACTGAGTCCCCTATGGTTCCTCCCCTGCTTCATTGAGTGTGCCTTTCCAAGGAAGTCTTCCTCAAGGAATTAGTTTAAGAGTTACTCCTACACATTGTTGTCCTTTTTTATCTCTGTGTTATTTATATGTAGTGGTAGCAAAATAGCAAAAAAGTACAACCCTTCACCCACCTCTCCTTTCCATAAATACACCTTCATACAAACCAAAAGAAAAAAGATACCAAACTATGAAGACAACAACAGGGAAGGGAAATGATAATAAAATAGAAGCCCTTGTAGCTTCCGAAATTGTAAAAATATTCTACTATGTTCTACCTAAAAGTTATTAATGTATATGTATGCTAGCATGATCATTTTTCTATAATTTCAATTATCTATGGTGATTCTGTGTAACGGGGGACATCCAGAAAAGGCTGGAATGATAAATTTCCTTCCAAGATGGAATAAAGAACGTTCACAGGTGTAAAGTCTATCCAATGGAAAAAAAAAGTTTCTAAGACAAGTATGTGTACCTCCTTGATTGTTCGAACAGTATATAGAGACTGAAAATTTATATTTCTCTGCTGCATTAGTTCCTTGAGAAATCCAGTAAGTTTTAGAGCACCTAATGCCAAAACTTCAATTCCCACTTCATGCATCACCTTGCCTCTAAGAACTGTTGAACAAATATTCTTTGTCAGAATGTGAACCTGGAGACCATATACTATAAAATAAGATATTCATCTGAAATTCAAGCTCACTTCAACTTTTATCAATTATAACTACTACAATTAAATAATATTTGGAATTGTTCAACTTTCAAATTAACTTGTTTAATTCCACTATAGGAGAATCGCTAGCTATAAATGCATTAAGCTATTGAAAAAGTTTGACATTAAGCTTTCAAGCATTTTTAGGTCATTGCATCTCGGACCTTGACCGTAAAGTGAGGTGTCTGCCTAGGTCAATTTCTTTGAGATATCAATTTATATTTATTTACATTTAGACCTAGTCTCCCAAATTTAAATATTGACTCTATTGGGATAATTTAAAAAAAATGAAATTTTATAAATCTCAAGATATCTAGAAACAAGCAAGTGTTAGAAGCTATAAGTTGCTTAACAGATTAACTCAAAGAATCTGTAAAATCTGTGCCCATAACCAACTTGGTTGCAACTTTGCATGAAGCAGAATCATCCAATTCAATGGGAGACAAGTCTAAGCATTCAGCTGGACATTAAGACAGCGAGAAATGGCATGCTGTGATATCATGCAAACCAACAGTTGGAACTTGAAGTAGTTACAGCTGAACAGATTAACTCAAGGAATCCTGTAAAAACTATGCTATAACCAACTTGGTTGCGACTTTGAATGAAGCACAATCATGCAATTCAATGGGAGACATGTCTAAGCATGCAGCTGGACATTACGACAGCAAGAAATGGCATGCTATGATATAATGCAAACCAACAGTTGGCATGAAGTTGAAGTATCACAGGGATAATCCCTACAGATATACATATTTATATTACATCAAAAAATTAATCTTGAAATAGTTAGTTGAAGTTTTATACTTCTATTACCTAAAAATGAAGTGCATGCATTGAGTAATCAAGTACTTGAAAGTTGAAATGATAACCATAACATATATATAAGCTACTTGGGACTTGCATTATTAACCACCAGTCTTAATCATTGTTAATAATGGTCACATTTGATATCATCATATAAGTGAGGAAAAGCTCTCATAAAGAAAGGACGTGAGTAAAAAGTTAGTTAACCACATAGAAATACAAACTAAAAGAAATTTCTTTCATGCAGTACATGTGCAAGTATATTTTTTTCTTAAATAAAATATGCTCAAACAAATTCATACGAGAAGGTTAAAGGAGAGTCTGAAATCATTAAATATAGTATGCAATAAACTGAACCTCATCCAGCACACCAATCATGTGTAGGACATGAGGTCCAAAAATTAGAATTTCAGGTTTCAGCATGTCATATCAAGTGTAACATCCATACCAGACATATATTCCAGATAAAGCACCATCGAACCGCAGCTAGTATGATGGCAATAAAATAAGTGATTAAGACAAAATCATGAAAACCTTTGTCCTTAAACATCAGGCATCCAAAAGAATGTATACTTGAAATTTGCTAGAATTGACAATAATTGTAATAAAGTACCATGGATCTACTAGAAAGTTATTTCAGTAAATTAAAACCACAAGGACCAAAGGAATTACATAAATCATCAACATAAGAGCATCCAACAAGTCGGCAAAATATCATTTCTGAAAAATAAAACAATTAATAATTGCAATAGGTGAAGGAAGGTTTACTTGGGACTACTGAGGTGACATTGAAACCGATATTAACAACAATTCCAGAAGTCCGTCTTGCTGCATATAAAGCTAAAACAGCCTGCAATTTTGTATTAAAAAAGCAGGTAAGCTTTTCTTCTTTTTCCCTTTTTGATGGTGTGATACAAACATTTTTCAACTTCATTTAGATAAGACAAAAAAAACCCAGCAAGCAGTAGTGATAACTCAAACCATCTACAAGTTAATACCGTTGGGCATCCTTGGGCTGAGCAGCCTGGGAAAGTCAACAATGGAGCAAGGAAGCAAGTACCTAAAAGAGCAGAATGGACCAGGTCTGAAAGATGGTTTTATAAGGAAAGGATATCATTCAATTCTTGATTGGAACTTTTCATGGAAATGATCTATTTAATTTGATTGATGGATCCAACAACTAATTTTAATGAATTAAAAAAGAGAGTGCTGTTATTTGATATGCCTCCTCTTTTTCCCTCTCTGTCTTTTCTCTCATTGCCAATAGAACCACCGATCTTAACCTGTTGTTTGCTAAAACCATATATAGCTTATTTTCATGAAGAATGGTGACAACACAAGCTCTTTAAAGTCAAGTTCAGACTAAATTACAGCAAGAAAACAGCAAAAGTTAGAATCACTAATGTGTTTGCATGAGACTTGACAGGTTATCTATTTCAATAATAACAAGTGAATGGGAGACTATATTTCCAGCAAATAAAAGATGAAACTGAAATATGCTTGAGAAACAAGTAAACAATATAATTGTGATATATAGAAGTTTGCATGATAGCAAACTACAAATCCAGGCATTACTGTTTAAAAGTAACACACAGGAAGATTTTCAAGTTAATGTAAAATGAAAAAAATTAAACAAGCTAGTTCAGATACAAACTTGATCAATGGCACAAACTGCTGGAGCATTCATATCAAACAGGACCGAGTATATTGCCTCTCTCAATTGCCTCCTAGATGCTCTGGCAGCTTCAGTATCTGGGAAAAAAAATAAACAAACTTAGAAGACATCATTGCATTCAACTACTAAGAACTTGTAAAGACACAAATATAAAGCAAATTATGTTTATTCTAAGCATTTTTCAGACAACTGAAATTCCTAATGGACAAGTAAATATATTGTACAAGATTTTAACAGGCTCACAAATCCAATAAGTGCATAAAAGTTCAAGGAAGCCCTGCAAGAAAATAAAAATTAATTAACAAATCAGCACTACATGAGAAACGTGATTCAAAGCCTTGATCAAGCAATCTTGCATGTGCAATTGGCCATGACCAGGCCCAGTCAATGAGGCCAGTAGCTTTGCTGATCACTCATGTGAATCCAGAGGCAAGGCTGCCTAGCAACAAGTTTTCACCCAATTCAAGAAATTTGGTGCATAGTCACAAAAGGGGTTAAGTTACACTGCAATTGTCTTTCTCTCAAATTATTAGTAATCAGATCTTTCACAAAAACAAGTTGGTCCTTGGAAGAAACTAACGATTGTACTCAAATTTTAAACTAACAAAAACTTAGATTGTTATTCTGAAAAAGCTTTATGAATAAGACTATCTTAAGTCAATCATCAAAAATTTCAGATTTCTCCCGTAATTTGGTTATCCTGCATTATATTAGAAAATCAAAAGCACATAGTAGCAGAAAATGAAAGTTGAATAAAGCATGCCCATATAACAAACTCCTTTTTGTAACAAGAATGTTACATGAATATACAGACCCTCAGAGTAGCAGATTGGAACAGAGACAATTATTGGATGAGATGATGCCCTCACCTGCATCCTGCAGCAATTAGAATCACTTAAAGTTTTGTTCTGAACAAGGACACAAGACAAGTAGAATAAGCCTTTAGCATTAGAAAAAAGAAGGTCATGTCTATTAACTAGCAGTAGAGACTAGAAATAGAAGTTATCATCAACAAAGCAGAAACCTGCTATAGATTGTCGAGAAAAAATGGTGAAGCCTTGAATGCACTGGAGACTCCAGGTTGCCAAATTCCTTTTTGAGAAACAGATCAATAATATTAGAGAGTAGAGAGGTGAAAGATACAGCCTTAGAGGTTAAGCAGCAGAAGGACTAAAAGATCTAACATGTATTGTTAGACTCTCATTAACAAATCCAGCAAAGGAAAACATAATTACTAATGTTGACATGATAGTAAAAGAAAGCTTTACCAAAAATGTTGCACAACGTCCAGATGGAGCAGCATATTTGCTCCAACCATATTTGCAATAACCAGATCCACCTACATGTAGCACAAAAGGATAAACAAACATGAAAGGCATGTAAGTTTTCAGAAATCTGCACAATAGAAAATGACATAAATTGGAATAATCAGATGGAGCAACATGGGCTCCAGTCATATTTGCAATGACGATGTCCATCTTCACATAGCACAAAGAGAAACGAATGAAGGTTAACACGGAAAAGGGACACACTCTGGGAAATACCCAACCAAGTCAATCAATGAATTTTCTTTCTAGGACACAATTAGATCCTGCAACAAGCATGCTCATACTGGAAATAAGACCATGTTGGCTTTCATCTTCTAAACAAAAATTTACAGTAACACAAAGCAAACCTCCTTTCCTTAATCTTAGTAACCAACTAAGTGAGTCCACTACATAAGATGGAAGTAGATATTAAAATGCTAAATCCACTATGCCCATTCAGAATTCTTAAATTCTCTTAAAATTTAACAATAAACAGTTCCAATAGAAACTTGAAGAATCTTCCATATGGTAAATGGGATTTTTGAGTTGATAAAACTCCCAAATGCTAACTACCCGCTCCTGAGTAAACAAAATTTTGAAGGAAAAAAGAAAAGAAACATATGAAAAAATGTTCCGATACGAAAGATGATTATGGTCACGCTGATTATCCAATATGCATCCATATGACTAAAGCCCTTACCGTCAACAATAATGGCACCTGGAACTATGGCACGTTCTGCAAAGATGTGCATGAAGGATATTTGCTGCGAGTGATCAAAGTACAACCTGTCACATATAATTAAAATTGTTATTAAAAATAAAATTAAGCAAACATTATTCCCATCTTACATAACTTTCAAAATAGATGATAGAACCATAGAGTATATTATAGCATTCACAAAATGGTCAAGTTAATCAATGTATCATTTCTCTGTATCAAACTTTTAGAAATATATATTAGCTGTTCAGCATTTATCAGGCCTAAGGATAACAAGGAATTACTCCCAAAATTAAAAGAGCGAAGTAGTAGCACAAAAATCAACCTATGTTGCAATAGAAGCTTTAACTTCAAAATCATAGAAGCTCCATGACATGAAGGAATGATGAACTTGATTATGAGTCACAACAGAGATAATTAAGTGAAAACATTATATGTTGAACAAGCCTACAGTAATCACTAACAAGTGTCACGGCGACTACATATTTAAATAAGCTTGTGCCATCTGTAATGCACATTACCAAGTAAATACAAACTTAATGGTTACCAGTAAGTCATAATCAGGCCACCAAAGCAGGTAGATACCTCTTTTCCTGCTGACAAGTCTACTACCACAATCTGCAACTAGTGCTTTGCACCACGATAGTTGACTGTCTACGTGAGGTACACTTCCAAAAGCTTGGAGTTTGCAGTAAGTGGTGTAAGGGAAAAGCAATTGGTATATATAAATTTCGGCGAACTAACTATCAACCCTATGTAAACTCTGTGAAGGTGATAGCAAATACTCGCCAAGGCAAATTTAAACAGGAGAGCAGTGCACCTTTATAACCTAAGAGGCAAGTTGACTGGTATGAAAATATACATTAGTGGTTGTAGTTTACACTCATGCAACCTAGCAGCAAGCCTCGAAAATTCTCCCAATTCAGAAAGGCTGTGTGAAATAAGGAGCTTTGCTCGGAAACCAGCAAAAGAGCCAATGGATAATTCCAAGATTTAGATACAGAGGAAAACTTCAAGAAATGAAAAGACTGGACCTACATCGGCCCTGATCTCAAGTGCGTCTCGGCAAATACCACGGTGTCGAATGGATGCTTCCCATGCGTTAGGAAGAAGACCCAGAGCCTATTGTCTGACACCAAAACCTTCCACGACTTGCACACGAGGCCCGACCTGGCGGCCTCCTTCGGCCCGAGGAGCTTCAGTACCTGCACGAAGACATCGGTGGGCAGACGATCGAGATCACCCATGGATGTGTTGTTGTGATCATCTTCGGCGGACTCGCGGTTCGAAGTTGATCCGGGGCGGCTCGGGACAGAGCCCCAAAACTTCCTTAGCACCACCGCCACCAGGACTTGAAGGAGTGCGCGGATTCTGTGCCATATGATCGGAACCCAATCTAGGGTTCGGCGGGGGTGCGGGTTTGTGGGAGGATCGAGGTGGCGGGAAGATGAAGATGCGACAGAAGTGGACTGGATCGATCTCCTTCTCATGGCGACGGGGGAGGGAGAGAAATTGGAGATGATCAAAATGGTTAGGGTTTCGATGAGGTGAGATTGGCGAGAAGAGGCAGAAGGGAGACGAGGAAGCAGAAGAGGAGGAGAAGGGGTCGGTTAAGGCTTCGAAGAGGACGGGCGGGGCGATGAACCAAAGCTTCCGGCAAGGATTTTCTGCAACCGTACCTTTAGTTGGAGTCCTTCACATAGCACATCTTGGTCGTCCAATAAAATTACTGAAGCGATAACGGTCCGATCATATTGCATGTATTTAGTGATGGAGAGGATCCCACCAGGGTCTGATGTTGCTAACCTGCGCCGGAAGCGAAACGTGGGACGTGGGAAGAGCCAACCGTCATTGGTCAGAGCATGCGGCTCCCACAACATCCGCATCGGCTTCGGGGATCGTGCCCGATGGCGTGAGGCAAAAAAAGGCTGTCTCCTGTTGTGATTGGATGCATATGAGTCGAGAGGCACTCTCTTGGCCACGTGTAAGCTTCCAGGCCTGTGGAGGTGGTCTGCTGGTCGCCGAGCGCAAGTTGGGATCCACTGTCTGCCCCGACCATGCCTTTCCATGCAATGACGAATAAGGATGTGATGTGCGAAGCTGGTGACTATATATCTTCGACTCTGATTTATCTTTAAAGAAATTGCATATTATATTATATATATATATAATTTTTTTTGCTTATTGATCTAAATTTAAGTTTAACATATCTAAAAACTTATAAAATTTTGAAGCTATAAGAAAAATAAAAATATTGAATTTTTAAGGATATATTTTTCTAAAAAAATAATTTTTTTATTTTTTTTATTAGCATCCCATTTTCTATTAATTCACACAGAATATCCTTATTTCATAAAATAGCTAACATTTACTATAGTGTTTTTGAATTACTTATAAATTAGACTACCAACAATGACTATAGTTTGCCATCATGAATGAAGTTTTTTGGATCTATATATGAAGAACCTTGATATTATTACTTTATTTCCTGCTGTTTATCTCTAATGACCATTTTGACATGCTCCAACCTTATCCACCACCTAGTCTAATCACACATGTGAATTGACGTTATTGTTCATTGTACTAAAAACACATATGATATAAAGACATATAATCTTATAAAAATATACTAAAATGCAGGAATCTATGTGCAAATAAGCCATGTATTATTTTCTCCATAGAGAACTCTCATTTGTCATCCTCTTAAACCATTTTAATTTTCCATGTAAGTATAAGCTAGTTCCAAGGTCTTTCAAGCGATTGATAAATTACTGTTTTACCATCATCATTGTGGATTTTTCTGCATCATGCGTGTTCATTATAGTCTTTGGAATCAAAGCTTGGGTTTTGAAGAGTGGATACATTATATTGACTTGTTATTGAGCATACAAATAAAGTCAGCAATGAGAAATGTATTTGGATAGTAATCGTTGAATTTGATATGAAGAAGAGATAAAGTTATCAAAAAGAAAAATATTTGGATAGCAATCGTTGAATTTGATAGGAAGAAGAGATAAGAGTTATCAAGAGGAAGAATAGAATAAACTTAAATCTTTTATATTTCTCTCAAAAAATTATTTATAATTTCAGAAACTCTATATGTTTTATGACTAACAAATAATATTTATATAATCCCCAAAAATATATTATATTAATTATATTTAAAATAAATTATTCTTTTTTAAAAAAAATTAAGTATTAATAACCAATTTGACTTGACATTCCATAGACATTTAATCTATTTTTTCCTAATGGATATTCCTCGACTTTGATGAAATTAATCTATTTATAATACTTGAACAAATTTAATTTTAACATAAACTGCCTACTAAATCTTTTTGAGTTTCTTTAATCAGTCTGAATGTTTGGTGCACTTATCTTGTCAAAATGCAAGACAGATGCAAACTTGATAAGCTAAAAAGGAAGAATCTAATAAACCATCAACATCATCCCCAGAAATAACTTGTTTATCGATGTATGAGGTCATGTCATTAGCTTGATATTGACATGTCAATTCAACCAAAAGTTTAAACTAATAGGTATCACTCGATTCTCTAAATAATTATCGATATGTAGTTTATTTTTTTTTAGTGCTCTTTTTGATTTTTTTTCACATATAAATATTTCCTGAGACTTTCTGTATTAGTAGTAGTAACACTTGTGATAGTTCTTAGAAAGATGAGAAGCTTTAGCATTTGAACCTGTGGTTCTTGTCAAGGAACTATTCACATGCTCTTCAGAAGGGATTATTACTTACAGCCGCGCAAGTATTCTAAGCAACTTTTTCTTGTAATCCTCTGCCCAAGGGCCCTCGAAGTTGTGGAGCTTAAATTACCAAGGAAGCTTGCCTTACATCATGGAAGATCTACAAAGGAAAACTAGGAGTCACGAGAATCACATGCACTACCAGCTCTTATTAAATTGTATCCCCTCACAAGTGTGGACAAGTGTGCAGCTAATAGAGGAGAATGGAACTGACGATGAAATGATGATGATACACAAAGTTTCAGAAAGACACGATGGCTGGTCCAATGAGGAAGATGATGGACTGTCTCCAGTCGTTGTTCCTCGTGTGCTCTGTGTGTGACCTCACACACACTTTGCATCTTTCTTCTTGGGGTGAACAACACATTAAAACCAACTGTGTTGACTGGGCTCAGTGCCCTTGGAATCGTTCTCTCTAACCCATGCTTTTCTGGTTGGGTAGGCTATTAAATGACAGGAAAAAGGAGCCTGTTTTCTCGGTGTTCTTTAATCTGCCTTTGCTTCATATGCCTTCTTCTTTCAGCTGCACTTCCTTCACCCTTTCTCTCACATTTGCCTCTGGAACTCATGGCCAGTTTGCTCACTGTGGTGGTGGTAACACTGCTCTGTGTTGGGAGCGGAGGGGGAGGTGCCATAGCACAAGTGGTGCAGCACCATGTGGTAGGTGATGACCTTGGCTGGGATCTTTCTTCCAATTTGGCTGCTTGGACCAAGGATAGGATCTTTAGGGTCGGAGATGAGATTCGTAAGACCCTTTATCCTCTCTCTCTCTCTCTCTCTCTCTCTCTCTCTCACACACACACACACATTTATCCTTGTTTTTTTTTTCTTTGGAACTTACATGCAATCCATAGATTTCTTAAGGTGGATCTTTTTTTATCTTTATTCAACTTTAATGTTATAGGTACAACCTAAGTAGTAGACACTTATTCTTCATAATATATAGTGTTTTCGATTACTTATTTTGTACCCAAAAAAAGATTGTTAAAATAAACATTTTTATTAATTGTTTTATTGATTGGCAACTGCAAATATCAATTTGGTTTCATGTTATAAACATTTTAATATTAGGTTGTGATGTAGTTGTCGTGAAATTTAACTATTTTATGTCGATATTATTCACCATTAAATCTCTTACTGAGGAACAAACTCGTGCATATTCTTCAAACTTCTGGAGGCCATTCTTCTTATTGGTGGCTCAGAGTAGAACCAGAAGGGCGTCTACAAAATTGCTCCTCCACCATCTACTTGTGGGCACAGTTTGACTGCAGAAGATCTGCACTTAGTCTAGATTTAGATCGACAATATAAGCACATGACAATAGTTTCTCTAGATGTTAAAACTGAGATGATGATACAAGGAGATCTTAAGAAGCCTTTACTGTAGAATGAAATATTATAGATACAAATTTAGATGCTGTAAATTTAACTAAGGATAGATCATCTTATGTTTGGCAGGGTTTGCGTATGCAGCAGCCGAAGAGAGAATCCTCGAGCTACGGAGCAGCGACAAGCTCGAGGCATGCGATCTCGACGACCCCATCGGCATGTACACCAGCGGCGTCGATAAGGTGAGCCTCGACGGAGAAGGGGCCCGCTACTTCGCCAGCTCTACGCCGGAGAAGTGCAAGAACGGGCTCAAGCTACGCGTGCATGTAGTGCCTCGGGCGACAAACGACGAGCATACAAGGTTTGCAGCAATGAGTGCGGAGGCGGCGGCGGCGGGGCCGGTGCCGTCCGCCTCGGCTAGTGTCAAGGCGCCTCAGCTCTCGTGGATTGCCTTCGTGATTGCTGTCGCCATGTGGTTTTAGCTTTGCTAATTTACTGTCATCTGAACTTTGTCCAACTTTAGTGCTGGTTAAGTCAACGTTACTTTGGTCAGAGTTAAATTGATATCTGGTATCATATATGGTAACCCTATTCCTATAAAAATTTGACCATTAGTATCATTTTTTATTAACATATTGATAAGATCCTAAAATCTTATAATAGTCTCTGATACCAATTGATAAGATCCTAAAGTCTTATTGTAGGCTCTGATACTAATTGATAAGACCCTAAAGTCTTATCGTCGCTCTGATACCAATTGATAAGACCCTAAAATCTTATCGTAGGCTCTGATACCAAATGATAAGACCCTAAAGTATTATCATAAACTCTAATACCAATTGATAAGAACCCTAATATTTTATCATTGAAAAAAGAAGAAAAAAAAGGAGAAAAAGGGTTGATCCACTTCGAAGGGGATCAGAGTCTATGATAAGACTTTAAGGTCTTATCAATTGGTATCAAAGCCTACGATAAGACTTTAGGATCTTATCACATATCTATTATCAGCTTAATGAAGGTGGTCACATTCATCAATATCATCCACCGAGATCTTAATCCGACCTCTTAAATTGATTGAGTTTAAATCAGATTGTTGATTCAATAAAAAGAGACAACCTATGTTCAAGGGCATTTTTGACATTTAAAAAATACATGTTAGAAACTAAATATAGATGTGTCATTTTCATAAAACTCTATTACTAGTTTCTTATAGCCATCTTCATAAAACTCTATAAATTGTTTGATCAAATATGTTATTTCAAAGCATAGAAATAAATAGATTTTTATTTCCAACTCAATCATCTATTAATGACTCTAAGGCTTGATCAGAATTATAGAATTGTTGTATTTTTTTTTTCTCATAACTAATCCAAGCATTTAACGCGATCATCCCTGAGATGATAAAACATATATTTTCGCTTTTCTTATTTAAAACTCCAATTTCAACAAGAGTAAACGAGCTAGATATCTCTTTATTGATACTATAACAACGAATTTTCTTATACTTTTATTTAGTCACATATATGATTTTCAAAATGATTTTAAGTTTCATTGTATATATCAAAGTTAGATTTAGTAATAGTGATTATATTCTTAAAGACTATAGTTAGAATCATTGATTCTAGTTATCCCCCTAAATGACGGATTAGGTATTCTCGCTTTTCTTATTTGAAACTTTGATTTCAAGAACAAAAGATATCTCTTTATTGATACTATAATAGCAGACTTTCCTATACTTCTATTTAGTCACATACATGATTTTCAAACCAATTTTAGGTTTCATTGTATATATCAAAGTTAGATATAATAATAATGATTGCATTTTTGAAGGCTAGAGTTTGAGTCGATTATTTGATTTGGAAGGTACCGTGGTTGACTCTAAAATTTGTTATCCTTCCTAGTTTGACTTGGAAGGTATCTGTACAGTCACGCTGGAATACAGGTAGGAAAATGACAAAAGTTTGTACATGGATAATTCATTATTGCACTTAATACTGCTAAATATCAAGAAATAGATTCATACTATAGTTATTAGGCTTTATAATATTTCCAAGTCTTTTGATTAAAATAAGGATGCATCGGAAGTACAAGCTTCTCGTCAAGCTAATGCTAAGAAGATTTTATTTTGCCAACGTACTAAGTAGAAGATATGTTTAGTGAAAGCACACAATATTGTTGTATATTATTCAAGATTTAATGTTGTTATGTTTAGTGAAAGCACGCAACCTTGTTGGATCTTATTCAAGATTTAATGTTATTAGGACAACAATAATTTCAACAAAGAGCAGCAAAAGAAAAAGGGCACGGAGAGGAGCATAGTATTGGAAAATGTATAGTAGCATTACATGTACAGAAAAATAAAATCTCAAAATTTTTATAGAAACAGTTTATTGCTATCATTGATATGCAAAACTTACAAAATTAAAAACTGAGCATATGTAAAAGATATATTATATATAGAGATCGTATATTCCTAAAAATTTATAGATATATGAGAGAGAACGAAGGAGGTTAACTATCATCGTCTCTAGTGGTGATCTGCATGACAAAGTGCTACGAAAATACTCCTCAAATTATCATACAATCCTCCTTTCCATACGCACTATGCGATCATGAAGGGCTCGATCATTCTTGTTGTCCACACACCTCAAACTGGGCTGTCGACTAAGGAGAAAAGAGAAAGAGATGAATATAGGAGGTGATAACTAAAAGGGTCTCCTATGCCATTTTAGTTCCCTTCTATTTATAGAAGTCTCTTGTCAATTTACCATAATGAATCATATTCTATTGGATAATAAATCTTTATCCAACTATCTAAGTCTATTCGATTAGTGAATCTCTACATAATAATTTTTTATTACCTTTTATTGGATTTTATTTACAATATTCAATAATTCAAGAGCTCTAACGGATCTCTCATATTCGAACATTTATTTATCGCAACACTTATTATATGTATGTGACCCTCTAGGCCCAATATCGAGCTAGCCATGAGTTATATCTATCAGAATTCATTTTGGCTTAATGAATTATTATTTCCATGATAATTCACTTGACTCATCAATTATGAACGTACTAGACTACTACATCGTAGTTCCCAAACGATATATGGAAATCAAATCCATTGGACCTATCTATCCTCAGTTACTATATATATAGTTCATCATCTATCTAATATCTCAATGACTATATACCGGGCATGGTCTTGTCAAACCCATACTATTTTTACTCGAGTCTCGCTCTAATCATATTCTCTCGTAGAACTCTTTTTTTCTTAATCTGAATGACCATGACAAGGGATTTACCTGAGCAAGAACATATAGGATATTTCTCTTATGACATCGAGAGTGGATGACTCTATATTGATACTCAATAACTCTCATAAGATTGGCTGCCACTTCCGATTACCGATTGTGTTAAATCTAAAACTTCCAAGCTTATATGTCCGATATCAAAGAGTGAAGTACTCATACAGGAGATCATTTGTGTCTCAAGTCTAAAAACTAAATACACCATTAGAATGATTGAATCGCTATTTGATAATAAGGTATCATCATCCATCCATTATTCCGTGAGCGGATCAATCGGTGAACTCATTATCTAATGAGCACTTACACTGTATCATTAGTGTCCCTACACGAGCGACTATAAGACCAATCGCTTCCATCATATGAACAGGTACACAACATACTGGTATGTTTGGTTGTCTTGATGCTCATCTCAATTAACATATGACCGAGATTATTTAGGATATGTGTTTAAAAGTGAATCGGTTTCATCATTGTGATTTTATCACGATTCGATTTTTATTGCACAGATTACATAATATAAAGTGAAAAAAATATTAATTAATAATAATAAGTTAAAAGAGTGTCTAGCGTATTGTATACACGTGCTTAGTTTATATAACACAAATGACTATCACATAGGAGGTTGCCATTAAGAGGGGGGGATGCCATTCGTAAGATAAGATGGGCAAATGATTTTATTGTTGTCGAAGAGGAGAGGATGCCATCGATGTTAGCAATGGTAGAGGAGCAAATGAAAGAAAAGGAGTGCTGGTGGTCGTTGCCTGGTTATACTGATTCGATCTAATTCTCGTATAATCCTCCTTTGCCATATCTTAAACTCGATCCGGCAGAATCCGACCTAAATAATGGTTTTGGTTTTGATTTCAATTCTAGTTTGGATGTTTTGGATAAGAACCATTAAAATTTTATTATTTTTAATTTAAAAATCTAGAAATTTATTTTCTAGAAATTTAAAATAGATGCATAACTATAATGAGCAAAGCTAATATAAAAAAATAAATCAAACTAAATACCTCTTTAGAAAAAAAAAAAATAAAACTATAAAATATTTAATTAAATATGTTAAAATTTTTTAGGGTAAATTGTGTGAGCAAATATGTTATTTGGGAACTCTGATAGATTTTTGTTTCTAATTCAATCATCCGTTATTGACCCGTAGGCTAAATCATAATTTCGGAACCATCGATTTCAGGTTTTCAAAATTAGAAATCAGAACCAGAACTAAAATCGAACCAATTCTGGTTCGAATCATTAATTTTTATTATTTATTATTTATTATTTATTATTTATTATTTAAAGAAATCGAACCAGAATTTAATTTTTATTATTTATTAATTTTGTATTATATAATAAATTTTTTTAATCAAACTAAATACCTCTTTTGTATTATATAATATCTTTTAATCAACCTAAATATACTCACAAATTCTGCAACCATTACGTCTCTCTCTTTTATTATATTTAACCAATTTGTACCGGAACTGTGCCTCTTTAAAACCCTAACGGAGCTGGAACCGGCAGAACATTCCGACAGCCTCAACGCGGCCGTCCCCGACGTTCCAATACTCTCAGCTTGCACCACGTTCCGATAGCCTCAGCGTGGTTGTCGTCCACTTTCCAATAGTCTCAGCGCGGTCGTCCCCCGAGATGATGGACCAGGTATTCTTGCTCTCCTTTTTTCCGTCTTAGCGCGGTCGTTCGATGGACCTCTTTTTATTTTCGTGTTTCCTTTGCCTCGAGGACCCGTCGGTATGAGCACTCGCATCCGCTGGGTTGAAAGAAAAAGCCTGCTTCATATACAGATCCTAACATCCAATACATCCCCTGCTCCTTATCTTTATTCTGATCCAGACATTGAATCTACTGCCGACTCTAAAGAATATGCACCACTTACTTAATCTAGAAGAAAGTCACTGGTCACCTCAACTTCACTTTAAGAACATTGCATTTCGTCGACAACACAAAGCCTGCGCAGGAGCAAGTCATCAAGTGAAAGGAGTGGGCGATGAAGAACCAACCCCTACCACACTGTCTTGTTAATACAAATGAGCCCTTAACGTAAATGAAGCCTTAAAGAAGGCCTTTTTGAGTCGCTGACCAGAGGTTTCATGGAGCTAATGGCAAATTACCTATCTTGTACGCTGACAGCTGTTCTAATGCATTGTTTTCTTATAAACATATAGACTTGGGGAGGAGAGTAATACTGATCTTTGCCATATCCTTGCTCTAGTTTAGGTAGTCCATACTTCGGCGTCGGGCTTGGATTTAGACGGGGAGGTTTTTGTAATTTTAATTTACATAGCATCTTTGTTCTCCTTCTTTTCCATCTTTCCCATGGTTTTATTTCTTTTAAAGATGATTATTTCTGTAGTCATCCGTGCAAATTCGAAGGTTTGGATTTGGTTTTTTTTTCATAGCTAGCCTTCTAGTTTTAATACTTGCATTAGTCTAATTTAAAACTCATACTTTTTCTTAATTGATTCAGGATTCTTTCTTTTTCTGCTTCTATCTCTTTTCGTTTAATTCGATGCACTTGACTTTGAGGTTATAACTTTAATTATTAGATTTTTCTTGTTACTTAGTTAAACAGAAGCACTAAATAGTGACTTTGGGTTGACGTTGGTGTAACACATATTTTTTTTCCTTCTTAACAGGCAGCTTCAGGAGTTGTGAAGTATGTTCATTTTAACTTTTATACCTCAGAGGAGATTCGGAAGATAAGTGTAAAGAAGATCACTAAACCGGATCTCCTTGATGCAAAGAATAGTCCTGTTCCGGATGGACTATATGATCCTGCACTGGGTCCGCTTAATGATAATGACTCGTGAGTGTTTATTGATCTAACTTCTCTATGAAAACAGAAAGCAAGAAAAAAAAAAGTAATTACTGTGTAGACATTGCATTTTTTTGGTTTGCTGCATAATTTTTTAATCAACTGCTTAATCAACATTTTCGTGGAATGATGCTTGGAGTTTCCTAATAAGGTTTTTCTTTCACTTATTCCATTGGGAATACATTTGAGGTTTTTTTTTTTTTTTTTACCCAAAACTGTTTTTACTATGCAATTTATATACTGGTCTGCATTGTTTATGTAAGTGCATAAATAGATAAACTTATGATTTTCAGATGATCAAGTAGTTGGAAAGACCAGGTACAACATTTTATCTGGAAAATGATTTGATAAAGGTAATATGTGCCAGTATACTAGTTTTGTTTTCCTCTTATACTGCACTAAGCTGACTAGCTATTAGATCACACCCATCAACCATCTGCTGAAACCTTGATTATCCAGCTCTTCTCTTTGTTATTCCTGTTTTCTTTTTGTGGTAGTGTTACTAAATTTTGATGATTCTACCATTGCATATGTTCCTTTCCTCTCTGATTGCATATGCTATTTTTTCATGTGTCTAGAAATATATGATTTTCCAAAAACCTCTATGGATTCTTATTCTTTTAGACACACAGACATATATATACAAGCCATGTTCCAACGGTGTTTCCTTGCCTATGTGTTGGAAATGGACACTTCAGTTTTTTGTCAATGGTTTTGTATATGCTTTTAGAAATGTTGCACCTTTTGGATGTGGATGCCAGAGCATCACCTAATGGGGTTGTGTATCGAGTAAGTTACAGGAACTTTAGCTGGGAATCTGACTATTTGCTTGTTGATGAGAACCAAAGAGTGGCTGTTATTGGAATTTGCATTGTTGACCGCCCACAGTTCTACTCAGTTTAATGGTCATTGCGTCCCATGAGCTGCTATATTCCGACGGGAGATTGTGGACCTAGTATTGTTGGTCGGTGCTAATCTTGTAGTCTGTCTCTTGCTTTCGGCTGCGTTTGAGTCGCTTTGCACCAAACTTAACCGGTAGATTGCCATGTTTAAAAATAGATAACTGTCCAATAATCACAAGACGTGCAATCACTCAAGCTTAGATATTTAGTTCTCCTTAGCTTCCTTAGCTCCCTTCTCTTCACATGTTGACTTGGGATTGGTAGGTTTTCTTTCCAAAGATGATTTCAGTGATACCTTAAATGTTGGCCTTCCTGCACGGTATAATCTCAGTTACGGCTTCCCTAAGACACTCCGGCCAGATCCTTATCAAAGAGGAATATAATCCTGCAACTGCCACCTCCTTGAGACAACTGATCTCCCAGATCAAAGGGAATGACAAACAACATAAAATCATAACCAAATACTCCATTAGATTTTGTTAATTGTTACTATAAATCATCAGAAGCATTTTATGATTAATGAACATTTTGTGGCTCAGATTACTCATCATAACCTGACAAATGAATTCTGAGAAGTTGTGTTTATGAATTCACATTTTTCAATAATTTTCCATGGTGTTGAAAATTTGTTTCCATTTGATGCATTTTAATTACTGATTGCAGGTGCAAGTCCTGTGGCCAGTTTTCTGTTCGTTGCCCAGGTCATTGTGGTCACATTGACCTTGCAAAACCACTTTACAACCCATTATTGTTCAAGACCCTTCAGGGTCTACTTCAAATTACCTGCTTTTTTTGCCACAAATTCAAAATAAACGAAGAAAAGGTAATTCCATATGTGCTTCCCCTTTCCAGATTATTGTTCTTTTATCAAGTTTATGTGTTGTTTCTTTCATTTTCTCATGATTCATTAACCTTTCAAACCATGACCAGGTAAAACGATACGTTGCCCTGTTGGATCTCATAGTGAAGGGTGACATTAATGGGGCTAGAAATTTGGAAGCCAACTCATGGAGTGAGATATTTTTTCCTGAGGAAGAAACTGCAGAATCCATAACATCAAATTTTGACAATGCAAATTCTAAGCATTTGACATGGACATCACTTCAACAATCTGAGGCTCTTTCTGTTTTTTCTAAATTTATGAGGGAAAGGCGGAAGAAGTGTGATAATTGTGGTAAAAAAAATCCAACAATTAATAGTCCTGTATTTGGTTGGCTTAACAAGGTACGCGATTATAACTTAGTTTTATTAAATTGTTGAGTTATTAATTGTATCATTTGATCAGTCCATTATGTTTTTTTGGTCTATGTTTGTTTGGTTTGCATATTCTCTGTAAGTTAAATAGGAGAAAGGAATACTTGAAATAAAATAATTAAAAAGGACAAATGATTGTAAGAAACAATATAGACATGGAGCGTAAACTTTCTGCAAATCAATTTCAGTTTTTAAATTCAAAACAATATAGACATGATTGGCATTGATATCGTGCTTATTTCACCAGCCTTTTCTTTTCCATCATCAGTTGACTTACTCTTCTGCTACTTTTTTTGTTACAATCTATTAGCTTTTTTTACACAAAAGCATTTTCATACATGTGAGATCATTGATGGAACTCAGAACTGAACCAAATTGATCATCTACTAAAAAAATAAAATGTATTTAAAATTAAATCTAACCTCTATAAATAAGAGAAAGATAAATAGGAACATTGACAACAAATGATATCCTTTATTATTGTCCCACTTATGGCAGCAAATATCAGGTTACAGTGTATCCTAAATTTTGTGTTCTATGTTAAAATAATGAATCAAACCATGCTGATTTTTGACAGAGGTGTTTGATAGATTAGATAATGTGGATCATTCTTTCCCTAGCATGTGTAAAGCTTATCTAAGTACTTGATGTTGTTAGGATAAATTACCTTGAAGAATTTCATAATTTTTTCCAAGGAGCTTTAAGTCTCAAGAAGTACTCCAAGATTTTTAGAGCTAATAATAGCCTGCTGTTGTTTTAAATTGTGCTTGTGAGACTATGTTCATATCATCCTTCTTTGAAGCATACCCCTTAAAGAAAACGGAATTGCTTCAAGATATAGTTGGATCAACTTCTTAGCTGTTGTTGGATTAACTTCTTCCGGTTGCTAAAGTTATGTATGAGCATGGATTTTAGAATACTCCAAGGCCAAGCCAACTTGTACTCACTTGGAAAGGCTCTCTTGGCATTAGTCTAGCAATACAAGACTTGTGTTCTAGCATGTTACTTGTAGCCACTTGTGTTCTAGCATATCTCTATATGTGGCATTTATCTAGGTATTATACATTCATGTAACAAGTGAACAAAGTCATTTGATGGTGATTTAATTAGTTAGAACTTAAAAGAGATTATATTGTACGAGTGATTCTTTTAACTTCTGAAATTGGGTCTATTGTTTATTCAATCCCTCATCTGTTACTCATTACATGACATCCCAAGACACTCGATATGTGCTTGAAGCATCAGTTGAATTATCCAGCAGTCACTTACCCATTTATATGAGACTGACATATAGATAAGCGACTAGTGTAGCCCACCAACAAATATTTTTCATCTGTTATAATGATATTTTCTTTTTATAAATACCATGATCTACCATTGGGGTAGGTTGGATGATCGATCTGTGGTTAATGTCTCTACCTACTAAATCATTATGTCTGAGGAAGTTCAAATACATGATAATACGTATTATAAATTCTGACAGATCTCTTCATCTATGGGATGTTCCTTCAATCTTGTTCATAAAATTTTTGAGCAGTTGGTTTTCATTTCTTGAAGTGGCTTTTTTCATTGAGCTATAGCTGCATAGTTAGATGCTTTTTATTTTAAAATAAATTTGATTTTATTTATTGATTATTAGACTTATTGTCCATTCTGACTTAAGGTGTCCATAAGTTTATCTTTCTTCAAGAGCATCCTAAACTGGAGGATGATTAGATCTAATTTAACTCCTGTGCTAGTGGATTAAGTATTAAATAGCTTTTTCCTATTTTCTTGGCTAAAATTGTCTTTATTTATGTAATTTGGGTGAAAGCAGGATATATTTGTTGTAGAATTTTGTATTAATCCTTCAATATAAATATTTGCAGACCACACAGCAATCTGATATACGAGCCAATTTCATCATAGATTCTAGTCTGGATCAATTGTCCAGCGAGGCAAAATATTCCAGCATTACTCAGTCAAGGGGAGAGAGTGCTTCAGAAATGGATGAAGAATCACCTTTGCCGAAAAAAAAAGTGAAATTAGGCGACTTGCCTCCTGAATTTATCAAGCAAATGTCATCTTCTGGACAAAAGCATCTGTTACCTTCTGAGGTTTAAGCTACCTTTGAGTTTTTAACTTGTCTTCCTATGTATTTGTTTTAGTGCAGTACTAATTGGATATTTTTCTGTCTTTTGATAACCTCAGGTGGAATTTATTTTAAACAACTTGTGGAAAAATGAGGCAAATCTCTGCATGCTTATATCTGACATTCACTGTAAAAACCTGAGTATCTCTCGGGGGAACAAAGGGTTTGCAATGTTTTTCCTGAAGACTCTTCTTATTCCACCGAGCAAGTTTCGTCCTGCTGCTGGGACTTCTGGTCGTGGGGTAAGAAATCCTATGTTTTTTGGTACATTCTAATATCTTGTTTGGTTTTGGTTTTGCACGTAACAATAAACTTAAAATTGCATGGACTTAAGAAAAATGTGGTTATAACTTTTGCACAATATGTGCTTTCAAAAACTTGGGATAAAACTGTTGTGTTGAACAGTCACTTATTTTGTAATGAGCATCTGAAATCTGTAATGTGTTTGTAGCACTGCTGACAATATCTGTGCAAATGCATAATGTGGATTTGGTACCGGTGCAGGATCTGTGGAAAAGCTCATCTTTTTCCACTTATAATCAAGGATTGCCTCACTTTCCCCTTTTTGGTGCTTGGCCGGATTATTATGGTGCATCAGTAGGGTTGGTGCACCAACTGGTTCATAAACTGTGCTGTTGGGGAAAAAATGTCAAAAGCGAAAAAAAAGGATCGTGGAAGAGCAGGTGCTTAGACACTATGCTACTGGAGGAAAAATGCAGAAAGTGAAAGAGATATGACAGGGAAGGGTGGGGGAGCATACAGTTATGTTAGAGTAGTGCCCCAAAGGATGGGAGAGAAAGAAACATAGTACAAAATTAAACTCTTATGGGCTGGGTGGTACACTGCCGAGACTCCATTGCTTAAGATGTTAAGTTGGATGATATCTGGCGATCTTTCCAGAGCTTCAGTGGGATCTGGATTTGGGAATTGGCAGGCTCTTCATTGGTGATATAGGCTGACATGTCATTTATACATGACATCTCAAAATGTACCTTGCTGAATTGACCTAAATTGGGTTCTTGTGATGGCCCAGGTACCTGATCTAGGGTTGACTAGCCCTTAATAATGCTCGGGTTTATTGAAGAGGGTTAGGTTCAGGTTACATTGTAAACAACTTCATGGTACAGCTTTAATTTCTGGCTTTCTATTTACACTTTGAAGTTACTTCATATTAATTGAGAGAGTTTTGCAAGGAATGATGGATGAAAAATAATTTTACTTGTCTAGATTTTTTATGCTGTTTGCTTGAAAAGTAGTAGGTGACAAAAAAGTTGGCCTAAACTATTATGTAAAAAATTTAGGCCATGACAAAGTTATTATGTGATTAGAGCTTTTGATCCGTTTAGGTGTGCTTCTAAAAAGCTAATACCAGCACATTTGTATTAGATGTTTACGTACTTAAAAAGCTACCAGCACTTTCAATCTTTTGATCTTCTTTTATTGCGTTCTCAAGTGCGTACCTAAGCCTAAAGTTTTTGCTTTAGATGTTCAGAAACTACCAGCAACATCAGCTTCCTTATCCTGATCCTGATCCTTTCATGTACTGTTTCAAATTGCTAGTTGTAACTTCTTTACTATTCAAGTCTTCCTGTTATGTAGGTACTGGAACATCCGCAAAATACTTTGCTGAGTAAAGTTCAACAAGCCAATATTGCTTTGAAGAATTGTATTGTTGCTAATCCTGATCATCCCGATATTTTGAGGAGCTGGATGGACCTTCAAAAATGTGTGAATGTGTTGTTTGATAGCACCAAGGGCTTTGGTATGACATTTTTATCAACTTTTGATTGCATTTTCTTATGTTTGTTGTTGAATTCCATTTTTGGTAGTGAAAAGATGGCATAAATGATACAGAGATGGCAATCTTCTTGATAGATATTTTACTGTGGGTTTTATGCTGCATACAAAATTTATTTCAGGTCATGCATAAAAACTTGCGAAATTTCCCCCCTTTGTAGAATGATTTTGCTTTATTAGTATCAGTAAATTATAAAATCATATATTCTGGTACCCAGTACAACACTCCCATTTTACAGGTTATAGCTAACAAACTAATGTACGTGCCTTGTACTTGGCAGTGGACCTAACAAACTAATTCGTGTTGGCAATTAAATGTCCTTCATTGGCCATGAGAGACAAAATAAATACACCATAAATGCAATAAATTATTTAGGACAGTATGATGTGGGAAGGATATAGATTGGTATGATGTGGGAAGGATATAGATGACTTGGAAGGCACTTTCTCTTAAACTAGATGGATAAGGAAACACATTAGTAATTTAGAACATAACAGGAACAGAATATTTAATTACAACAATTATGGAATATATGTTATATGTTTAGCTAACTTGATTCAACCTCACTTGAATCAGCCTCACCTTGCCTTCTTTTGTGTTAGAACAGGAAGTTTATTCACTTATTATTTTCATATAAAATTGCTCATTTATGTCTTTTAAGTATGATTCTGAAACTTGATTGTGTGTCATTCAGGTGGGCATGTTTTCCTTGCCCGAATTAGAGGCCATATATTCTTTTATCTTTCCTGTTTTGAAAATTATTTATGCAGTGTATGGCATTCATCAGTTCTCTTGTGGGTGTTGAATCATTGTTATCTTATCATATATGTCATCTTAATGGCAGCAAAAAGCGACAAGGAAGCAAGTGGCATACGCCAACTGTTGGAAAAGAAGTCGGGTATTCTACGACAGAAAATGATGGGAAAGAGGGTTAATTTTGCTTGTCGGTCTGTTATATCTCCAGATCCCTACTTAGCTGTCAATGAAATAGGGATTCCTCCTTATTTTGCATTGAGGTTGACATATCCTGAGGTAAATCTTGTAAAATAGATTAAAGATATGATTTCATGACTTATTTTGTTGATTCTTTCTTGTTTGCGTGCACATGTGCATGAGACTGCACTTGATGTTAATTTTTTTTTAAACTTATACATGTTAGAGGAATTATTACTCCGGGTTCATGTTCAAAACTGCACTGCAGGTACCATGTTTTTTATTTAATATTGATGTTTGGATATTACTCTGGCATCACTTGTCACACATTTTTGTTAATCTGGAAGGTGGCCTATCAAAATTTTCTAAGTAGAGTCCAAGCTATAGGGACTCTATTTCTGGATTTTGTTTCCTAAGAGATAATCATATAAATGTGCATATACATAGAACTGAATTTCATCTTATTTTTCTCATTGTACTAAGGTTAAGCATAATTATCATTTTTTGATGTGCTTGTCATTTACTGTTGTTATTGTTTTGTCCTTCACACTATCATTTTAATTATTGATATTATTTCATTATTATACCAAATATTTTTGTCTGCAGAGAGTGACACCCTGGAATGTTAATAAACTGCGGCGTGCTATAATCAATGGTGCTGATATTCATCCAGGAGCTACACATTATAAGGACAAGGAAAGGATGTATAAATTACAAGCAAGCCAAAATATGCGGAGTGCAATTTCAAGAAAGTTGCCCACATCTAGAGGAATGACTGCCCAACTTGGAATGGGCCCAGAATCAGAATTTGAAGGCAAGGTTGTGTATCGCCATTTGCAGGATGGAGATATTGTGCTTGTTAATCGACAGGTAATCAACATGTTGCCTATTGTTTTCTTCAGCAATTGAGTTTTTTTGAATGGTGTTTGAAGTAAAATGATGGCCACTGGTGATTACATCTCGTGGTGGAACTCTTTTTCTTTTTTGATTTGTCTTTTCATTTTATTGATGATCTGATGTTTGATAGACAGATTAGTTTTTTGGTTACTAATATCTGATGATGTGTCCTTGTGATACTAATTGTCGATCGGGCTTTATACTGCAAGAGCATGAGTCTAGCATTTTGACATTTTCATAATGTTGAAGGAGCATCTGTTCCCATATTAACATCCAAAATGGCAAAACATATTTAAAATTTTAAGCAATTCATTGTAAGTCCATTGGTAATTATTCCATATTTCTCTGACTTTTGAGAGCGAGCCTTTGTGCAATTTTCAGATTGCTCAGCTTTACGTGCACCACTCAGGATTGCAATGATCTGTTTTGGATAGCTGAAGAATGTGTACTGAATGAGGACAAATCAATGCACATTGTCCAACAACTTGTGATTTGGGAAACTAGTTTGTCCAGAACAACGTGGCATTTAAAATAGGAATTTGCATTCATATCCTTTCAAAAGTATGAGATAAGTGATGTGTATCACTTGACAGAACTTTTCAATGTCTGTAAGCCTAAAAAAAAAAATGTTTGATAGGAATTAAACTTAAAAGGAGCTGTACATGACATGTAGCTTGGCAGAATTTGAGTTGAAAAGATGTTACAAATTGATGAGTCTAAGGAATTGTGCACCAAGTTCATGACAGTTGTGGTATGGAACAGTATGTGGTTTTTGTAAGTGGCAATTGTTCAGAGAATGAAACTCAGTCAACTTGTGAGGAATGATGATGTCCCAATCAACTGAACTACCTTGGAGGAACTTTGAATACTAAAGATTGGCCCTCTAAGCATACCTTCACCCAAGGAATGTTGTGTGAGTCAGTTTCTATATACAGGATTCATTAACTTTGATATCCATGGTAGGTAGATGCATTGTACAATATCTTATAACTTTCTAAGGAAATGCATACATACCAGGTTTCACATTAAGCATCTTTTGCTCCTATGACTCCGTTGAATCTTTTTGTAGTTCAAAGTTTGGTTGTTTAACCCAGCAATGGATAATTGTACTTCTACTAGCTTCTGTTTGGGTTTGATCCGAGCTTATGACACTTTTTCTATTTGTCAATGATAATTGTTCGTTTTCATTTGCTTAAAGTTAATATTGCTAGGATAGCTAGTATTCTTGTCTTGCATAAAATGTGAAATTGGTTCATGAGGTTCCAGGCTTACAGCTATGTATAGGATGCTTTTTTTGTTCTATGTTTTTTAAGTCTTGTAACTAGTATCATGTCCTTGCTTGTCTGGTATGGTGGTACTTTAATTATTGTTACATGATGTGGACTTCCTCAAATGATTGTGATGTTAAACTGATCTATTAACTGTAGAAGTTATGAGTTTGATTCTAAATACAGCCTTTGCTTTCTACATCACCATAAATGAACATTGAATGTGATCGAAATCCATGCCAAAGGAAACACTTATACTGATTTGATTTGTAGCTATAGCTTATTTGTTGGTGAAAGGCTCTAGAAAATTGAATTGGGTGACCATAAGCGGGCCCGCATTGAAACTAGAGAAGTTAGAACTATTATTACCACATGGGCCTCCATTGTCATTCTTGGCAGTTTATAATGTTATAAATTAATTAAAGTGGATTTACTAATAATCCTTTGAATCATGGTTTACCTTAAAGGTCCATATTGGTATATCGACCAACTATCAGTACAATATGTATTAATCCGTACCAACATACCGACACATGATATGGTGGGGCATATTGATAGACCGGTATGTACTGCTTGTATCAATCTCCTATCAGACTGGTATGTATCGCCCAGTATGGGTCGGCGAACCTTGTTTTGAATAATCTGAACAATAGTATGATGTTCAACAAAATTATATTTTTTTTTCTTAGGAGCATGATCTATTTTATAATTCCGAAAGTTTTATTGAGTCATGATTTTTTTTTAAAATTTTGCAGCCTACCCTTCACAAGCCCAGTATGATGGCTCATGTTGTTCGTGTGTTGAAAGGAGAAAAGACACTTCGCATGCACTATGCAAATTGCAGGTTCTATATCATTTTTATTTGTGTTTAGGTTTTTTTTGGTTAGCTTGGAGTTCAACAAAGAATGATATATTCTTGTGTTTGCAGCACGTATAATGCTGATTTTGATGGTGATGAAATGAATGTACACCTCCCACAAGATGAAATTTCACGTGCCGAAGCCATTAACATTGTTAATGCGAACAAACAATATATTGTTCCCACTAGTGGGCACCCTATAAGGGGGCTAATTCAGGTAAAGTGATTTGAAGATTAATTTTAATTTTTTTCAGTCTCGAACTCTTGATGATGTATTTAGGTTTTATGTATATAAGGTTTTTAGTAGTGTCAAATATCTGCCTGTGGTTGATTCTTCAGGATCATATCGTAAGTGCTGTACTTCTGACAAAGATGGACACTTTTTTGACCCGTGAAGAGTATCATCAGCTTTTATATGCTTCCAGTGTCCCTCCTACTTCATATTCTCAACGTAACAGATTTAGCCAAAAGGTTTCAGTGTCATGGTCTGATTATGAGATACAGCCGCTTCCCCCTGCTATTTGGAAGCCAACACCACTATGGACAGGAAAACAGGTTATCCTATGGAGAAATACATCTTGTGTTTCCTTTTAGGTTGCTTAACATGAGTCCTTTGCTGTCTAAAATGTAAAATGATCTGAAGACTTTACATCTAACTTTTGCTGATGATTTTGTAATTTTATAGGTTATTACTGCAATCCTTAACTTTGTTACAAGAGGTCGCTTGCCACTTACTATTGAAAAAAGAGGAAGAATACAAAAAGAGTATATTGGGGAGGATCATACTTTACTTGTGTTGCATATTCACAACAATGAGCTCGTACATGGAATGATTGACAAGGCACAGTTTGGAACTTATGGTTTAGTCCATGCAGTCCATGAACTATATGGTCCAGATGTTGCGGGAATGTTGCTTTCTGTATTTAGCCGCTTATTTACTTCTTTTCTTCAGGTTAATTTTAGTTAGCTATTATCAAAGTTTTGGTACTTTTTTTCTTTCTTGTACTGTGGGCATATATAAATGACATTCTGATTTCAGATTCATGGGTTCACTTGCGGAGTAGATGACCTTCTACTCAGTCAGAAATCAGATATCGAGAGAGAGAGAATATTAAAGAAAAGTGAAATACAAAGTGGAGAGGTCCATATGCGTTTTACCAGAACTAAAGATGGTGATGGAGGTTTGTTCTAAATAATCATCTTTGATCTAACACTGTATTCATGTTGCATATTTGGTCGAGAAGGTGTCTGTCACATAATTCCCTGTATGGTTATCTTCACATTAATTTTTTTCTTAGTCTCTTTCCTAGAGATTCGTATTTCACATATGTTTCTTCTCTCGTTTAAATTTAATGTATTGCCTTCTTCATATTCCTCTTTCTGTGCTTGGATCAATGCACCTTCTAGATGTTTTCTTTCTCTAGAGGAAATAAGAAAGATTAAATTTACAGTCTGAAAAATATAGCCTTTTCCCTAATCATTTATATTTGTAATTTGTCATGCACCCTAATTCATAGATCAATCAACTTAAATCAGTGTATTTTAATGCTCAAATGAAAGATTTTGTGTCCTATTTAAATTTTGTTTATGCTCGATGCCTTTAAACTTTCCGAAGTTTGCTTGTTTATATTTTTTATTTTTGGCTAAAACCAAAGAAATTTTGATGTATTTTGATAAGTGTATAATTTTTAAAAGATAAAAGCTGAACTGAGATTTTAATTTTGTTGGGTTTGGAGATAATATTTGCTTTGTGGAATGATTCCAGGAGTCTGATATCAGTTAGAGATAGTTATAGTAGTGTTCTCTTTAAAATTTAAATATCTTAATTCATGCTCCTCTCATATTATTGTCTTTGGATGTATAGATCCAATGAAATTGCAAAGGGAGATTGAGAAAGTTCTACGTGGTAATGGAGATTCAGCAACTGCCTTATTGGACAGGATGATGTCAAATTCTCTGAATAGTCTGACTTCTGAAATAAATCAGACCCTATTTCCTAATGGATTGTTGAAGCCATTCTTGAAGAACTGTCTCTCTCTTATGACCACTACTGGAGCTAAAGGTGGTTTGGTAAGTTCTTGTCACATTCTCTCCTTATTAATTTGTTAACTAGCTTAAACAAATCAATGTATGCCAATGTTCTTTATATGCTCGAAGTTTTCTTTCATATGCAATTTGTATGTGGTTCTAGTCATATTGTGGTGATCTTGAACACTGAATAAATAGGACTTTTATTATAGTTTCTGTGTTTGAAATAAAAATGATGTGGAACTATGTTTTTCTCCTTTTGTCACCAAGCAACACAATTTGGTTTTATAGTGGGTGTTGAAGAGCGCAAGTCCTACAGATGTTATGTCTGGTGCATATGTGGCAAGTGATTCGGAGTCTCCATGTCTAGTAGCTGGGACTTGTGCTTCTTTGTCTCGGAAAACAAAGCTTGAGTTCTGAATTGAAACAACCTTTTTTTCTTTTTGTTGCAAGAGATGCATTGGTGGCCAAGATTTGTGGCTTCTATGTCATGTTAACTTGAAGTAATAACAATTTTATCACTTGGTAGTATTTTTGCATGTCAATATCGTGTTATCCATGTCTTATGGTCTATGGTTTAACAAATTTTCTTAACTCCTTTATTGGTAGCTGGCATGTTAGACAATCAAGGTTTTTCACTTGTTATTTTAACTTCTCAGTGTTGCTGGGCTGTGCGTTGACCAGCATGAGCAGTAGACGAACAAAAAAAGAAGTTTCTATCTTCTTTTTCTGATGTACCATCATGATGGTGAATCATGAAGGGGAAACTTGTGGACCCTAGCATTTAGCTTTCTAAGCCATTTGTGAAGTGATCCGTGTTAACATTGGACATTAGGTCATATTGGTCAGTTTGATTGCACTGCACTTGCAAATAAAGTGGAAAAGATGGTGTCTTAAAGTGTTTAATGGTTTTATCAGTGAATGGTGGAATGGTAATTTCAAGTGCTAAGACCCATTAAAACTGAAACGTAGCAAGCTGTCCTATACTATCACAGACTTCACGAATTTTACATATGACACTCTAGGTCACTTGCTAGCAAGGATTTGGCTTACTTTCAATGTTATGTGGGTGCCATAGATCTAAACAGATAAAAGAAAAGTGTTGATAAGCAAACATGTGGGCAAATTACCAGCCTCACCTCACAGAGGCACTTGAATTCAGGTTTAATTCTAATCACAGAGGCACGCAGCTCGCAGCACCCCTTGTCGATCTAAGATATGTGTAAATTTACTTCTATGTGTTTCTTTCCTTTATTTTAAGTTTACATTGACCTTTATATTATTGCTGAATTTGTTCATATATTTGTTCTTAGTCCTAGTTAGTTGAAGTTTCAAGTTATTCTGTGTATGCTCAAGTTTAGCAAGACACACCAATTGAAACGATATTATAAGCAAACAGTGTATATTATGAAAGGTTTTGCTGTAACCATCATTTCAAAGAGGAAACCAATTAGAGTTGATCCTTTATGCAGACCTATAGGGTTAGCTTTAAGTACTTATCTTGTTGTACTGGTAATGGATATAATTATAATGCATATTCAGGATAAACTTCCACGTGCATGTTGTGATTTGAGTTTGTCTTGAATGTATAATAAGTTCATCCATCACCTGTGCAAGAAAATAAGCACATTTCTATATTTAATATTATGGTAAACCTAGTTTATAATTTGAATATCTATCCTAAATATGTAGTTTGCTAAGGGCTATTCCTGTATTCAGTAACAATTATTGTCTTGTGGATCTGGGTTTTGAAGCAAAATTATGAAGATATTGATTATCTAGCATCAAAACGAACATGTATGCTTGAACATACATCTTTCTCTTGGGATTGGAATCTGCAAAATGTTATTTGTTATTCTTGCATTAGTTTTTGATCCTGAATTACTTGCCTCATATTTCACTAGTATGAGCGGAATCATGGAGCTTAGTCTACACTCTACAGTATGTCCGGAATGCAGAAAAAGAGATTTTCTTTCCCAATATGCAAAAATTTATTCCTTAATTCTGTACCAGTTATCATCTTTTACTGACCATGTGAATATTCTCAAGAAATTGCAAGTTATTTGATCTGGAATATGGTTGGTAATTGCAATTTCGTTCCCCTTCTTGTAGGTCAATATGACACAAATTTCTTCTTTGTTGGGCCAACAAGAGTTGGAAGGAAAACGAGTACCACGTATGGTCTCTGGAAAAACATTGCCCTGCTTTCCTCCTTGGGATATTTCAAGTCGTGCAGGAGGCTTCATTAGTGATCGTTTTTTAACTGGTCTTCGGCCTCAAGAATATTATTTTCACTGCATGGCTGGACGTGATGGGTATATAGTGAATTTTGTACTTTATGCAGTTCAATTCAGTCATTATTAGATGTATCTTAGCTTTTTTTTGTTATATTGTGTCTTAGAATACCTGTCTATATATGTGCACATCAGTTAGTGAATGTATGCGTGGATGCCATACTTGTATATCTTATGCTTGTTGTGTATATATTAGTTAACTCATGAGCGTTAATTTGTCAAAAAGCCTGTATCTGTCAGTGTCAATTTTTTGAACTCTTCTAGCATGTCGACTAACATGAAGTAAGTGCAGATTGGTTGATACAGCTATTAAAACATCTCGGAGTGGATACTTGCAGCGGTGTATTATAAAAAATCTTGAGTGTTTAAAAGTTTCTTATGATCACACAGTACGTGATGCTGATGGGTCTGTTATCCAATTTATATATGGGGAAGATGGTATTGATGTTCTTAAGACGAGCTATATTTCTGAATTTAAAATGCTTTTGGATGTAAGGCTGTTAACTTTGTAAATTCTTATCTTGATTTTTGTGCTCTATCTGAAATATCATGATCATCATTTCAGAATCAGAAGGTTGTTTTGCAAAAATTCAGTGATCAAATTGCAGACACATCTTTGGCAAAGTCAAATGCTTATATTAGGGAGTTGCCATGTTCCTTAAGAGACAAAGCAACTGATTTTATTTTGAAGAATCAGAAGAGCTTTCCTCATCAAATAAATCAGAAGGACTTTATGAAATTAATGAAGCTCAAGTACCTATCAAGTCTTGCTGAGCCTGGTGAGGCTGTTGGTGTTGTTGCTGCTCAATCTGTTGGGGAACCATCAACACAGATGACGTGAGACATCTAACTTTTTCTAATACGTGTTTTCCGATAACTCTCATTGCTATCAACTTTTTACTTCTATGGAATATTAAATTTAGCAGTGACATTCTTAATTTTTTCCAGTCCTTAAAAGTTTGTAATGGAATGATGAGATATGTTGGTGATATTGTACTTCCTTCGAACATGATGCTAAGTTAAGCTGATTGGCTGAGGTCGTTGCATTTGACTTAGTATACAAGTGTCCAAAGAATTTTGTCAAGTTCTCTATTTGTTAGGTACTTGGAAAAACCATAAGAATTTTAGAATATTGTTTGACTTTGATATATGTAAAGTCTTTGCCTAGTTATGTTTTGCTGAAGGGTTGAAGTAATATGATATCTGATAGTTTCATCTGAATGAGTTGGTCTGATTTTAGAGAGCACAATCTTGTAAATCTGCCCTGCTGGTGGTATTATTTATTTTGTGTCAAAATCTTGTAAATTTGCCTTGCACAGCCTTCATGACATTTTCCGAGAGACTAAACTAAGGATACATGTTTATGATGTTTTGTAATGTAGTGTAGATCTGTTTTATGTGTAATTTGATATAAGATGTTTCTATTTTATGCAATAATATATTTGGGTAACTCTTTTGTACTAGGAGACTTGGTTTTATTGGTGACTTCTTTATTTAAGTGAGTTTGGAGAATAATTTCTTTATGATTAAGGAAAGCTTTCTGAAATGTTGTCTATCAAATCATGATATTTACAATGTTTTTTTTCTTTGTTCGCCTTCAAGGCTTCTTTACTATGTAGGTGGAGAATGAATTTAAAATGTTTTGGCTCAGTGTACTTTGTAAAATATCATGTACTTATATAATATCGATTCATGTGTGCCTTGGCTAATTAAACACTAGCAACAAGATAATTTACTTCATACTTGTCTCTTCCTTTGTTTTCCTTTCCTCTTAGAAAATATAGAATAATCTTTCAAGATAGGCCCCTGATATCTTTATAAATTTATTTTGCTATGCACTATTAAAATAGATGATAAACTACCTGTGCTCTCTTATGCTCGTACTTGTTCATCTTGAACAATTCTACTTGCATCTTATGAGAAAACTGTTTGTTTTGGTTATCAGAAGCTATAATTCTGTTTCAGTGCTATACATTCTTATCAGTACCAGATGATTGCAATTTAACGTTTTAGTAGATTCTGTTTTTCAGGCTTAATACTTTTCATTTGGCTGGCAAGGGAGATATGAATGTTACATTGGGAATACCACGTTTACAAGAAATCTTGATGACTGCATCAAAGGATATTCGGACTCCTCTCATGAACTGTCCGTTGCATGCTTGGAAGACCAAGTAAGTGAAGGATTTAATTCATTGTGTCCTGAAAGAAATCATGTATGTGCACAAACAATGAAAATAATTTTTTTTAAAAAATTAAATCTTCATGTTATTACTTTCCTGAAAGCTTTCTGGACTTTGATCACTTTTACATTATGTTCTATATCTTGCAGGGATGATGCCGAACGCCTTGCTGCAAAGTTAAGGAGGGTTTCTATGGCTGATGTTGTGGAGAGAATGGAGGTCTGCACTGTGCCATTTTCCATTCATGGGAATCAGATCTCAACCATCTATAAGCTAAAGATGACCCTTTATCCAAGTGAGCTCTATCCTGCCTTTTCAGAATTAACATTAGAAGACTGCAAAGAAGTTCTGGAGACGACATTTGTTGAGGCCATGGAAGATGCCATCGCAAAACACTTGGATATGATATTCAGGATCAGTGACATTAAGGTTGCTTCTGGCAAGGAAGAGAATGATTTCGAAGAAGGGGTTGATGAAGATGAATCTAGAAATAAATCAAACACAGTGGAAGAAAATGTTGATGGTGGTGATGAGGATTATGAAAGTCTTGATGATCAAGGAACAGATTCTAAGAGGAGAAAACAGCAAGCAAATGATGAAGTAGAATATGATGATGGTATTGAAAAAGAGAGCTTTGTTGCAGCAGGCGAACATGATGAAGAAATGCAATCAGGATTTGAAAGTGAAATTGATCATGTTGAAGCAGATGAGGATTATCTTATGGGAGGGGGAAGTCCTGGGTTTGACATGGACATTGCAACACCTGAGAGCCCATCAAAAGCTGACTCTACACCCGTGTTAGAAGATGGCAAGAAAAAGTCAAAACTTATGGAGAAAGACAAGAAGGAAACTAAGTCGAAGGCTGATAAGAAGGCCAAGAAGCCGAAAAGTAGCAAGAAAAAGATCAAGAGAACAATATACGTGATGGCTGAAGGATTGAAATTTGAGGTTCACTACATCTTCAGAAGTGAACCACGAATTTTGCTGGCTGAGGTACTTTTCCTGCTAGTAATAATAGAGAAAGCTTTATATGCTTGGACTTCTTCCTGCATATGGTTGTTTGTAGCAATGCGTGCTTAATTTTCTGTATATATTTATTTCTGGATGAATAGTAGAAATTTTTTCTTAACCCTATATTTCACATATTGATTATATTACGTTGTGAAATGAATAATTTAGTTTTTAAGATTGTGATGTACTAGAATCTGCTTAGGCAAATGCTTACTTATTGGGTTTAGACTGATCAAATTTTTTAATGCAGATTGCACAGAGAACAGCCAAGCGTGTATATGTGAAGGAGTATAAGAATATTGAAAGGTGTTCATTGAAAGAAAATAAAAAGAGTACTGATCCATTCATGTTGCAGATTGCCGGAGTGAATTTCAACACACTTTGGGATTTGGAAGAATTTTTAGATATCAATCACATATACTCAAATGATATACACGCAATGCTTAATACCTATGGTGTGGAAGCAGCACGAGCAACCATCATTAAAGAGGTTACAGATGTGTTTGGATTATATGGTATACAAGTAAATATCCGACACCTCAGCCTTATTGCAGATTTTATGACTTTTCATGGAGGGTATCGGCCCATGAACAGGGTTGGAATGGGCGATTTCAACACCTCACCGTTTGGCAAGATGACATTTGAGACAGCAACTAAATTCATTGTTGAATCAGCTTTCCATGGAGAGGTGGACACATTGGAGTCCCCGTCAGCTAGCGTCTCCCTTGGCCAGCCAGTGAAGATGGGAACTGGCTGTTTCGACTTGATGCATAATCTGCAGCTGTGATAATTGAGCAAATTGGTCTTGATTCTTCTTTTTTTGCTTGTATTTATTTAGTGGGTCAAAATTCATTATATAGTATTATTGAGGGTTAGATTTTTGACGTTCAGGTAGGCCCTTGTACATCTCCTCCTCATCTACCAGGGGGAATTTTTGAATGAGTTGCTAGTCGGCAAAGCTCGATGAGATTCTTCCGATGTGGGCACCAATTTCCCCACAAGTCCCATTCAGATTTTGAATTTTCTTTCTGATGGGTACTTGCCAGTGAGATTGAATTATAGCTTAAATATAGATTTATTTCAGCATCAAGCTGTCATATTTCTCTTGTAGCTGTACATGTTTTATTGAATTCATCTAATTTATTTTGTTGATGACTGGTGACTTGGCTGTGCATGATTAATTCATCTATCATGAGGCTATCTTTTACTTTGTTCATCTTGTTCATATAAACTTTATACGTATGTATGTATGTCTACACATCACACAGATGGCCTCCATCTTTTCTATTGTCATGGGGTTGACTAGATATCGAGATAACTTTTCCTTGGTTATGAGTGCTCTACTATCTGCTTAATCTCTCCTTTCATCTCTTGATGCTGTGGGATGATCTTTCTCGCATTCGTCTCTAAGTATTAGACACCTATACAACTGCAATTAGCTTATGATTTCATGGAGAAAATAATATACTTAAGTTCTGTGTTTAAAGATGTAAATAGGAATGATAACATTTATTGTCTCTATTGAAATATTCGAATTGATTAGTGTATTATTGTATAAAATGATAACATATTGTATGTCATTTAATATAATAAAAATATTTTTTAAAATAATAATGTTTATTACTCGTGATTTTTTATTTCTATATTCAAACTAGTCCTGAATCTGACTCATTGTTTCCTATTAATCCTTATAACCCATTTGATTAATGGGTATTGTAATTAGACTTTAATACATCTCATTATAATTTATTTTTATTTTAAACGGGTCGGATCGGGTATACGGTAAACCCGAAAAAACCGTAAATCCGCATCACAGATCCAAAACCGCAAGTTACCGAAACATGGTTTCTCCGTTTGCTTCGGTATATATATCACACGCTCCGGCGGATCCTCGAACCTGCGCTTCTCCTTCCCGCTTGCCTCTCGCTTCTTGCTTCTTCTCGTCATGGTGAGCGCTACCCTTCCTCCGTCGTTCCACTCCTCCTTTTTGCTTTCTTTTCTTTGTCGATCTTTTGATACGCTTCACGTTGGTGTTCGCCGCTTCAGGATTACTACAAGACCGTGGTTCCTTCCCAGCTGATCAACGAGCGCGGTGCCAATCTCGTTGTCATCAATCCAGGTCTCAAACCCTAGTCCTTGTCTTTTAGTTCTCAAGAAGCGGTCGATCCTGCAGTTCGAAACCTTTTCCCCTTTGTTAATATCTCGAGAACGATGAGTATGCAGTATTGTTTGGAAGGGATTGTTGTATGCCTTGATTCTGTGGGTTTTTGGTAGAGCTAGGTTTCCGCAATGGTTGTGGCCTTGAATTACTCGTGCCGTTAACCTTCTTTTAGGTTTTTAGGTACTAGTTGGATTCGGGAAGGCATTCGTCCCTTCAGGATGACCTTAAAACCGTGTTGGTTTTCCAATTAATCAACGACGTAAGTCATCAATCCTGGTCCCGAACCCTAATTCTGTTCTTTTATATTTCAGGAAGTGATTTTCCTGCAGTTTGAAACCTTTTCCCCTTTGCTAATCTCTTATGAACAATGAGAATGTGGTATCGGTGGAACGGTTTGTTGTACGCCTTGATTTGGTGGATTCCTGAAAGAGCTAGGTTTTGTTGGACTTGACATAGTGGTTAGTGGCCTTGGATTATTTGTGCCGTTCATTTTTCTTCGGGTTTTAGGGTACTAGTCGGATTTGGGAAGGCATTTGTTCCTTCAGGATTACCACAAGGTCATGGTTCTTTCCCGGCTTTAAGATCTACGTCATCAATTTACATCCCGAACGCTAATTCTGATATTTAATCTTACAACGTGCAGCTGGTCTCAAAGTTTGAAACCTTTCCCCTTTGCTGATACCGAAAGAATGTTAAGTTTGCAATATTGTCGGAAGGGATTGTTGTGTGCCTTGATTTGGCATATTCTCGGTAGAACTAGGTTTCATTGGTTATGATGTAGTGGTCAACCTTCTCTAGGTGTTTCGGAACTAGTCCACATTCGGGAAGGCATTTTTCCCTTCAGGAATCATCTCATAGCCATGATTCTTTCCCAGCTAATCAACGAGCATGGCTTCAAATTTGATGTCATCAATTTAGGTCATGAACCCTAATTTCCATCTTTTACTTTTCTAGAAGCTGCTGGTCCTGGAGTTGGAAACCTTTTCCCCTTTGCGAATATCTAAAGAAAAATAAGTATGCAATATTGTTGGACGGGATTGTTGTATGCCCTGATTTGGTGGATTCTTGGTAGAGTCAGGTTTCATTGGTTTTGATTTAGTGGTTGGCATTGTTGAATTATTTGTGCCGTTCAACCTTCTTTAGATTCTTGGATGTCTGATGTTTCTCCCCATCTGATTTGGGTGTGTTTATCTCTTAAATGTTTATGCAAGGATCTGCAAATGTTAGAATAGGCTTTGCTAATCAGCAAGTACCATTCAACATTCCTCACTGTATAGCACGGCATGTGAAGGGTTCCGACAACAGACTGACGGGAAGTGTGCAGGATCAGGTAATGAGGTTTTGATCGATGTTGCTGTACTTAGTTAACTCTTCTCTGTTCTTATGGTTTTTGTTTTGGTTCTAGGTGCTTAACTTGCAAGCAATTCCATCCCAACAATTGGAGCGTGAGAAGGCGTATGACACTGTAATGAATAAGCTTCCAATCCATCTTCCTTTGGAATTAATCTATTGTAGTAATGACCATCAAACTTAGGTAATAAGGATTCCTTGTTGTTTGCAGATTGCATCATTTTTGAAGATCCCATTTCTAGATGAAGAGGTGGAAAGCAACTCATTTCCTCGGAAGGTATGTTTGTTCTTAACTATGTGGTTTGTGTCATTTGGTGGTACTATTAACTTGCAATTTTGAAATTGACATGATGATAAGTGGATTCTGAGTACTTAATATGCATAAGCATGCTCGTAGCATCGAATGAAATTCAGTGAGTCCATGCAACTTGTAAGTCTTATGATACAGAATGACCATCACAGAGTAATCAAAGTTGTTATAGTTAATCAAATCATCATCAAACAAAGCAATAAACAGGAGCTAAATTATGTGACCGGTTTGAGGAGGTGGCAAAAGTAGTCTGCTTGCAAGAAATTAAAAGATATAATGATAAAAAAGCCTGAGTTTTGATCTTAAACATCTAAAGAAAATACTTCTTGTAAATTAACTGAGAGTATTAGGTCACTATGCTGCTATTTGCTCGATGGAGTTAAACGTGATATTGGCATATTTATTGTCAGATCTTTCTTTGGAACTAAGATGGCAATGTGGAGAATTTTCACTCTGCTTATGCCAGTTTGGTTAGAATACGAAGTTAGTAAGTGGGGAATGCAAATAATTTGGTTGTAGATTGAACTTGTCTCGTCCTTTGTGCATTTCTATTTTTCTTATTACATTCTTTTGGTACTTGTTTCACTGTGGGAAGTATGATACCTCCTACTTTACAGATACAATTTTTTTGTCTTATCTTCTCAGTTGTGGCTACTTAAACTTTGCATATGAAGTTCCAAATTCCAAGATATTATTATGGAAAATTTTACACACAAAATTTGCTTTAAGCTTATGAGGAGATGAACAAAATCAAAGTGGAGATCTTCATATTTCTCTCTTTTCTGCTACATTAGGTCATAGTTGGATGAGTCTGGAAACTAATTTTGCAGACCTTTCAGAAGACTATATTAATATGATCCTATCATGCAGTATCTTCCTTCTCATGACTTGTTCTTACCTGTACTGCCTGTTAAATGTGTTGAACAGTTCATGGTTCTCCCTTGTATTATTTTTTAAAGTTTTCTTTTGATATGCATGTGCATGCCATAAGATTGAAAGAAAGAAAAGGAGTTTAATTTGATTTTTAACAAGTGTATACTGGGAACTGAAGCTCCTAAATTCATCATGTGAGCTTATAAGATACATTATGTTGCTTTGCAGATGGGACCAGTTGACGGCTATGCTTCACACCAAAGCAGAAGTGAAACTTCATATAGTTGGACAAATGTGATGGAGAAAAAGCCAAACCGATCTTTGGCAGTAGATACTTCTGGTCATATTTGATTATACTGTTTTCATTCAGTTCATTTTGGTATTCCCCTAGAGAGCTAACTTTACTAGGTTGATGTTTCTCTTTTTATGTTCCCTCCTATTTGTTGCTCCATAGCTTCTATAGACTTCACCCAAACTAATGGGAAGTTGGTATGAAAAAATTAGTATTTTTTGTTATTCCATTTTTTTATTTGCTTTGATTAAGTGCATAGTCTCCTAGTTTGACTAAGACTAAGTACATAGTCTCTCTGAGGATATTTGCCTAATGTAAGTCACTATTAAAATATATATATTTTTATTGTGACAAATTTTTTACCATTTGTATTGCTAGTTTGCCTCGGTGTGCTAGTTTGAACCTTTGTTTTGCTCATTGCGCCACACAGAGGATTTAGCGCCTAAATAGTTTCTAGATTTCTTTTACAATTATTTTGTCATTTGCTGAGAAAGTTTAGGCCAAACTTCATGTGTGTGTGTGTGTGTGTGTACTTGAACAGAGCCATCACCAAAAGAAGATACAGGAAGATTATATATATATATATAGGTCCCAAATATGATTTTTAAAAATTATATATGATGAATAATTAAATATGTATCACAAAAATAAAAATAGTGCACTAAGTGAACCGACCTCAATATGGTAACAGTGTAACAGGGAATTCTAACTCTTTGACAGCAGGTTAATCGACCACAAACTCCTATGTTTTAACTCCTAACGTAGTAACAGTGCACCACCTCAATATAGTGCAATAAGTTAATCGACAAAAGTATTACCTATAAAATGAGAGAGAGAACTGAGAAGATGGAGAAGTAAACAACAACTGTGGAGGAAGGTGGAAACCAACAACAGACAAAGCTAGAGAGGGTGGCAGATGAAGTTTTAGTGGTGGACAAAGGCAGCGGACGAAGCAGACGGGGCTTCAGTCGTGGACGGAGCGTATGAAGCTGGCAGACAAGCAGTAGGGTGTCGCTTCTGGTTTCTTTCACTAGGTCTGGCGTCAGGGTGAGGGGCAGGGGATCACATTAGTTGGTCCAATTGAACCAACTTACTTGCCCAATCGAACCTAGACTCCAAGTTGTCTTGATTTGGCTTGGGCGCTCACTTGAGCAGTGCTTCATTGGAACGCCTTCCCTGAGGTGTTGCGAGGTGCTTGGGTCTCGCTTCGTCCGAGTGCCTTTTGAAAACACTGGTACCAAGTATTATCTTTTTTATTTTTCAAGTACCAACATGGTACGTCGTTATGGCTTAGAGCCAGTACGTGTTTGGTACCCAAAATTAAAAGCCTTGGTACTATCATCATGATTTTTATTCTTTATCTGATGGCAAAATATGATTTTGTGGTCTTTTCTGGTTGATAAGGGAATACAAGCTTAATTGCCTGAAAAGAAGTATGGTGGCCAATAGGGTGGAAAAGTAAGGGGTTTAAAACTTCGAAGAAGATGATACCACACTTTGTAGAAATTGGTGGTTGATAAGTATATGATTAAGAGGGTAGCCAAGGAGGTTCCTTGGAATCTAAGGTGAGGTGTTGCATCAAAGGAGAGCCGGTGGTGGTGAGATGAACGTTCAAAAAGCAATTGTTACCAAGAGAAGGTCTTCTGCAATTCAAATTAAAAAAAGAGTTTTTTTTTGTTGTTGTTGTTGTGGTGTTCTGAACATATGAACGTGTCAGGTTCACTGGTAGATGGTGTGTCCTTATTCGTGTCATTTTTTGTTGTAAGATTGCATTTGCTTTCTTTTTCCCTTCTTTATTTTAGGTGAGCTTATCAATGGTTTTGATTTTTCCAGAAAGAGCAGAGGACAAGGATGCTGAATGTGAACCCTCAAATTCTAAAGCTGATGATGATGGAGAGTCCCCTCCCAAAGAGTTTATGTTCAAGGAGTTCATATGTGGGGAAGAAGCCCTGAAAATTTCTTCTGTGGAGCCATATTGTTTAAGTCATCCTATAAGACGTGGCCATTTTAATGTTTCACAGCATTATCCTTTACAGCAGGTAGTTATCATCATCCCATAAGACATTGCCATTTTAATGTTTCACAGCATCATCCTTTACAGCACGAAGTTACTGTTATCCTATTAGACTTGACCATTTTTTTCTGCCATAGTTGATGTGTTAAGATGGCTACTACACATTTTCAGCATCTTAAAAATTGGTACAAAAACTCTTTTTCATGTATTTTGAGTGGGTAGTTGATAGAAATTAAACTAGGATACATGCTCCATATATATTATTTAGAACATTTTGACTAGCGGATCCAAATATTATCTTTGTCAGTGAAGAAGAAAAGACTATGCAGATGCAACAAAATGATAACTAGCTGCTAGTTTGGAACAGATAAACCTCGAAGTCAGTCAGTGCAAACTAAAGACCAGAGTCAAGTTACATTGATTAACATTAAGAATATTTGAGGCCTTAAATAAATTATTGAAACTGAAGGCTCTACCATCTAAACCACACCATTCAAGCCAGACCATTATGACCCAAAGAGTTTCCAACAGATTTTTTTTTAAAGCATTTGTTGGTGTTTATATATGTCAAAGATCTAGTGATTCAAAATATTATAAATTTAAATAATGATTCATTAAAAGGGCTTTATTTTGCTGCAGGTCTTGGAAGATTTACATGATATTTGGAATTGGATATTAACCGAAAAACTTCATCTTCCTTCAGGAGAGAGAAACTTATACTCTGCCATTCTTGTTTTGCCAGAAACATTTGACAACCGTGGTATGTATCTGATTTGTGTTATTTTTTGTTACCATCAATTGGTGTTGAGGACATGCTTATCAAATTAGAGCCTTTTGATGGGTATGGGTAACCACTATGTTGCTTCTCTCTCTCTCTCTCTCTCTCTCTCTCTCTCTCTCTCTTTGCATGCTTCCCAACACTAAAATTTGTTTAGACATATGTACTGGGAACATGAACAACAAAGGCATAAATTTCTAACAATTTGGGGTTGACCTCACGTCCTTCATGACGCCAAGCCCAACATGCCCACTTGTCACCACGAGGACAGGGGGCACCGATGGGATGACCCTCGTATGTAATGGGAATGGGTAACCATGAATTTCATGAGCCACATGTCGCTTTCCCATTTTATTATAATGTGTTACTACATATTATCTTGCATGTGTATGCTTTTAATTGTTCCAAGCCCTTGTTCTGAATAGAAAATGTCTTGCTTAATCTTTCACAAGCTCAGATTATATTATGTAATTGCCAACAGCATGATAAGGAACTTCACAATATGTACAATTGTACATATAGTGGTTTCTATGTTGTTCAGATGTCTTGTATGATATAAGATAGTCTCAATGCTTAACATGATGAATAATAATCTCAATGTAGTTGGCATGACTCATATCGACTTTGGTAGGCTAGTTTCTTTGGAAGTTGCTTCTTGTACAACTGTGTTTTGTTTAAAATTTTTAACCTTTAAATCAGCAAATAAAAGCAAGATAATATTGTGTGCATTTACTTTTGTAAACATTAAAAATTCTTGATTTGTCCCTCTTTTTCTGTTAGTGATGCCAATGTTTGTTTTAGATATTTTGTACTGAGAGCTTCAATATTGGAAACTACCGAGAGCTTCAATATTTGTTTCAGATATTTTGTTCTTCATTTTGTTGGAAAATTTGGTATGCAGTGCAGAGATTTTATGCTGCCTGTGTTTGTAACAAATAATTTGAAAATTTTCATTAAGAAGTTTTTTGAATATTTTGCAGTGTAACTTTCTTTTAGATTTGTAAAAGCTTCTAGTGTTATAAACAAAGCTTTTGCTTTTAATCCTTATCCTTGTTTAAGTTAATGGTGAAAACTGTTTGCTGTAAAAACATGATGTATGACTCTTCTTCTGCAGAAATCAAAGAAATGCTGTCTGTTGTTCTGCGTGACCTAAAGTTTAGCTTGGCAGTGGTACATCAGGTGCAAAGAAATTATGTTTACTGCTTAGTAGGGTAAACATAGAGCACTCTTTTTGTATTTGGGCTACATACTGTAGCATATTTTTCTTCTGTTAGTGTTGTGGTGATTTGCTGTCATTGCTGAACCAAATATATGGTTATGCTTACAAAAAACCTAATCAATCATTGAGTTACTTTGCATATTGCCACTTAGGTACTTTTAAAATTTACTTTCTGACTAAAAAATGTTATTTTATTGTGTTATGATATGTTATATAAATCTAGTTATCCTATATTAGAAATTTTATTATTATTAGCTTTTGTATTTAAGTGGAAAGCATGTTTTTTTTTCTTTCATTTGTCACATTGTATACCTTCTTTAACATTAATTAGTTCTTTTGTAGTGAACTGAAACATATTTCTTTCAAGTGAGTAATTGTTTCTAAGAGGAGGATGTAGCACAAAGTTTCTAATCTATATTACTATCATTTTATCAAAATTGGAAGTTATAGCCAGGGTTTGCTGTATCGATGCATATTGCTCGGTACGGGCGGTATGTACTAGTCTGACAGGATACCGATACGCATATTGCCCTCTATCAGGCGTTACCGATCACTTGACCCAGTATCGGGTGATATGAGGTCTATACCTACTGGTGGCAATCGAAATCCGATCGTTATCGACCTGTACCGGTCAATAACAGTTAGATTTCGACCGTTGCTGATCAATGGCTGAGATTGCTCTATTTTAAACGGTCAATTTGATCGTTTGAGGCTTAGAAAAGGATTTTTAAACTCTTTCCTCCCTCTTTCAACTCATTTCACTCTTAATCTCTTAAATTCTTTCTCTTTTTACTTACATTTCTCTCTTATTCTTACATTTTGACTCTTCTAAAGTCAACAAAGCTATGATTTGAGCAGATACGACAGAGCCTACATGATGTAGACACAAAACGAAGCTTATTGTATTCATAGTCATTATATTATGGAGAATTTTATGACTAATAGTAGTATGGTGATAGTTGGTCATACTTCTCGAAACAACAATATGATAATCGATTTTATGAGACGGAGTAGCAGATAAATATCGAAAGTAGAAGTTCTAACATTCTCTATGCTCCGCATCAATACATGCTACATTCGTCCTTGCCTTAGGAGCCGCCTTGGACGTATGGTTCACGATGATCAGACTACGATCATCATCACATTGATGCATCAATGACATACGATATGTATCAGTACTCTATGTCATGGGATCAATTTCATGATAAGTACCACAAACATAACACATTGATATACATACATATAGGATCGAGGTTCCCGATCCACCTTATGTGGAGTCCCATCATTTTTTTTGGTGGTAGAACTAGGTATATCCATCATTTGATTATTTAATTCATTTGAATCTTAAAGTTTAAGTTGTATAAAAAATAATCTAACAATTCAAATAATTTCTTTGTAGATAATTTAATATTAACGGAAGGATGATTTGGAACGTACTATAAAGCTGCTCTTCAAAGCTTGAAAAATATACAGTAATATTCTTTTCTAATTTACATTATTTTTGCTAAAATTATACTAAAATTATATTTATTTCTAACTTAAAAATCCTAACCTAACTTTTTTTTATTTTTTCTATTTTTATGTTTTTTTTAATGATTTTAGGCATATCGTCGGTAAACCTTGGTGTATCGTCGGTGTGCTCCAGCATATCGTCGGTATGCCTCGGTACATACCGTACTGAGCAGGGCTCGGTACACTGGTATAGATCGAAATTGTAATCTTTTGTATTGATACATTGTATGCTATTGGTGCATCAATATGGTGATGATCGTAGTCTAATTGGCGTGAATCATGTGTCTGAGGCGGCTCTTGAGGTAAGGATGAGTGTGGCATGTATTGGTGACAAGCATAGAGGATATCCTAACTTTTACTTTTGCTATTGATCTGTTGCTCCGTCTCGTAAGTTCGATTATCGTACTGTTGCTCGGAAAGTATGACAAACTACACTATACTACTGTTGGTTGTAAGATTTTCCATAATACGATTATGAATACGATGAGCTTTGCTCTATGTCTATGTCGTGTAGGCTCTGTCGCATTTGCTCAAATCGTAGCTTTGTTGAATTTAAGAGAGTCAAAATGTGAGAATAAGAGAGATGTGAGTGAAAAAAAGTTTGAGAGAGTGAATTGAGTTGAAAGAGTAGGGAGGAAAGAGTTTAAAAACCCTTTTCTAAGCCTCAAGTGGTCAAATTGACCATAAGTAAACCTTCTAAGCCTCAAGTGGTCAAATTGACCATTTAAATAGGGCAATCTCAGCCCTCAATCGGTAACGATCGGATTTCGACTGCTACCTCCTAGTACAGACCTCGTATCGCTCGATACGAGGTCAAGTGATAGGTATCACCCGGTAGCGAGCGGTTCGTGTATCGGTATCTTGTCGGATCAGTACATATCGCCCGTACTGAGCTGTATGCATCGGTACAATAAACCCTGATTAGTACACTATGTCATGGGATCAATTTCATGATTGGGTCCGATAAACATATCATATTGATATACAAATATATAAGATTGAGGATCCCGATCCATCGCTTGTGGAGTCCCGTCGTTCTTTTTTATGGTAGAATCAGGTATATTCATCGATTGATTACTTAATTTATTTAAATCTTAAAGTTTAAGTTGTATAAAAATTAATCTAACAATTCAAATAATTTCTTTATAGATAATTCAATATTAATGGAAAGACGATTTGGAATATACCACAAAACTACTCCTCAAAGTCCGAAAAAGATATGATACTATTTTTCCTAATTTACATTATTTTTGCTAAAATTAAATTATACTAAAATTATATTTATTTTTAACTTAAAAAACCTTAATCTAACTTTTTTCTATTTTTTAGGTATTTTTGGAGGTTTTTTTGATGATTTTGGGCATATCATTGGTATGCCCTGGCGTATCGTTGGTATGCCTCGGTACATACCGTATCTAGCAGGGCTTGATACACTGGTACAGACCGAAATTGCAATCCTTGGTTATATCAATATTGATGCCTAGGTTTGCTATGTTAAAAGGTTTATTGTTTGTTCAACTGTTTTCAGTCTACGAAACTCCATTACATTGAAATTCTTATGTATGATTACATTACGTAAACATTATTCTTGAAACATCCTTATTTTGAGGGAAAAATTTTAGAATTCAATTTAAGAACCTATAACGTTGCAAAATATGCACTTCACCATAATACAAAGCTGAGTTTATTTTTAGTACATAAAAGTTTGTTATAACAATGATAATTTGGAGTAGGTACATTTGTGTTGTCAGGATCCATATGTTATCAGATGCATCTACAAAACATGTTGGTTGCCTCTATATTGTGTCAAATGATTGCATCTGAAATGATTGAGCTATATACATTGTGCCAAAGCCATGTTACCCTTCTCATGTACCAAAAGATTTTGAAACCTGCTTACGTCTGCGTCTGTACATGCAGAGAACAAAGACCCAATTGCATTATGTTTTGCTTTTAAGTATTCTGCAAATGCAGCATATAGTGTTTTAATCGCTCATTGCTGAATCTCAGAATAATGTCTTATTAGTTCTTTGGACAAGGTCCAGATGTATAACTTTCTAATAGTTCAACAATGACATTTTAGATTGCCTTTGATTTGTATAATTGTGTATATTTTGAAACTTGCATAATTTTTATTGTCATGACCCGACTATGACCCAACCTGATGTATACCCATTAGGTTCTTATAAGTCAATCTTAACCTTTGTACATTTTTTATGAAGGACTAAACTGTGATGCTACAGTCCTCCCCACTTAAGAGTTTGACATCTCGTCAAGGTCTAGCATAGCTTGGAATCAAACTCTAGTATGATGCACGTGAGACTTATCCTAGTGATGGCTTCACGTTGTGATGTGTCCTTCGGCCTCGTCTATGGGTAGTCCTTCCTTCCTTGAGCTTTTTACCATGCATAGTATTATGTTGGATCTGATACCAATTGTTATGATCCGACTTGATGGAATAATTGGTTTATAAACTTCGTTGAGCTCGAACCACCAATCCAAAATTCTTAAACCTAGTACTGTAGTACACCACTGGCTCAAAATACTTAAGCCCAAACTGTAGTATATTTGATTTTTATAGCTAATTTTAGCTTTGCGCACTTTCAACGTGAGATTCAATCAGGGTATTACATTTATACTTATTTTCCCCATTTTTCATTTAAAAATTCAAATATCTAATTTTTATTTCTTCTTTGGCCATGTGTTCTAGTTGTATGACTTTTTGTTGGTACAAGAGAATCTTGATGGCTTTCTTTGTCATTTCGTGAGAGATTCAGTTTAAGTTTCTTTTGTTTTATGTTTTCACGGTTGCTATAGATTGTGTTATATATTGTATGTTCATTCTAATCCTTTTTCAATTCAGGAAGGTCTAGCTGCAACCTTTGGGAATGGATTATCTACGGCTTGTGTTGTTAACATTGGTGCTCAAGTAACATCAGTAATTTGCATCGAGGCAAGGAAATGCTTTACTCACCCCTTATTTAATTGATTAGGACAGGAATGCATAATATTTTTCCATATTGTAATGGCATTAAGCACTTAGTTGCTGTAAGTGATATGCATGGGTTTGGGTCAAGCATATACTTTGACTCTTTGAGCTCTAATATTTTTTTATTAATTTATATATCATAATTTTGCATTAATTTTCAGGATGGTGTAGCTTTGCCTTCTACAGTTCTCACGTTGCCTTATGGTGGAGAGGTTTGACATGAATTTTTTTACTTTTGGGTTTATTCTCATTCCCAAAAAATTGTGAATAATTTTTTTGGTCAAGAATTTTGGTTATTCATTATTTTTTTTGTGTGATATATGCCTAAGAACTCATCAATTAGTTTTTTGGTTATTTATTACTTACCTTGACAAAACAAAAACTAAATGTTCACTAATCTATTTCATGTAGGATATCTCGAGATGCCTCTTATGGTTACAGCGTTACCATCAGACTTGGCCACCTATTCAAACTAATCCACTGGTGAAGCCTATTGACATGTTTATGCTTAACAAAATAAAGGAATCTTACTGTCAGATTAGAGTGAGTTTGTTGCCAGCATTTAATATTATGACCTGTTTTTTTATTTTCAACATGTTATTAGTAAAGTTTTCTTTTATTACTTTACAAATGATATCGGTGGCACTGAATTGACCCTATGCATAAATTGTCAGTTTTGAGTTAACCAGCTTAGGCATCTAGCTTATGTTCACTTACTGAATATATCTTGCATTAAATTTTAAGGTAATTTTATTCCTTAGATTGCAAGATGGTTTATAATTTTTCTATATATTATTTTGTTTGTTTTTAATATATGAATAGGTCCTCTAACCAAGGATTACAATACCAAATGATACTGCCTGTATCGGGCAGACTATTGATTTAGCCTCGTATTGGATGATATGGGATTGTATCGGGTGGTAACGATCGATTTCGACCGTCGCTGCCCACTACCGAGCAGTATTAGCTTGGTTGTAGCAAGGGAAGAAGAAGCGTCGAGGGAGAAGAGGGAGAAGGCGCTCGAAGAAGAGGGAGAATCGGGAGAACCTTGACGCTTCCCGATTCGGCGCCGCCCTCCCTCGATGATCTCGATCCAGGAGGTAATGGAGAGGCGGCGGCTCGGCTTCTTCCTCGTCGTGTTCTTCACTGAAGGCCGGAAACACTTGTGGCCTTTGCCACGTTCTTCGCTGAAGGCCATAGACGTCTACGGCCTTCGACGTCTTCGCCGAACGCCATAGATGTGGTCTTCTCCTCGTCTGATGTGTTGAGGAGAAGAAAAGGAGGCGACATCACTAAGACAACGTACGCCTCCTTTTTTATTTTTTTATATTTTTATATATTGATTTTTATATTTTTATAATATATATACGTACCAAGTGGTACACGCTGGCATACCGCTCAGTACACCTGTACTGTACCGTATCGAGCAAAACTCGAAATGCCGATATAGTACGAAATTACGAACCTTGCCTCTAACTATGTAACCTTTGCCATTTAGGAGAGAGGCTACTTATGATCCAATTATGATAGCGGAAATAATAACTCTTTGGCTGTTGATGTTCATCAAGTTTGGTGCAATAAAATAACTGTGATCATGGGTTTGGTATAGTATTAGACTTTGGTTAGGTTCTTATCAAACTATTATTTCACAGGCACACTAAGATTATAACAAGAAAGGGAAAAAAAGATAACCAAGAAAGAGAAGGGGGTGGGTTTTACCTGCCAGCTTCGGTGTCTCTTTTAGTCAAACAAAACTATGCAAGTCTTCAAGAAAAGAAAATAGGAATGGGGAATGAGGTTAAAAATTGTGACACAAGTTATCTTGGCAGTGCATCAGCAAGCCCAAGCTTGCGGCAGCATTCTGCATGATATAAATGTAATTACAAAATAATGGTTTATGAAGAAGGTTTAACAATGGTTATCTTTTAACATTGTACTCAGCTGATTGGAATTAGTTATTGCGCCTAGAATTCATTCAGATATGTATGAGACCTTATAATAGCCAGTTTTGGATGTGCATTGTAGATTGGTTTGTGTAGTTATGGATCACTGAATAATTTATTTGATATGCTTACTCCATTAGCAAATTCGATGGTGTAGGAGTTACTGGACGTGGAGCTTTATGGGCTAGCAAGTCATATTATGTTACCATGTGGCGCTAAAATACTTGTTTTTCTTTTTCTGCATAGCTGTCCGTTGTTGTTCATTTTTTTTCATATTCAACTTTAAGCTGATGTATTTACTGGTTGATTTCTATCTGACGTAGCATATTCCATGTGTGCATCATGATATATCACTGTTGATGATTTAATGTAGTTACATCATCTTCCTAGTGTGTGTGTTAGAGATGGTCAATTAAAAATATAGATGGTTATATAGTATTATCTTACCAAATTTCTACTTCAAATCTTAAGTTTCATAACTAAGAAACTTTTCTTTTTGACAGGAAGGAGAATTTGATGCTGTGGCCATAGTTCATTCATTTGATGAAGTTAGACCTGTTGGTTCACATAAGACAAGGCTATCTGCCCTTAATGTAGGTTTCTTTTTTTTTGGTTGAATTAAAATTTTGTTAAAATCAGCAGTGTTGTGAAATTTACTTTTGTAGTTTTTTTTTTCTGGGATAGTGGATTTTGGTGAGCAAGCATTTAGTTCTAGCAAGACTGTTATTAATTATGGAACATTAGCTTTTTGTTAGTTTCTTCTATTTTTTACATGGAGTTTCTTGTTTGTTTATTCTTTATGTACAAGGAGCATGTTGGTGACAATATAGCATGATTCTGGTTAATTAATGATAGAGATTGAATGATGACAAACATTAGGGTAAGTGTTTCTAATCAACTTCTTCATACCTTTAAAGGTAAAAACTATTAATTTTGGGTCATTAAAATGATAACTCTATTTATTTCATAAGGATTGTAAAATTTGATAAAAAAAAATAATTTTGTTAAGTATGGTCTACAAAATCCTAATATTATTGAAGATCGAAAAAATTAAATGAATGAGAATATACAAAAAGATGCAAAAGCTCTTTATATGCTACAACAAATAATTATGAATCCCTATTTCCTCGAATCATGATGACATCAATATAAACAGAAGTCTGAAAAATATTAAAAATATGTTTGGAGACATAGATATGGTAAAAATTTTAAAGCTTTATATTCTTCAATAATTTTCTACCTTGTGACATCTCAGTGCTTGCATATGCTCTCTTTAATAGCTTTATAAATACTCATTTGAATGATGCAACAAACCAACTATTTCTGCGATTATGGTAATAGCTAGATTACATAATATACATTTTCATTTTGTGAATATAAAATTTGATATACAGAAAGATTTTGATGGTAATCAGTACTGGATTTGTGCCAATCCCTGATCAGACTGGCACAAGTCTAGAACATAGCAAAGCATACCTCAGACCGCATGGACCAAAGAGACAGGGAAAAAAAAGGGGAGGAGGAGGAAGAGTTGGAGGATAAGGTGTTGGAGCACCGGAGACAGAAGAAGTGACTGTGAGGCAATGGATGGCGATGAAAACAAACTGTTTAACCTTTAAAACTGGGCTGTAAGCCTGGGCTTTGCGCCAAATTGGGCAATAAGCCTTGGTCCTAATTGGACCGAGTGACTGCGTAGTTTGCATACCAGTTTTAGGTTGGACCGGATGCACCAGGAAATAATGCTATATAGTAGAAAGGATGAACATATTATCATCTATATTGTGATCATTTATGCTAAGCAATAGGGTTGGTTCATGTAATGAGTTCTTGTTTTTGTTGATATACAATTTCCAGTAAAATAACCTATTTTCAGTTTCAATAATCCTATCTTGTTCTTGAAAATTTTGGTTTAACTAATTACGTGTACTATTTTTGTTCTGTGAAATTGTTCTAGGTTCCTCCTATGGGTCTTTTCTATCCTGCACTTCTTGTTCCTGAAGAATATCCACAGCCTCCCCGCCCATGGTGAGATTTTATTCGGTAATTTTATTGCTCTCCGTATCTTGGATAGTTGCCTGTTATATGCTCGTTTAAATTCAATTTATTCTAGGTTTCATGACTATGAGGACATGCTGGAAGATACATGGCATATGGAATTCTCAAGGAGACCTGACATGTCAGATGGTCTTTATCTGGGTGTTAACAGTGGATTAAACATGTGGGATAATTACTCCATGCTTCCATCTAGACCTAAAAAGGATGATAAACTTGGCCTTGCTGAAGCAATTACTAGTAGTATACTTTCAACAGGTTTAATTTTTCCAGTTATCTTTGCAAGTTATTAAGTATTTCATTGGAATAACTTAACAGTTGGTTCTGACTCTTTTTTGCAGGACGACTGGACCTTAAGAGGAAGCTGTTTTGCAGCATACAGCTGGTAAGTCTCTCAAAGTCTTGGCATTGAGTTTATTTGTGTTTTGACATGTTCAGTGTGTTACATTTATTTTGTTTTTTTTGTTTTTTGACAGATAGGTGGAGTATCTTTGACAGCTGGTCTTGTGGGAGCAGTTGAAGAGAGGTTTGTCCTCCATTCATGATTATTAATGTGGACATAATCTTGTCATTTTGAGGACCGTACTTACATATGTATTCTTCTGCAACTTCGGATTAAGGTCACTCCCGATTTGAGTTGCACCATGGCATGCTTAAGATATTTGTTATTGGTTCTTTTCTATAGCACCAGTTTTCATACAATTGCTGTCTACCTATATTTTCTTTTTGAATTTGTTGGAAAATTTAAATATTGGAATATTGCATCGATGAAGTTGCTCAAACTGGCAATTGTAGGTCAAGGAATTTGAAATGGTTATCAAAAGGCGTTGAGGCTTGAGAACTATAAGTGCTTTCTTGTCGTAGATAAATCAATTTTGCTTTGGCTATTTGTTTTTTTATTTTTTTCTATGCTATCATTCTTTTTCATCTCGTGTTTTTTTTTTTTAATATTTGGCTAAAGTTAGTTACTTAATTTGAAACAAGTTGAGCAGAAAATGGAAAATTTTAATATTTTTGATCAGTTATTTACCTTATAAATTTCAGTAATTGTAAATTGTTTATCTTTTCAGGGTTTTGCATGCTATTCCTTCAAATGAAGCAATTGACACTGTGGAGGTTAGTCCATGAAAGTACATTGTTGCCAAGAAAAAGAGATCTATAACCACAATGCCCTGTAATTTAAATAGTTATCATCTCCATATGTCCTCTTCTATTGTTTTGTTAATGTGTCAAAAAAACAAAGCTTTCTATTGAGAGAGTTTTGTAATTGAGTTCAATATAATTAGTTTCCAAGTTATAAACTAGCACCTGAATTTTGGTACTGTAATTTGCTTTAGACTAAAGCTGCAACTGGAGTTACACATGATGGCAACTCTGACTTGCACTATATGGAGATTTTAAGACTTCATTATTACTTTGATACCATTTTAGTGTCTATAGTCTACTGTATAATTTATTGATTGTCAGTGTGGCTTGGTTTTAGTCAGTTGCACTCAAACCACTGCAAGTATAGAGAGAGAGAGAGAGAGAGAGAGAGAGAGAGAGAGAGAGATCTATACACCAGCAAGGAGGCAAATGTATGGGCAGTATGTGTGTGTGTTTATTAGAGGAAGAGGAAGGGGAAGAGGAGCTGAAGCAAAGGGAAGGGCCAGCAGTTGGGGATTCTATAACACAAAAGACAAAAAAAGGGGTACCTATACTACTGTGTGTGTGTGTTTGTGTTAGAGAGGAAGAGGAGGAGGAGCTGAAGCAAAGGGAAGGGCCAGCTGTTGGGGATCCTAAAACACAAAAAACAAGAAAAGGGGTACCTATACTACTGGGCCATAGGCTTACCACCCAATGCAACTTTGTAACTACCTGGTAGCAAATCGTACCAGATGATTTTGCTCTGTCCATGTGTCAGACCAATAGAGTCAGGTTTTAGAACCTAGTTAATACAGGAACATTTTGTTTTGAATGTTGAAATTCATGGATTGTGAATTGAATCATTGAACACGAACTTTGTGTTGTGCACTGGAGGAAGTGTAGGAAAAAATAACTTTGGACCAATCACCTCATTTGAATTATATATTTGTTTTGCAATCCGTAAACTTGTTGTTTTCAGATATTTAATAAATGCTAATTAACCATCCGTTGTCTTCATTTCTGTCTCCCTTGTTCAACATATAATAGATCCTTTAAAGTTCTTAAATCTTATATCATTGCAAACTTAAATTATTGCAGATGCTGACCTTTTTTATTTCATTTAAATTTTGAAGCATTAATCTAACCTATTTCTTTATGATAATGACAATTCTTACTGCATTTATGAAATTTCTGAGATCAAAGCATTACATGTTGATGTGATCTCTCTTCAATTGTAATCTTATACATGAGGTATTTTCCATGTCCATGGAAAATAAAGTTGCATAATATTTAATATCCTTCTATGTCTAATCCATTGGGAGGCCAAATTATCAAACAATTTTGCAATTGTGAGTTGATACCAGTGATCAATAGTTAATTTTAAACTACATAAAATTAAATGAATAATGTTCCTGAGGCCTTTTGTCTATACACATGCACATTTTGTTTGTCGCTATGATTCCTTAGTCCTGTCTTTCTGTTTAGATCTTTTTGTTCAAGGGAATGATTGGTTTTAGCATAATTTGGACAGGTGCTGCAATCAAGAACCAACCCATTGTTTGTGTCATGGAAAGGGGGTGCAGTAAGTTGCAACCATCTCTTTGTTAAAGATATCCAGATATTCTTATGCTCCCTTGTGTCATGTTATGTTATGTATCCTGTTTTTGGAATCTTTTCTTGTTTATTTTTCAATGTTTGGCAAAAAATTATGTCTTGGCATACCTATTTTAACTCATGAGAAATAGATTTTTTTAACACTCGTTATTTGGAGGTTCAACAACTGATATAAAATTCTGTGCTCAGCTGAATATGTGCATGCAATAATGACATTTCTACTACAAACAGCATATGAACGATTCTTCAACATATGCTATCTGGAGGTTCAACAGTTGATATAAAGGTCTATGCTCTACCGAATATGTGGATGCAATAACCGCATTTCTACTTCAGATAGTGAAGTGTGAGGATTTTTGACCAAAATTTTATAATAGACTAGGTCCACATCAATGTGGATCCTGCCTACATAGAGATCTGAGTTTGATCCTCTCAAATCTGATGATCTGGTTTCGATCCATGTAGATCTAAAGCAGATCCTTGTGTTTGCTACTACATAATAGAGGATGAAGGACGAGGTTGTGAATCTATTTGACTGCTTGTATATTCATGATGATTCAGATTATATGCTGGACTGTTAAGGCAGCAGATGCACCATGTCCGACAAAGTTTATTTTTGAAAATATTTAACAGGGACCAACTTAACGAGACAACTTGATCTGAGGACAATGATGTTAAATTTGAATACCAGATGTTATGATGTGGTCAAGGTACTGGAAGTTGGTCTTCTGTGGCTCATACCATAGGAAGTTAGTCTCAATCATTGATTAGCTGCAGGAAGGCTATACGCCACTTTTTGCAACTAATTGTTAAAAGTTTTACTTATGTTTTTTTGGGCATATAATTCATATTATATTTTAGGAGACATATGAGAATGCATAATTAAGTGAGAAATTCTGTGAATTATTAATTTCATTGAAGTTCTAAGATTAGTGTTAGGTTGCTTGGTGCAATGGCCAAGTTTTTGAGAGATCAAAGAATGAGCTTTGTTAGCAGCTGTCTGGAAAGGAGAACTTGTTTTCATTTTTGTCAATTGATACTGTTTCTTATTGCATTAATCTCAAGTAGAATGTCCTTTTCAATGATGAGTTGCATATTTTAGAAAATTAAATGATGCTACATGGTTGTTATCTTTTCCTTAATTATTTTTTCAGACAGGTTCCTTGAGATTTCCTTGCAACCTGCATGTGTTAGGCATCTGCTAATGATTGCTTTGATCAGAAACTTTAAATAGTTGGAAATTTTGTTTATGGATATGCTACTTATAGTCAAATCTGGTTGTACATGGTAAAAGGATAAATAAAATGGAAGGGTCATATTATTTCCTAAATGTGATAAAGTATTCATGAGTACAGATTTTTTGCATGCCAGATTCTTGGTATCCTGGATTTTAGTCGTGATGCTTGGATACATAGAGAGGACTGGATAAGAAATGGGATTCACATAGGAAGTGGCAGAAAATACAAGGATTCATATTTTCTTCAGGCACAGGCAATGTGCTATATTAATTCTTAACAGGTATTGTCTTTTTGGTAATTTCTGCTTTTTTTTGGGTCTGATTGATTGTATTGCTTTCCTTTTTGATATACCCACTGTTTCTGTTGCATCTGGAATTTGAGAATTGTTTTACCTTTTATCAACTTATTGTTTGTGATTAATCTGATGCTTTGCTTTTTTCCTCTCTTTGGACTCTAGAACACACTGAAGGGTAAGACCACCACTGGGAAGAGAGTGGTAATTACAGTTTGGTAGCTGAACTAGTACTAGAATGAAAAGCTTGCAGCATGCAAGTTTTTGCACTGGTGGTGCTTTGTTCTGATTAGTTAAGCAAATTTCACAAGCAGCAATTTTAATATCATCGCCGGCGTACCTTTAGATGTGGTTGTCCGAGCTGAACTGCAAAGTGTCAAGCAGAGTTGTCTTTCAGCACTATTGGAGGGAAAAAGCCACGCCAAGTGTAGGAGTCCACTTGGGAAAGAAAAGGAAAAGTGCGGAAAATGAGAGGTATGCATTCAGCCTAGACTTGCTAATACAGGAAGTATAGTGGAGTGCATTCAGCCTATTCTCTTTTTTGTAAGATCAATTGTACAAGGCAGGTATTATAGTTGGATGTGTATGCTCAAGACACCTTTTCATTTATTTACTGCTTCGGTATGCAGTGCTAGCTTGGAAGTAATCCTGCTGTCCTATAAATGTACTGTGATATCGTTGATGATTCAGTTTTATTTGGTTCTTTTGGGAATATGCCATGGGGATATACGTTGAAGTGATGAACAAGCATATATGAAAGTTTACGAGATTAATGTATAATTCCAAAAATTGTGATTTTTTAGAAATGATTAAATTGTATACAGATCAATGCTCAAGTGATAAGTGGATTAAAATGAGCACCACTTTCAAGTTCACTTCTTTTGAACAGATTTGCTGATTGCAAAGGCTTTCTACGGAAAACAGTAAGAAAACTCACTGTTTTCATTACGGACCATCTTGGAACCGAGGGGTTCGTCAGAAATCAATACGAACAAGATATTATTTTTGTAGCCACAAACAAGATCTAATCGAAATGCAATGCCCCCGAAGCCTTTAAACTTAGAGCTGGTTGCTTCTGCGGAACGAGGACGAACAGAGCGATAGGAGGAATAGGAAGAGGTACGATTCGACGAGACGAGGATGCGATAATTGGAGGCGCCGTGCTCTTCTTTAAATCTTCCATCAGCTTAATTACCCTGGACTCCCACCAAAGGTTGGGCCACGGTGACGTCGCGGGTTCTATTACGTCGGCAGGTATTTAGTTGACGTCGCGCCACTTGACCAGAGAGGCAAAGCGTGGGCCCCAGGTTCCGCAATGCTCCACATGTGATTCTTCGTATCGACGACGATATAAAGGGCGGGAAAAGAAATCAAACGAGGAAAAAAAAAAAAAGCGGGGGGAGGGAAATCGAAAGAAACAAGAAAGGAGAAGGCGGCATTCCCCTCGTAACGGGGAAACTCTTCGCCGGTGCACGCGACGGCTTCGTTCGTCCCGGATTCTTCCTCCGCCCTCGGCTCTTCTCTTCTCGTTTCACAGGTGAGTCCGATCCTCTTCTACCCTCTTCGCGATCCCAATCCAGATCTACAGCCAGCGTCCCGACGAGACCTTTACCTCGAAGTACCGTCGAAATTGTAATTGCAGGAATATTTTTTTCCCTGCTTTGTTTCTCTGGGTATGGATCAAATGATGTTATCCGTGGCTCTCCCTTTTTTGGTGCCTCTTCTTTCTTTCACCTAACACGCGAAGACTTTGCTAGGGTTTCTCCGGCGGCCTTGTGGTCTGATTTGGACTATTTTCTCGTTGATATAGATTCGTAAATTAGTAGCAGAAATGTCTGACTGTGGAAGTATTGTGGTTCCGTGTCGCAAAGATTTCATCCTCTTTCTTGCATCAAGACATCAATTTGATGAACTCTCTAAGACATTCTTTGATGAGAAAGGTTATTTAATTGGGTACTGTGGGACGTGAAAAGGACGAACATCGATTTACTTGTATTAACTCGTAAATTTTCGAGCCTTTGTATGGTATTCATTGATTTTCCATACCGGATGTGTCTTCTAATCGAATGCCTCTTCTACGAGAGGCCTACTCACCGAGCAACACAGAATTTCTTTTTCCAGAATTGTGGTTGCTTCTTGGATCAGCCAAAACTTTTTTTATTATTATTTCTGGAAGATTATCTAGCTGGTTAACAAGAAGTGGAAATGGACATAATATTGAATAAATAGTAGGCACTAAAACAGGAAGTATTCAACGCGTCCTGTGTATGTTTCTCAATGTTTGCTTAGATTTCAGCTCATCTTGTAGCATCAAGGATTGCGCAAATGTAAACATTCTCATGAAAAGAAAATTAGTGTAAGATTGTAGCTTCTGCTGCCTTACTTGTCCCTTTACCTTCTTCTTTTCCCTTCTTTTGCGGATGGAATTTAGTTGGGGTTTCTTAGTGTGGTTGACTCAGTAGATCATTCAACTCTAAGTCTGTTGATCTATTCAGCATCACTAACTAAGATCAGATAGTAGAAGATCATACCTTATTGGCTTACTTGTACTGCCTAGAAAGTTCATGATTTGGCAATCTCATTGCTCTTGCTACAATTCTTGTAGGCATGGAACGTGATCTGGTTAATGCACCAAAATTTGATTACTCCAGTGATACTGATGATTTGAAGTATGTGAGTGGACTCAGCACAATATTTGTGGCCACCATTCAAGAAGTAAAAGACCGGGTTTCCCAAATAGAATTAATCTTCTGTAGCCAACTATTTCCATGTTTGCAATCAACATCAAAACTCTTACAGAAAAAGCTTGCTGATACCAGGAATGCAATGGAGGCTGAATGGAAGAAAAAAGAACATGCCCTCTTACATCAGATTGAAGAGCTTCTTTCTGAAAAGAAACATTGTCAAGATGAAATCCAGCAATTGTGCAGTTCATTAGAGGATAGTAGGACAAAGTTAATGGGCACTGAACAGTTGGTAAAGAAATATGAATTAGAGAAAGGACAACTTATGGACGAAGTTGAAAGCTTAACAAGGAAGGAGGTAATAATTGGTGAATTGAAAAGGCAGCTCGACCAGAAAACCAGTGAAATAGCTGAGGGGAAGGAGTTGCAACAAAGTTTATTAGAACAAAGTGAATTGAATGATAAGAAATTGTCAATTGAGCAAGCTAAAAGAAGAGAGTTGCTTGATGATTACAACAGGTTGAGAACAAGTTACAAACAATTGAAATCGCAATACCTTTACTTAATCAGGAAGCTGGATAACAACTTAGAAAATGAGCATCACTTGGACAGGAAGCAGGAAGTAAAGAGTTCGCCAAGGTCTTATCCAAAAAAGAGAAGACTCCAAGGTAGTTCTTTCTTCTTCCCTCATTCTTAAATCAAATATAAAAGGTGTTGTGGATGCATTGATTCTAACAATATCAAAAGCTTCTTTTTTCCCTTGTTTGATTTTTAGCATTGAGTAGTAAGGCTAATTGGAGGTTAAGGTTTGAGCAACCTTCTAGAAATTATTTCAATAAACCTCTTTTCTTAGTATTGGATTGTTATGTTTTTGGAGCTTATTTGATAGACTCGATAGGGTGACTGTTTGATATGCACAGATTATGAAGAGAATGAAGAGGAGATTACCAGCATTGCATCTCAGACAGATGAGACAAAATCTGGGGGTGGTTCTCATGAAGATCCTGGAGTCCATCACGGTCTTCCTTTAGTTAAAAGATTGACCAATGGTTCCCATGTCACTCATTCATCTTACCGCCCATCCATTCTGCCAAAGTATACTGTTGGTACCACCAAATCAGAACCAATAGCTGGTGAAAAGAAAGGCAGTTCATCTTGGAGGGATACTCGGGCTAAAGAAGCTCGTGGTGTGGATCTCCATGATGACTTTCTTGACACTCCTTTGGAGATCGTGAGGAACATAATCAAGCTCCCCTGCAAAGAAGCTCAAGATATTGCAGTCCCTCCTCCAAAAGATGTGGATTTAAACAATTATGATGATGAAACACAAGATATGAACACCAAGACTATACCACACCAACAGTGCATTTCAGTTCTAGGTCCAAATAAAGGGGGATTTAAGTACGTGGAGCCTGTAAGGAAGAAGACTGAGCGGGAGAATCTTAAAGGAGTTGAGTGCCAGCAATGCAAGAAATTCTATGATGCGGTTCTGCTCGGTGATGATGGTAATCCAGATCATGTGAATAGGCGCTGCGAACATCATGATGGTGTGTCAAGGCATCGTTACAGGTATGCCCCTCCAATGACACCTGAAGGATTCTGGAACATTGGGTTCGATTCAGATATGTAGCTTTTGAGACATTATGGATTTATATGTTATTTGCATTTGTTTCCAAGTCCTGTATGTGTTAGTTTCTATGATTCTGAAGCTCAAGCAAAAAAAAAAATTTGTTGCTAAATAGTTTTAACTGAAATCAGCAAAGCTTTATGCTAGTTCAGAATTTTGAATCGTCTCTACTGGAACCGGAATCGTAGTCTTTCGATAGCTCAGAACAGTGAGCTCTTTAATGTTGAATGAATTGGCATGAAAAATGAGATCAAGAAACTACATCTTGTGGTATTAGTATACTGATGGCAAGTTCATGGTATTTTTATTTTTAATATAGCATTTTTATTGAAGAGAATTGCTGATGGTATGCTGACACAAGGATAGTTGAATTTGCCAAATATAGATGCTCTTGTTTTTGTTGTATTATCTTTGGGTTTATGGGCATTGCATTTTATTTTGAGAAAGAGGACTCAAAGGCACTTGTTCTTTAGGAAATTGCTCGTGTGCTTGGTATTTGGAAAATTCAACTTCATCTAAGAAATGTTCACTCTTTTGCTCTTTTGGTAATTGTCATTTCTTGGTCTCTGCCATTCATTTTCAAGCTATAATCTCTTGCAGTAGTTCTTGTTTTCAAGATATATTGTGATGTAAAATAGACTTGACTTGTCCATGTTAGAACTTGCGCTGCACTTAAGGCAAGTTTATGAGTTAATTTGATTTCTTAGTTTTAAAGACTCACAAGTTTATGAGGTATAGAGAGGAATCAACATCATTATCCAGAAAAAAAACTTAAGGCAATGTTAGAGATAAAGTCCCTCACATTTTTAAAGACTCGAGGACATATAGTTGCTAGAACAGTTTCCTCTCGAGCTCCAGCGACATATGCCTATCGTTCTTCTAGGACCTCCAACAACCATGGATTTGCAGTGTCAACCGGCTCTCCATCAGTTACTAACTGTGCAAGATCGTGACTCGTCCATTCGATTTGCAGTGTCTCCATGGATTTGCAGTGTCAACCGGCTCTCCATTCGATTCAAAGGCTTAATTGTGCAAGATCGTGACTCCTCCAAGTTCCTAATTCTTTTATTTTCCCAAAAAGAGAAGAAGCTCTAATTAAGCATTAGCAAAATGAGTACAAAGTTCCCCATCAGCATCATAGCCTGATAATACAAGACAAATCAGTAGGGAAAACAAAATTCCACATGTAAGTGGATTGAGAGGTTTTGGTGTGATAGCCATCCTCAGCTTCTCTGAAAACACATGCTGCACTCTCACAGCATTAAAAACTGTAGTGCTGAGTACATGCCAAGGTGGAGCCATTTTCGTGTTGACAATCTCCAACAACTCGGAGCAATCAGTCTCTAGAATCGATCTGTTTATTATGCCCTCTTTAATTGCAATCTGGAGTGTCCTTCCTTGACAGCTAAGGCTTCATATTTCATCAGGGAGGGAGTGCACCGCAAAAGACCTGCCACCAGCAATAAGGCATTGTCCATTAAGAGTCCCTAATAAAAAATGCTGTTTCCCCCTTATGCAGAGAGGGGTTAACAGAAACATGAATATTAATCTTGATCCAGTTTGATTCAGGTTTCATCCATACAACATGTGTTTGCCTCCTCTCCATCCTCCTTTCAGAAGAGGATCGATCTATCAGCATAGGTTAAAGAAAAAGCCACCAACTTTAGACAAAAGTGCTCGAACAATAGGTTGCACACCATTAAATTTCACCCTGCCAAAGTAGCCACAGCCCATTTGCTGTAATTACAACTGCAAGGATCGTTGGGTCAGACTCCACCTGACCGTATCCTTCCCTACCCAACCTCCCTCCATCCACTCCCCTCTTGTGTTGGAACTGCACCCTCAAGAATAACTTGAACCAAATTCCAGAACCTGACAGCAAAGGTGCAGTCGAAGAAGGTATGGACTAAGGTGTCAAAATCCCCTCCACAAAACCACAGTGGTGTGAATCCATAATACCCCAAGGTAGCTAATTTGTCCATCAGTGGCAATCTCTTATGGACCAGTTTCCAACATGACACCCTCAATAAAATTTAATAAACTTATAAGTAAGATTCTTCACTGTTCGATAGGAGCCATACATACCGATTTGATAAGGGATTGATATGGACGATACATACTAATTTGTTGATGTGCTCCATCATATCATGTGTTGATATGTTGGTACATATCGTATCGATGATTGGTTGATGCATCGATATGAACCAATAAGATGAACCATGCTTATAAACAAATTTAGCAGTTGGAATACCATTATTGGATGGTTTTCAAATTCATTTATCATCACAAGATGATTGAGGCAAGGCAATATCACATATTTGATTACAGATGTTATCATCAAAAGGTTGTTTAAAACTATTTAGGTTCCGAGCTATTATATTTTAAAGTTGGTTTCCAATATATAGGAATATCGGACAATCAACTATAAAAAAGAACAGATGTAGAGTTACCATTACCAACAATCTTAAAGAGACCCCCCTTTAGTTGATCCTCATGTCTAATTCTGGCAACCAGCATACAAACTGGCTCTGATATCAGAGCCAGGTTTTTGATTTTGTACCAGGTTGTAGTATAGTGGTGAGTATTCAGACGCTGAAATGCATGCAGTTATGAAGACTCTTGAGGCATTAAAAATTTATTTTCTTGATAAAAGAGAGATCATCCTCAAATTTGACTTCCACGCCGCTTCCGGTAATGTAGTCTACAAAGGCCATCCACCGGACTCTGGATGGTTTGTTTTGGGTAGACTTGTTGAAGAAGCTTATTATAGCCTGACAGTCAGTTCTGATGATGATCTCTCTTTTATCAAGAAAATAAATTTTTAATGCCTCCAGAGTCTTCATAACTGCATGCATTTCAGCGTCTATAGTAGACTTAATCGGACTATATTTTCCACTAGCGTAGGCACATATTTTTTCAGTGTTTCTGGGGTCATATTTTTGTCTTTTCCATTTGCAAATACCTCCCCATCCTTCCATGCATCCGTCTGTTTCGAGTATTATAAAACAGTCTTCTGGGGGTACCTCTAGATCCGGGAGATTTTGTACCAGGTTTTTGATTTTCCTGATTAGTTTCCAATCCTGCTCGTTTAACCTTTTCTCCCCAGTTGGGCTTGTTTTTTAATATAACGGGCCTAAAAGCCTGCCCAGGTTGGGTATGTAGCTCCTTGCATAGTTTAAAATTCCCAACCATGATCTGAGGCCTTTCTTGGTAGTAAGGTCTTCTTCCTGATAGTCAGCGATTTTTTTAATAATATGGGGTTGTAGCTTGATTTTGGAGTTCCCCAAGACTGCCCCAAGAAATTCAATTTCCCTTACTGCAATTTTCATTTTCGTATGGCTTAAGACCAGGCCGTTTTCTTGGCATATTTCTAGCATCCTAGTGAGGTGTTGTCCATGATCTCTTTCGTTTTCCGAGAAGACTAGAATATCATCAATATATACTGCAATGAATTGTTCCGTACCTTTAAAGCAGTTATCCATTTTTCTTTGGAATATGGCAGGGGCATTTTTGAGACCAAATGGCATTGCAAGCCATTCATATAGTCCTTCAGGGACCCAGAATGCGGTCCATTCAATAGAATCAGGATGCATAGCAACTTGATGAAAGCCAGATTTTAAATCAAACTTTGAGTAAATTTTACTATTGCTGACCTTTTTAAGGATAGTATTGATGCCCGGAAGGCTGTATTGATCCTTTTCAGTGATATCATTGAGCCTTTTGTAGTTAAAAACCATCCTTTCCTTTCCCTTCCTTTCAGCTCTTGTTATAGGGTCCACAGTGGTTCCAGAATTAACAATTATAGCAGTAGTTCGGTGCTTACTTTTGCTTGGTCTGATAACCCCGATATCCAATAGTGCTTTTACATGCTTGGAGAAAGCTTCCTTTGCTTGTGGTGTTAAATGTCTCAGGGGTTTATCCTCTACCACGAAATCTTGGTTTTTAATCTCCAACTTACAGGTTATCTTGTTCTTTCCCCAATGCTTTAGGGGGTCCTCTCCAATGTAGCCTTGGGCTTTTAACTGGTCTAGTAGGCCTCCAAACTTGGCCTTTATATTTTTGTCACTTTGCTGTGCTTCTGCTGAATAGAATACCGCCTCCTGGATTTGGATATAATCATCTTCCTCTAGATCCAATTCTTCTATTGCTGCGGCTGTTGAGATATAGGGCAAGGTATTAATAGTCGTTAGGTTTTTATAAAAAGTAACCATGTTACCTTCAATCCTTACTCCTCCTTGCATTGCCCTTATGAAATTACATCCGATTATCATTTGAATGTCATCCCCAAGTTTCATTGTGAACGCATAGGTGTAGGGGATTCTGAAAGTATTGTTCCCAATAGTCATTTTGCCTCCCCTTAACTTTTTGTTTGCTGTCATCTTGGAGGTAATCCCACTGAAATGTACTATATAGGGGTTTTCTTCTATCGCAGCACTTGGTACAGCCTTTTCGTCTATGCAACAGGTGGTGGCACCTGTATCCAGTATAGCATTAACTTCAAAAGGGGGAATATTCAGAATTTCCATATGTACCTTTAAGTTGAAGAGCATATTCTTGGATCTTCTTGATCCTCCTGTTTCCTTTGTTTCCATGGATAGGATTTTCTGAGTTTCTTCTTCCAGGAGAACAAGGGCCTCCTCGCTTTCTTCCTCTTCGTTCTCTTCAGTTTCTCTTTTACCTAGCCTTTGTACTTCTTTTAAGAGATCGGCCTTTTCTAGCCTTAACCGATCCACCTCTAGTACTTCCCTTTTAATTTGTCATATTTTTCCTTCAGCTCCACTACCTCGTTTTGTAGACGAAGGTTTTCTTGGGCTATAGCTATGGATTGAACATGCATTTCTTCCAGCTCCTTGGCCTTTTGCCGTTCAGATTCTACCGCCATTTTAAGCCTCCTTATCTCTGCTTCACAATGATTAATAAAGTCTTGTTGTTGCTGAAGCAAGTTTCTAGGTTCATACCTTGGGGGTTCTTCCATCATGACGGGGGTTCTTTTGTCAAAGTAGTATATGCTGCACATTCCGCACGAAGTGATCTTACATAAGGGACAATGTCTCCTATGCCTTCTTTGTGACGTTCTCTTACAGCATTTGCACTTTTCCAATCCTGGTGGTAGTTCTGTGTTGATTTCCCATATATGTCTGCATTCAGCTTGTGCTTGGGAAACTCGTACTATTGCTCGGTATCCTGTTTCAGGTCCTATCCACCAAGTTCTACTATCTTCTATTAGAGCGAAAATTTTATGAGTAAAGGAGTGAATACCATACTGTAGGTCTTCTATGTCTTCTCCTTCGGAAATTGAATAAATTGCGTCGCTTTGGTTTTCTCCTTCTCTTGTACAGATAGTATTTCGTATTCATCTGGAATATCCAGTTGTTCGAACATAGCAACTCTCTTGATGTTTTTTCGGTCATTAGGGCATTCTCTTGCAAAATGCCCTTCTTCTCCACAAAGGTAGCACTTACATTTCTTGTTTCTTATTAAGTGCTTTCTCTTCTCAATTCTAGCGTGGGATGAGTGAGGTTTACCTTTATAGGTCGTTGATCTTCTTACCCCATACTTTCTTTCGGGTTTATTGTAGTATCCTGGGATGGGGATTTCGCTGCAAAATGACAAGTCCTTTAATGCTCTTTTGAATGCAGCATCCTTGCATTCAGCTTCCAGGTATTTGTAGGAGAAGAGTATCCTCGGGATTACTCCTATAGTGTTTCCCCTATACTTTGCTTCGAATGCTTCCTTGATTCTTTTTCCTAGCTCTCTTGGCATTTTGGACCATAGCTTTTCGGAGAGTTCCGGGCCTATGAATAGTCTTCCTGTCTTGGATGCCAACCTCATATAATCATTTAAGAATTGAATAATATGTTTGAGATTAGTACAGGATAACCTTTCAAGGTCTCTGTAGGCTTCTTCTTGCGCAGTTGTGGATCCCTGAAATGGATCTTCTAGTATGAAGATCGTCCTTAGCTGTGAGAGGATATTTTGCGTTCCTCCCGTCCCATCTGCATTGGCTATCAGTAGTTGGTATTCTTCTGGGTAGGCCATTCGCCATTGGATCCATGCTAATTTTTCTGCTTCCCCAAGCAGATTTTCAATAAACTCCATTTTTGCTAAGGGATCTGTAAACCCTTGTAATGATACCAAATTCTTTGTTATTGATTCCCACCTCATGAAAACTTCATCAAACATTCCTAATTGGGATGGGATTATGAATATTGCTCCCTGCTGCTGAAAGGCTGAAGGGAGGTTCCAGGCTTCTGAAGAGTTCTTTGCCTTGAACCTTGGTTGTCTTGAGTGCCCTTCATATGCCGGCCTTTGGCTTGTGGATTCTATATTCACAGCCGGAGGGTAATTTACTGGTCCCATGGTTGAGTCTGCCGGTGGCCTATAATTTGACACAGCAGATGATGAATATACCTGTTGAGATAATTTTGCTAGTTGAGGGTATTCCATTACTAGCTCTTCCTCTAGTCCTGCTGCAATTAATTCCTTTTGGGGCTTCCAAGGGTACGGACATCTCCACTTCTTCTTCTGAGATGTGGGATATCTTGAAAATAGGAATTAAGGTCTTCGCGTAGTTCTTCGGCTTCATTTTCACTATCACTTGATAATTGAATATTGACAGCTATTGTGTGGCTTCGGATTTCTTCTTCATCACTGAATGTTTCATTGTCCACAGTGTTGTAGCGGATTCTGCTGGATGTTGATGCTACTTTGTAACTTATCAAAACTGATAGAAATCCTTCCATCAATTAGGTTCCAGCTCCTGAGTTCGGCAGGTTGCATGGGGATTGAGACTTGCGTGGGTCTAATCATCCAGTCCCTTCCTCTGATTTCTGCTGTGGAATACCTTCTGCCTGGTAAAGCCCTTACGCCATGGCTTGTTAGGTAATCCACCACCCCTGAAATTTCATAAGCAAAGGCGACATTCGGGGTATTTGAAAGTCGCCCTACCATTCCTCTGGTGATCAATAAATTTGCTTCTCCATTCTGCCATGTATCATATCCACGGGTTAGTATGGAGAGTTGTATATTGCGGTAAAAATCTCCTACCGTCATCATAGTATCTGGTACGACATAGACCAGTTGACTTCCTCTGGTCAGGTCCACTTCCATGGTGGCAATGATGGATCTATCATCGGCCCATCTGTTGTCTCGGAACACTAATAGCGCTAGTGTCCCTTCTTCCTGCCTGTGAAGTGTCTGGATCCTTGTTTGTAGGATTCCGAGATGAATATATCTCATCCCGCTCCTGATCAGTTGGTCAAAGCTTTGCTCTTGTATGAAGGCCCTGTCTTCTTGGTTATTGGTGACCAACATAGCTTCTTCTGATCGATGCGTGTAGACCCTGTGGTGCGCATCGTCCCTTCTTGAGTGATATAGTATTTCGGCTGGTGCCATCGCCGCTCTTTCCCTCATGGATAATTGTAGCTGTGCCTGAGGGTCTATTTGTTGTTCCAGAACTTGTATATTTGAGTCTGGGTTTCTGAAAATAAATTGCCCAAGTCGTCTTCTAGCGTTGAATATTCTCCTCTGGTTTCTCCTGTAGTTTCTGATCTGATCTTCTATGAGAGGAGTTGATGTGGATACTTCTTGGGTTTGCGTTCTGGAAGTCATCCTTTTGCTTCCTGAAAGATCTTTATAGGATCCTTAAAAACCAGGATTTTTCCTTTTATCTCCTTAGGCCTTTCTGAGGGGCCTAGGTTAAGGTTTGCTAATTTAGTAATAAGTTCGTCCGGTACTACTTGGGATTGTATTGTTTTTTATTGTTGCAACTCCCGTATTGTTTGTAGTTCTGTTCGTATTCCTTTTATGTCTTCAGCAATTTGTATCAGGAGCTGTATCTGTACGTTATGCTGCTTAATTACGACGACCTGATGGCTGAGAGTTCCTGGAAAATCACTTGTTTTAAGAAATCCAAGCGATGGAGGCTCAATGGATTCAGTAGCTTTGAGGGCCTCTTTGTAGGATTCAGTGTTCCTAGAGGATATGTGGCTCATCCAAAGATCTGTTTTTCTATTTTGGATAATAGAATTTCAATTCTTTGGAGTTTTTGATCAAGGTTCTGTGATAACCGTAAGGCCTCCTCTTCAATAAACTTGGGTTGCTTAGATATTTCCAACACTAATTTCTGAACCTCAGATTGAGTGAGAGGCTTGTTTTCAATAAATAAAGAGGATAGCGTTTTCACCGAAGATTCAAGTTTTTTAATCCTCTGTTCAAGGTTATGGTTTTCTTCAAGCAAGATTTTAAAGTTTCTTAGGTTTACTCGGCTAGATAGACAAGTTCTATCATAAATGACAGAAATGTTGTGGGCTAGTTCTTTCCTAGTGGGTTTTGTGGTTTCTGCTAGATTCAAGTAGTCAAGATGAGAGGTATGAGAATCTGTATACCACTTTTGAATAGCTTCTTCCCAAAATTTAGACATATGCTAAATATGCATTGTTTTAGATCTACTTACGTTCTTAACCCTGAGAGCTTGCGTCAAAGGTCTTACTGTGGTTCCCTGACCTGGTTGCCTTCCTCGGGCTTCTCACAGGTTTAGATTGTAAGAGATGTTATTGTCAAGCAATTTTAGCATAACAAAACAGTTTGGTAGGAAACTATATCAAAACAGCATACAAACTGGCTCTGATACCAGAACCGAGCGGAAGTTGAATTTTCCAGAAGTTTGCAAGAAATGATAAGCACAAAGAACTATAGAAAGCTTAAAATGCTTACAAAAGACTGGACCTAGATTTCTTGAGAGAAATGATAAGCACAAAGAACTATAGAAAGCTTAAAATGCTTACAAAAGACTGGACCTAGATTTCTTCTCAAGTAGGACTCTGGTTTTTCGACCGATGCCCTGCAAGAGACTGAACTAGAGAATATATAGAGGGAGAGGATAGAACCGGGTACTCATTGGGCCCCATCGCATTCTTATCCCTTCACCTAATGTATTTCTAGGTCTTCCTAGTAAAGAAAGGCATATAGCATTATTGACGACACTACGAGTGGCTCCCCGAGGCTCAACTCGTCTTTACTTGGCGGCTAAGAAAAGTAGATGCTCCAGCTGTTGTCCTTTATACAATTATTGGCGACACTACGAGTGGCTCCCCGGGGCTTAACTCATCTTTACTTGGCGGCTAAGAAAAGTAGATGTGCTCCAGCTATTGTAGGGGCCCGCCATACTCCTAAAGGCTGAAGCTGGTTGTCCTTTGTGAGACATCTTTTGCTAATGACAAAGCCTTTTCCAGCTGTTGTTGTTGCTTGAGGACAACTGGTAACCAGTCTTTGTACCAGTTGTCTTTTCCTCCACTCCTTCTTTGATATTCCTCTGTTTTGACTGAGTGGATGTCTCTGAATTGCTGTAGTGCTTCACATGCTTGTCGGGCGGCTTCCTTTTGAATTGCTCCGAGTCTTCTTTCAGACAGTCCCATTTCGCCAAATGGGAGTCCTTCATGTGTCTTGGCTCTAAGCTTATCCAGTTCTTGTTGATATTGCGTGAGGAGGTCACCTGGTTTATTAGTCGACTCAGGTGTACTGCTGCCCTGGGGTTCGGTTTGGCTTGAACCTCTTGAGTGGCCTCTATGAGTAGGAGTAGTGACTCGTTCGGCCATCCTGCAACCAAAATATTTATTAGTCGGGATAAAGAGTCGGCTAGAATGTTACTGTTCCCTTCAATGTGCTCAAATTTTACTCCAACTAGAAACTTGGTTGCCAGAATTAGACAAATAGCACCATCTTTACCATGCACCATGCACCACTTGAGACCAAAGAGATTGATCCTCATTAAGATAAGCCACAATTCTTTTAACTTGGAGGGCATACTTAGTGATTTGTAAGTCTTTAATACCAAGGCCACCTCTATCTTTAGGAAGGATGACTATTGTCATGATCTTTTTGCCTAAGAAATCGTTTGATGATTTGTTCAATCCTATTTAGGATAGCGATTTAAAAAGGCGCTCGGGCGCTCGCCTAGGAGCTCAGCCAAGATGAGGCAAAGCCCGAGCGCCTCGCTAATCTTCTAGGCGACGCGCTTCAAAGAGGCATCGCCTGGGCACTCGCCCGAGCCCAGGCACTGGGCGCTTCGGGCGAGCACCTAGGTTAACCAAGGCGACCGAACCAGGATATTAGGTCTAGTTCGGTCCTGGTTCGGTTTTCGATGGTTAGTTGGTTCAATTGAACAAACTAAAACCGATATCAGTAACAACCCAACCCTAACCCTCGTTGCCGCTGCCGCCCCTGATCCCGCTGCTCGCAAATGTTGTTGCTCGCGCCTCCTGCTGCTCGCAAATGCTACTGCTATCGCCGCTCACACCTCCCACTGCTCACCGCTCCTGCTCCCGCTCCCGCTATCGTTGCTCGCTGCTGTCGCTGTCGCTATCGACGCTCGCGCCTCCCGCTGCTCGCCGCTCCTGCTCCCGCTCCCGCTCACCGCTGTCGCTGTTGCCGCTCGCCGCTGTCGCTGCCTCCTTACACTCCGCTGTCGCTTCCTCTTTTCTCAGTCAACAGGCTCAGCACCCCCTTACACTTCCTTTTCTCCTTCTGTTAACAGTATATAGTATACTGTTAATATTGTTAGTTTTATTTGAAATTATTAATTTTTAATACTGTTAATAGATATATTATTTTAATTTTAATAATATTAATTTTTTTAATTTTAATAATATATTATTTTAATTTTAATAATATTAATTTTTTTAATTTTAATAATATATTATTTTAATTTTAATAATATTAATTTTTTTAATTTTAATAATATATTATTTTAATTTTAATAATATTAATTTTTAATACTGTTAATAGATTAATAATATATTATTTTAATTTTAATAATATTAATTTTTTTAATTTTAATAATATATTATTTTAATTTTAATAATATTAATTTTTAATACTGTTAATAGATTAATAATATATTATTTTAATTTTAATAATATTAATTTTTTTAATTTTAATAATATATTATTTTAATTTTAATAATATTAATTTTTTTAATTTTAATAATATATTATTTTAATTTTAATAATATTAATTTTTTTAATTTTAATAATATATTATTTTAATTTTAATAATATTAATTTTTTTAATTTTAATAATATATTATTTTAATTTTAATAAATATTAATTTTTTTAATTTAATAAATATTTTAATTTAAAATTTAAAATAATTAATTATTAATTATATTATATATTTTTACTATTTTAGCGCATCGCTTCGCTCGGGCGAACGCCTAGCGGCCTCGGATATTTTTGGACCTTGACATCTTTTGACGCTTAACGCTTCTTTTTAAATCACTAATTTAGGATAGGTTTAGACATCCAAATAACACTGGACTGAGATTGAATTAAGAACAGAATTAATCAAAACAATCCTGTAAGCTTGGGGAAAGCAAAAAACCATTCCAATTACTAAGTCTCTTCTCAACCTGTTGGACAATAGAATCATGGGCTGAAATAGGATATCTTCTTGGAGCAACAAAATATCCAAATATTTTGCAGGAAATAAAACCTCCTTCATGTTCAAGACACAAGACAGAGGCCTCCTATTTTCTCTACTGGTATTTCTAGGAAAGAAAACAAAAGATAAACGTAAGAAGATAATGGATCTCCACTGGGATGTGAGCCGCACCCTTGCGCTAAGGACAACTCAAGATGATGACACCAACTAGGTGACGACAACGGAGAATTGGACCACCACCACCACCTTCCCTCTCTCGAAACTGTGCACCTCCTCTTCCTCGTACTGCTACGAGTACAGCATTGGAAACCCCTCCTGTATCCCGTCTTCAAGGTTTGACTTACTCATGCCCCCACGCGATCCAAGAAACAACACCTCACTCAACCTTACTCGCTCAGTTCCTCCCTCCCTCCCTCCGCCCGTCACAGAACCTCTCAAGTCGAGCGTCCACAGAGCTCGATCATCTCCGCTCGCTACCTCGAGAGAAAAGAAAAAGAATCTATCTTTACATTGGAACCGATCCAAAATTTGGCATTTTTTTCACCTTCGCCGATCTCGAAAGGAACCCCTTTTCTAAACCCTATTGTGTATATCCGAAGGAGAAACCCTCGCCCGACTTCTGTCACAGAAGAAGTAGGAGACAACTAAAGCAGAGAGGCAACTCACCCGTGGTCGAGGCGGGCGAAGGGAAGGAGGGGGCCGAGAATGGAGCGATCCGTCAGCGCGGGGTCGGCGGTGGTGGCGATCGAGTGCGTCGCCGGGAGCAGCAGGGCAGACGAGTGGGGCGGCTGCAATGGGGAGGCGGCGGCGCCGTTGCGCATGGGGGGACATCCTCGAGGAGATAACCTTCGGAGAGTCACCGCCCGCCCGGGCACCGTTCAAGGGCGGGCGGGACGCCGTCATGAAACTCCTTCACGCCGCATTCCAGCGAAGCGACTCTTCTGTCCTCGTGCGGGCCCGCCGTGGCGAGCGCTCCGCCACGCCGTACCTCGAGGTCCACGCCCGCACCGTCCCCCACCCGCCCGCGGGCCGCCGGCAGTTCCTCCTCCTCTCCATCCGCAACCCTAACTACGCCATCATCGCCCTCGTCGACCGATCCGAGTCCGAGTGCATCGCATCACTAGGTAAAGAAACAAAAACAAGAAACAAACCCAAAACGAAGATATAAAAGACACTTTCAAAACTATTTCTTTTCTTTCCAAATAAATCATTTATAGCAATCATAAGGAGTCTTTGCATTTTATCTTCTTTAATTGATATAACCCTCTAAATATTACATGCTTAGATTACTTGTTATCTTTCATCAGCTAACCGTCATGAAGCTCCTTCCCGCACCGTGAACACGGGAACACTGACCGACCTTTCGGACTCTGTGTGAGGTCGAGGACTACCATGGGGTGGTCAGAGCAGTGTGAGGCTTTGGTATGCCCCGACGGCAGGGGAGATGGCTTTGGAGATCAAAATGCAGGAAGGTGATACCAAGTTGGGGTTCGCAATTAGTCGAACGGAGGAGGTTTTCTCCCACTCATCGAATCTCTTGAACACATTCTCTGATCCTAAATCATAATTTTTTTCTTGTCCTATCTTTTCGTTTATAGGGTTTCATCTACGTATCGTCTGTAACGGACGACGACAGACGCGAGGGCGTCGAAGCTCCTCGTCGTCTCACGGGTCGGGAACGAGAAGGTGCTTCCCTGGAGAGTCTCCACCTCGGGCGCCATCCGTTGCTTCGACACCGTCTCCCTCAGCCAGAAGCTATCGCTGCACCGGCACGCACTGAAGCCCATTCTGCTTCACTTGCTCATGTGAGACGCGTCTGCGTCCGCTGTTCCACGAGTGGTCGAGTCAGCACGAGTCCCCTGCTCTGGCGCAACCCAGTCTCTTTCGTGCCGGGACCTCCAGCAAGCAACAGGGCTGGTGGTCCGACGGCGCCGCCACAACATTTCATGTCGAGGAATCCGTCGGAAGAGGAGGCTGTGACGCCGCCACTGCCGTCGCTAGCGCCACCATCACCAGCAGACGAGGTTTCCCCCGACGCCATGATCGGCAGGTACATCTTGTGCACCCTAGGAGTGGCATTAGCCTTTTGTTCTTGTCATGGCTCGATGGCTACAACCACGATAGATGATGGTTGCTGTTCCATTCCAAGATTTCCATAAACGCTGACTTATATGCTCTGTAAGCACCAGATACATGGCTTCTGAGCAAGACAATGAACTTTTAGGAACATCTAATTCAACACATTACTCATCCATTAAGCACTAGATTAATTGGCTTCAACAACTTTTCTATGATGTTTGCCTATGACAAATGGCTGACCACATCAAATCAATAGCAATACAATCAAGAGAATACAAATCTGCAACACCGAGATTTAACTAATGCATCCATATATTGTTGTTAATTTCAAGAGAAAGCATTTAGCAGAATAAAATTCTCCCACTCAAATAACAGGATGAGCACGAAACACAAACTCGAGATTCTTCTTGACAGTCAAAAAGTATTGCACATACCAACTAGTTTGAAAAATAGAATTGTATCAAACAGAAATGGAGAAAAAACTTTTATATTTAGAAGACAAGCTCATGAGGTTTCATTCCTGACCTAAGAGAAAATCTAGCACCTAAGTAGGCCTTCAAGTCTGGGACTGCTTCGATGGCTTTTATCAATGGACCATCCACAGCCTTTTGGTCATCCTTCTTCTCCTGAGGGAGAGACTTGGTTTCCTGCATTTTCCAAGAGAAGAAAAGGAGCATGAGCAGGAAAACAAACAAAGAGACGTCACCTATAATCGATCAACACATTGATCCAAGGACAGACCTCTTTTTCAGTCTCGAAAAATTCACCTTCCCCTTTCTTTGTCTTCTCCTTTTTATCCTTGGCGAAGTATTTGTCATGGAACTTGTCAGCATTGACTCCTGATATGTCAACCTTGGTAGATGTCGCAATGACATAAGATTGATTTACTCTTCTTAGAGGCACTCCATTAATCTTAAAGGGGCCTACACAGCATCCAGATTAAGTGAGACGCAAAACCAAGAACATAATTCCATGCTAATTCAGTCTGCTACTAAAAGCAAGAATCAGCAATATCAAAGAACATTCAACACTCTTATACAAGGCAAATAGGATTGTTACACACTCATTTCAAATTAATAACTACTGTTATTTGGCTTCATATTTGGCCAGCAAAGCCCCAGAATGGACAAAGTGAATATGCTATTGGACAACACTGAAAAGGAACAGGAAGAAATTAGACTACAGTATATGCCTCTTCATTCGTTTAATTTGACTTTGTTTATTCATGCCTCAGCTTTGTGCTGGTGTGGTGCTGCTGGGTGCAACAGGGTTACCTGCCTTTCAAAAACACGTATGAAGCTCTCAGTCACAATACATCTTATTTGTGTCTACGACCATAAAAGAGAGAGAGAGAGAGAGAGAGAGAGAGAGAGAGAGAGCTTAAAAAACCAGCAAAGCAAGGCATTAAAACATCTTTTATCAGAAATTGGTGGGTTAGAAAGAATCGGATTAAGTCGCTATTAGAACAAACTTGATGCCCAATTCATGGTTGGAATTAGGGTTGAAAACAGTAACAAATGTATCAGATATTGAGTAAACCAAATCCATTTTCATCAAACTGGTGGTTCGGAAGTAATATGATTAAGTCAATAAGTCAACAAACATGATGCCTGGTTCAGGCTTAGAATCATGGTTGAAGATGGTCAGTTATATGCAAACTTTGATCTGCATGCTTTTACTCAAATACCGGTACTAGAGTTATACTAACTCCTGTTAATGATATCTACTAAACGTAGATACCAATCTGATGTGGATGTAGGAAGCAATCAGATTTAAGGCAGATACACATGTGAACATCAGATGAACCAAAGATCTCTATCTTTGATCTCCAATGACTTTGGCAATCTTGATCATGTCACAGAAGAAACCATTCAACATTCTGTCGATCAACTTTGATTGACATGTGAACTAAGTATAGTTAGAGGGGCCATATAGACGAAACCTTGCAACATTCTGTCAATATGTATTACTTAAGCATGAGTTACCTCTGATCTCCATTCTGTCAAAGTGGCCAAAATTGTCAATCAACATTCAACATTCTAGTTATTGGAGATCAAAGAGAGAGAAAGAGAGGCCACTTTGTCTAGTTAGAGGAATCATGAATGGCTATTCCTTTCATGAAAATTGCCCAACGTAAGATAGTGGCCGCATGTAGAAATGACAAGGAACTAACATATTTTGTTATCAAGAAATTAACTTGACGTCATTACATACTCTTCAAAACAAATTTCTACTAGTAAGTAAATAAATCACATAAATGAAGAAATACCAATCTATCGTTGCACACAAGAGGTTCAGAAAAGAAGCAAAGGATCACTAATATCAGCAGATGATGTAGTAGGTAAACGGAAGCACAACACACCAGATTAATAGAATTAGATCTCGTGCGAACACATCCAGAGACACTCACCAGTAACCAGAAGAAGTCCGGAAGGCAGCTGCTTCAGGAAGACGACCCTCTTTCCCATGAACCTACCAGCGAGAAGGATCAGAACAGTCCCCGGAGTGATGCTTGCCCTACATGCCACAATAAGCATCACAAACAGCGAATTTGAGCAACAAGGGAAACAGCAAGACACAGAGAACAACCGAAAGTGACGGCGGCGAATCCATGTACCTGAGCTTTGTAGGCTTGGGCTTGCGGCGATTGGGGATGGGAGTCTTGACATCGTCCGCGGGGTAGAACTTCGGGGGCTTCGCGGACGACGGCGCGGGCTCCGCGGGCTTCGGGTCGTGGTGGGGGAAGGAGCCGCCGTTCTTGGCCTTGATGGCCCAGATCCCGCGTTTATGGTACATCTTCGACCTCGAGAACTTCCCGATGCCTCGAATCAGGCTAGGGTTCCGGCTCGCTGCCCTCACTTTCTTCGGCGCCGCCATTGCAAGAGCGATAGACCGGGAAGAGCGAGAGGAGGACGAAACCCTTGAAATGGCACGCGGCGAAGGGAAAACAAGGACGAAAGATCGGGCGCTTTTTATTGGAGGTGACGGGAAACCCTAGTCCAGTGTAAACCGATCAAATCAGAATCATCTGTAATTTGATGGACGGTCATGATTCTACCGTAGATATGACGTCGAACCCATCGTGAAAACCGGTTTAATTTGGTTTAGACCCGTCGTAATAAACAACAACAATAAAATCAATTATATATATTATCATTCAACTAATTTTTAAGATAACTATTATAAAAATAACTCATAAAAAATAAATTAATGCAAAATTGATAAGCCTGTTTTTTATAAAGTATTAGTCTTTTTTAATTTTGTTAGCTATAAAAAATTAAAAATAGAATACAAATATTATTAATTAATGCTTTCATAATTGATATATCAAATTACATTGTATGAGTCACTAACTTATAGAATGATGATGGAAAATTAAGTGCTCCTTCCCAACTTATTTTTTATGTTACTTATTTCAAACACAATGAGTAATGGATGTGAGCCCCTTGAATCAGATCATATATTTTCAATCAATAAAATAATAACAATAATAACAACAACTAACCATAGTGTCCCAACCTGGGTTAGTTCCTTAGATCTATCATATATTTTATACTGATTTTGTTAGAAAATAAGTCGAAATGATATTATTTGTCCAACAAGGGATTGTAATTGGGATATGTGAGAAAGAAGTATATGAGAATAAAGATGTGTTGCTGATAAGTGATATTAAAGACAGATTTATTTTTTTTTTGGCTACTTCATATAAAAGGAAAGAAATTTTGTAGTCAAACTTTTGAGTGCAATGGAAATTAATGTGATCCATGCTGGTTGCAAGTTCACCTGAATAGAGTGAAGTGCAACAGGAAGTAGCACAACCTTGAGTCTCAAAACTGCCCTAGCAAGAACCCACTAGAACAATCAGAAGGCAATGCAGCAATTTTACACTACTTTACAGTGAACTGTTCTTGTAAGATGATTTGGTTGAAGAACATGTTCACAGCAAACTTTGCATCTCTTAAAACAAGGTTGTCACTTATCAGTAATAATTGTTATGCAACTTGTGATAATCCATGGATGAGACTCGAATGTGAAGGGTCGACTGAATAAGATTTAAGGTCTCATCACTTGTAGGCCTGTTTCAGTCCAAATCTTGATAGAACAGTGCATACAGGCATCACCAGCTAAAATGTGAATCAATTCTTCAAACCTCATTAGATGCATAAGTACCAGTCCACAGCCTTCTGCTCTTAGTGGGATTTTGCTAGTTCTCCCTCTACTGAGAGCTTCAGAAAGAGCTAATATGTTATTCTATCTGAGACATTCTAAAACAACTGAAGATAGAAACATATGCAGTGATGATAATTTGCCATTGTGTTGGTTATATCCACTGAGTTTATTTTATTGAGATGGAATGTCTTTCACATTGACAACAACAAACAGTTCATATTAATATGAAACTCTGACAGGACAAATTCAATTTCTGCACATTCAAATTTTTTGAAAAACAACAAAGATATGTCTCAACTAATTGATCGGATAATAGAATGGTGTCAGATATTCCTAATCTGAAACAAGTCACAAGTGTTTCCCTCAATGAAAATAAGGGAGACACTGTAGGCACCAACTCATCTTTGTAAATAGGCTGTGGATTTTGCAGTTATAGGGAGATATCAAAGTGAAGAGAAGATGGGAACACCTGGTAGAGTGGCACCTGCATCAACGATGAAGATATTTCCTGTTACATATTCAGATGAGTCATGGATCAGATAGCGGACGACTGATGTAATTGCCGGATCTGATGTAACAAATGTTCTCAAAGGGATTATCTTTGTTGCAACCTTATTGATCCACTTTTTCCGCATGAGGTTCTCTGTTATCTCAGATTTGAATATCCCAGGGCTTATTGAGTTCACTCTGATGTTATGGACTCCCATTTCCAAAGCCATAACCTTCAAATCACAACAACCTTGGGTAAATATTGAATACTCTAATTACTCTTTAGAACTTGAGACAAATTTAATTATATGCCAACAAAAAAACTGATGCGTGTTTACTTCCAATAAAATGTGTATTACTTAAGCATGAGTTATTTTTTCAATGTAAAGAGCTGAAACTCAGAGTAATTTTATAAAGTCCATGTTGAGTTGGAAAGAGGGATGTGAAGAACCCATTCTTGCTAGAGTTAGTAATAGTACCTTAGTAATTGCATTAACACCTTCCTTTGAGACAGCATATGCTATGGCTCCAGGCAACTTCCCACGATTGAGACCAGAAATAGAAGAAATGTTGATCACAGTTCCTTTCAGCTTTGCATTAACCATCTGTTTGCATACATACTTGGTTACTAGCCATAAGCCAGTCAGATTAGTTGCAAAAGTGGCATTCCAGTCCTCTTCCGGCCAATCTAGTGGGGAGTAAACACCACCTGAGGCAAAATAAACGAATCGGATGCAACAGCAAATAGATAGGCGTGAAAGTAGCTCACCACGAGGAGCAAGTTTAGAAATGTGCAGGTAATAAGAATCAAACAAGACATTGTTAGTTAAACATAGAAAAAACTAAATATGATCTGTGTAGGCCTTTCAATATACGATGTTTTTTCTTGAGAGAGTGAGTTTCAATAAAATGATCGTACACATATAAGCATACTAACTAATTAGATTCATGAAAACAATGGGATATGGGCACCAAATGCCAGTATAAGTGCAGTCAAGATTGAGTCACTATAAAAGTCCCCACAAACACCACTTTTCATTTTTGAGACATATATGAGCAGTATATGCACCTTTTTTTTCTTCACCTTCTTGTATACTATTTCAGCTTTTGCATTGAAATAGGATCATAACCTTTTTCTAAAAAGAAAGAAAAAGAAAAAAGAAGCAAAGGCCCCCAGGATTAGATTAAGAATCATAACATGTTACTGCTCCTTGTTCTGCTTCTTGATTATGCCACTCAAACAACAGTAATGACTGTCATAGGTATTTCTCAACCTTGGCTAAATTAATCATCATCTATTCAAGAGTCTTCTCTTTTTCCCTTTCTAAGGAAAAGTTCATGGTTGAGCAGATACAATTCTTAAGCTAAGGAATGTTAGGTAAGTAACAAGTGATTGGAAGATTAACAAAAATGAAACACTGATACGTGCTTAAACCAAAGATTCTTAGTCTGAAACAGTAGATTAGAAAATCTGCAAAAGCATAGAACACATTAAAATGCCTAATTTATGAAAAATCAACACAAGTATTATTGTGCAAAAATGAGTACTCTTAAATTAGTTCGAATGTCGACGATTGAAGCGTTGAGAGGAACCCCAGACGGCAAGTACCTCGAACCCCTGCATTGTTGATCAACGCATCGATGCGGCCGAACGCGTCCCACGCCCTCTGGACCGCCGCCTCGATCACGGATCCTCCGGCGCTCACGTCGAGCTCAACGGCCACGGACCGCGCGTCGGAGCGGACCGAGAAGGAGGAGGAAGGTGGCGGCAACGGCGAACCGGGGCCGTCAATCTCATCGCAGAGGGATCGAAGGCGATCGATCCGGCGAGCGGTAGCGACGACCCTGCAGCCAGCGGCGGCGAGGTCGAGGCAGATCTCGCGGCCGATGCCGGAGGAGGCGCCGGTGACCATCACTACCTTGCCCTCTAGTCTCCGCCACGGCGGTCGATCCATCTCCTTGGAGTTCCGTTGATCAAGTCAGTGACACTAATCTTATGGCATAGCGTTTCTTAATTCTGAATCTTTCTCGTTTGGTTTGTTCCTGAAGTAATATTTTTGATAATACGAGTTGTTATATATATATATATATATACATATATATATAAACGAGAAATAATACGAGACGTAAGTATTCGGGAAAAATCTGACACTCTGTCGCACAACGAGACACGACGGCAGATCGCACGTGCGAATCCAACACGTGTCCGCGACATTGGGCGGCACCGCCTCTGCGGGTCCAACCGCGTCCACGCCGCGCTCCATCACCGTGCCCGCAAATACGACCAAGAAAACAAGAGCGCACCCAAGTACTCCTTTTTGCCTCTCTCTCCCTTTCCTCTTCGAGTTTTAACCCCGTCTCTTCTCGTTCCTTCTCTCTCTCTCCTCTCTCTCTCTCTCTCTCTCGCTTTTTGTTCCCGTCTACCCATCTCTCTCCGCAAGCCCCCCTCCCAGATCTGGAAAGCTCTTGCCCAAAGGCCCTCCTCGGATCACTTCTCATCGCCCGCAGTCAATCCACCTGGGGGAGTCCTATTGCGTATTAGATCTCGAAAGGTGCGTTCGCTGAGTTTTCCCCCTTCCATTTTGGATCCAGGAGAACTCTGAAGTCGAGATCTATTCCCCCATGGTCTTCCTGGTCTCTTATCTGAGAGCATAGAAGCACATGAGAAATCTTCAGGTAGTTGTTCCTGCCGATTATTGAAGGTCGCTGGGACCTCAATAAGGATCTGGAAGTTGCAAGCAGATAGCTTTTCTGTTGACTTGAGTCTGTGGCTGATTTATCTTTGTTTCATTTAGCGGAACGGATGTTTTGGTGCCAACCATCTTCCTGAAACTTTGCCATCAAACAAGATTTGGACAGTAATTTGGAGTTGATATTCGGTGTAAACGCAGAAAACATTGATCTTTCTAAAGAATTTGTTTAAAGATCCGATTTTGGTTAGAGTGAGAAATACTCAGTAGCAGATCCTGCTTACACTTTAACGTTCTATAAATTTGATCAATATAGTGTACCTAAACAAGTGTTTTCTGTTGATCTCATTGCTAAAAGATCAATTTTTTTCTGTAATTATTAGGGAAAGGGGATTGTTGTAAGTCATTTATACACATTTTGGTGGTATAGAGTAGGCATTCTTCGAGGACTATCCTTTGGGATTGCCTTTTGACTGCTCCAATAATGTGGAAATTGAAGCAATTCATGCCTAAGGAGCCTAACAGCCTGGAAGGTCGCATGGTTGAGGTTGGAAACATAAAGTTGCAAGTCCGTAACGTGATCGCTGAAGGGGGCTTCTCTTGTGTCTACCTTGCTCGTGATGCTGTTAACCCATCCAAACAATATGCCCTTAAGCACATGATTTGTCAAGATGAGGAGTCATTGGGTTTGGCAATGAAGGAGATCTCGGCGATGAAAATGCTAAAAGGGCATCCAAATGTGGTTGTGCTAATCGCACACACTATCTTGGACATGGGCCGGGTGAAGGAGGTGCTGCTTGTGATGGAATTCTGTGAGAAGTCATTGGTCGCAGTGCTGGAGAACAGAGGAGCTGGTTACTTTGAAGAGAAGCAAATTCTTTTGATTTTCCGGGATGTATGCAATGCTGTTTTTGCCATGCATTGTCAGTCACCACCTATTGCTCATAGGTATGTTCATCTTGTGGTTCTCATGTCTTTCATTTTAACTAATGTTCTCCTTTTCATTTTTTTCTGAATTATGGAACTCTAAAACCAAGATATTTATATATGGTTACCATGTTATGTTGTTTTGTCTCTATACTACTTGCTCTATGAAGTATCACATGACAAAACTGCGATGGTTTTACTTGCCTTCTTGTATATCTATGTACATATATACATGTGCAAACATATATGAATCATTTTTATAATTTAGTTGATCATATTAAAGCAGGAAATTATCTCTATGATAATATTATCTGAAATCATGAGGATGAAATTGAAATCTAATTCCCCTTGATATGAGAAATATATGCTGTGTTTGGGTTCTCTCTTCTGAACTTGTGATCGCTTGGTTCCTTGCATCGCCAGAGATCTAAAAGCTGAAAATGTTCTGCTTGGAGCTGATGGAGCTTGGAAGTTGTGTGACTTTGGTAGCACCTCGACCAATCACAAGTGCTTTGACAGGCCTGAGGAGATGGGTATTGAAGAAGACAATATTAGGAAGCACACTACTCCTGCTTATAGAGCCCCTGAGGTTTATCCTATGAACTTATTATTATAGTTCAATTTTTTTTCTACCTCCTTAATGCCTTTTCTGGAAAATTTAAAGTACTAATTTTCCTGCAGTTTCTTACTTACAGATGTGGGATCTGTACAGAAGGGAAGTTATCAGCGAGAAAGTAGACATTTGGGTATGCAAGCTAATATATCAACTGCTATGTGTCTTTTACTATTAAGGTTTTTTTTTAGGTTAAGTTATTCTGAGTTTGTCCCTCAAAACTAAAGCAATAACTGTCCCCATCAGCTATTTCATCATTTAATTACAGTTCAGTTTTTTTTTTTTAAAGATGATATCTGAAATTAGAACTTCAAGTGAACAATAAGAAGAATACTTGTACTATATATGCATCTTAAAATTTTAAATTCCTAGCAGATTCTAGAGCTGAAATTTTCTTCTACAAATTTCTGCAGGCTCTTGGATGCCTTTTGTACAGAATCTGCTACTTCAAATCTGCATTTGATGGTGAATCAAAACTTCAGATACTTAATGGAAATTACCGTATCCCAGACTTACCAAAGTATGGCAATTCTGTTACCAAACTGATCAAGGACATGCTTCAAGCCTCTCCAGAATCCAGACCCGACATAACTCAGGCAAGCGCATTGCTCGTTAACCATTTGTCTCTGTAAATCTATGTTCATATTTAACGATGGCATGTGCCATAGCTTAAGATGCGAGAAAGCTGACTCTATTTTACTTTGCCTGAATAATTTCCCACGACAGTTGTGGTTCCGGGTGAATGAACTATTGCCTGTGGAGTTGCAAAATGACTTACCTGTTAGCTCTATGTCTGCCTCAACTGCAGGAACGCGATCTAGCCCATCAGGTTTACAAGATGATGGTAAGAATATTTTAATTATTTGCTGAACTCTTGCTTACAAATGATCATTAATATGTTGTGTCTAAAATAAGGTAAATAAAAAGAATTCTGCAACAAATAGATCCATACTCTACTATAGCATAGGTTAAACTTCTATATGAGAAACAAACCATATGGACATAGACGTATACTTTGTCTTGCTGTGCTGACTTTAAACCATTAAAATACTTGTGTAAATATTCCTAATGCTTCTGGGTGATCTCCAACTATTTCTCCCTTGTGGAACCAACATTTGCATAATTTAACATTCCAAGATCGGTTTGCAGTAGCTCAAAGGAGGACCAATTTGGTGCCTCGTAGGAGCCCTCCACCTCCACCGGCTAAAGAACATGCACAGAATATATCACCTCCAGAGACTCAGTACTCCAGATCCTCCTGGAGCGCTTCAGTGGGTGGCGGAAGTGGGGGTCCCTTGGGTGCATTTTGGTCCACACAGTATGCCCAGGATTCACAGATATCAGAGGATAAAGGACCTGTGTTTGATGAGGAGCCTATCAACCGATCAAAATCCAAACACAATCCAACAAACCACTCCAGGGAACACCGAGCCAGAACTCCACCTAGGCACTCTGTCAAGAGTCCTGAAGTTGGTTCCAGTGAGGATTTTGAGATAAGATTCTCTCCCAATGGATCTGAATATGGTCCAGAGAAAACTAAAGTATCTAATCATCAAACCAAAAGTATTTACCAGGATCAGGCATTCAACACATTCGTGGCTGAGTTTGATACAAGTAAGCTCAATTCTGGGAATGCTGTTAGCAGTGCAAGTGATAAGCATAGATCAGTGGAGAAAGAGTTGGAAGGGGAATTGACTAGGCTGAAGCAGGAGCTAAAGCAGGTTAACGTGGAGAAGGAAGAAATGACATCTAAATGTGAAAAGTTGTCCGCCATCTGCCGCTCCCAGAGGCAGGAAATCCAGGAGCTGAAGCGTGCTGTTGCTGCAGCAAGCCCCTCACCCCCAAACAAAGAGTCCAAGCCTGAAATCTCTCCTGGAAGCTCACAGTCAGATACGCCGGTATTATTTTTAGCTCCCTGCTAAATTATCGTTTTTTGTTGATATAATTTACATTAAAGTAACTGTAACCTGAGATTCCTGTATCGTAAACTGTGATCGTTTGCAGCCTAGGGAGAAGATAGAGGGAAACTTGCCCGAACTCCAGCGTGGGTTATTTCCAAATAATCCTTCTACACCTAGTCCAGATCCTAAGCCATGGTCTGCTTTTGGTGACACAATGGTCCAGGATACACCCAAGAGCAGTCATCCGAAATCAGTCAGGACAATCCGTGGAACCAACAGCAACAGGAATAATATCAAACAGCCCAGTGCGAGTTCAGCAGATGAACCATGGGGCTTCGATCAGGACAGTTTCAGGGCAGACTCTCATAGCTCACAAGTACCTAAACCATCATTTGAAGGGAACACTTCGCAGCGGTTTGGTGGTGGTGGTGGCGCTGGCAAGGTTAAGGCAGTAGAGACCAACCGGCCATCTGGATGGACTGGATTCTAGTTTCCATGACCAAGCCAAGATTACAAAATGTTACTGGCAACAAACACAATAAAGCTTGTGATTTTGTTGGTCATGGCTGGCAATTACCTCCTTTTATGGAAGGGTCATTCAGACATGGCCATGGTGCAGCATTCATGGACATTTAAGGTATTCCCTGGTGTTCTTTGGTCCTTGTCCTTGATTGTAAGGTGCTTGGGTTCTCCCCATTAGATAAGAGGTGACCATCCATCTTGTTTGAATTTGTATCCAGTGACAAACTACAAGTTACTTTACAGTAATCATAAATGTGATTTGGTCCATTACCTTGTGAGCAATGATGGTATATTTGTCATAGTTTACATATGTATTAATAGCAAGACATTTAATTTATATTCTTGTTTTTCTAAAGCTTCATCCAATGCCACAAACTTCTGCCAATGGGTATAATTTTCTTTCTTTTTCTTTTATGAACATTTATTTTGATGCATCCAAAAGTGGTATGAGACCCCACAATATTTATATTGCGAACTCCACAATTTTTTAGGACTTTAAATGCACAAAACAATTCCCTTTTTCACAGTGGCAAAGATTACCTCAATCTCATTTCAAATCTTCTGGGAAGAAGTTAACTGGGAGACATATTATTCTAAAGGAAACATTGTTGGGTACAACAGCTCAAGGTACAGAATTCATAGAATTAGAGTACCACGCAACATGAAATATAAGTGCTCTAACCTCAGTCAAAATCTGTGGAGATTTATCTGGCTATTGAGGTTAATCTCCCAACTTTTGATAGGTGTTTGTGCATTAACCTTCAGGTCGAGTGAGCTCCATTCTGACCCATTTCAGCTCTGCTGAATATATATTCAGATGCAAACTCTTCATTTTGACATTTTGGATACATAGAAACTAATGAATCTTTTGAAGGAGTAAACAAAGACACCAAACATGCCACTACAAATCAAGCAAGCATGAAAAATCTAGCAGCAACGACATCAGATCTAATAGTTCGAGGAAAGAACAACCATTACTCTCTAAATTAAAGAAAGATATGTATCTCAGCTAGTGGCAAAATCAAACAAATTATGCTAGAGGATCACAGTTGCCAGTGCTAGAAGAACACCTAGTGCTATTAACACAATCATCTCATCACCTGAACAGCCCACAAAATTTTCATCAACATCAGAATAGACTTAAAAGAGAGACAAAAAGGCAACTCATGCAGATTTTGGCTTGATTCTCTTCACCCTTGAGTACAGGAAAACTCCACCAAGTGCCATGCCAGTTCCTATAATGGAAGAGTTTAATTACCAAGGCATAAATGGTTCAAGTGGCACGAAAAGATTATTTGATGATCTTCCAAGTCGCGAAAAGGAGTTACCAAGAGCGTTGATGGGAGAAACTGGTGTCCTGAAAAAGAGCACTGAGGTCACAATGACTACCACCCTCTTCACACAGTTACCAACAGAGTGGGTTACAGGTGATACCCTTGCCAATATCATGTAGGAAACCTGATAGACCAATTCAAGTTTATGAAATAACAAATAAGAAGAATAAGAGAAATTTCAACAGGAAAGCTGATGTAAAATATAAGGGAATTATTGGCTCTGCACTGAGAAAAATCAACTAATTTTTCACAAGTTGAATACATACTTCAACATTCTTTTTGTGGGTCCTGCACGTGGACATATATTTCAAATGTTTTTCTACAACAAAATGAATTTAATGCTTTTTCCTGACATTTCCAAGCATGTATTTAAATAACAGGAACAACAAACCATTGTTTTGATTCAAAACATTTTGTTTTATTAAGCATAAATGTAACAAAAATTAATTTCTTTCCCCATTTTCCAGAAAAATAAACTACTTTTTCTTTGCAATTAAACACACAAAAATTGTACATCCTAAGAAAGAAATAAGCATCCTAAACATATAGGAACCACCATCCGACAATTAATTATCAGAGCCATTCTTCTATAAGAAGTGGAGGCAGATGTTAGGTCATAGAAGTTACTTCCAGAAAAGAGTATAAAAAATGTCTGTGATGGCTAATCAAGCCTTCCATTACAGAAATAGAAATCCTGACCATTGTCTTATTCAAATGTCAGGAATAATTTCGAGAGCCAAATAAACTTGAGTAGAAGTAGATAGCTTCTGTAAAGCAAACATATTAATGCAAGAATCACAAAAAGATTTAGAAATATCAGACCTGTTGATATGCATGAAAACACAGACCAGCAAGGAGTGATCTCAAGTATATCTGTTTAATATTCAGACCCTAACACACCAACAAAGCAAGAATAAGTGGAAATTATTTATGAACATCATTATGGATAGAAAGGTATACACATGAAAAAAATTAGTTGACTCGTCATACTTACAGCAGACTCCAAATACGTAGGAGTAATCTTGATGCCTTCAACAAACAGAGTCACAGGTGCTAGTAGGAAAAATGACGTGATTGTTATTATTGAGAACAGATTGATGTTGTCTAGAGATTCCTGCCAAAAAAAAAAAAGCTGCTGAAAATTATACCTACAAGTATAACAATTTCTTAGAGCAGAATCAGTTTACCAGAGTCACCTTCATCTTTAAAAGATATAGGAAGACAAGATAATAATAGTAGACAAATGTATCACATGAAGCAAATAAATTCATTTTCACAGAAACAAATATTACCTCTTTCTTAACCATGACTTTCTTGCTGAGAACATTGCGGGATTGGAAGGTCAGGTTGGAAGCCATTGCACTCCAAAATCCAGCCCTGTTTGTGACAGAGGAGGGACTTAGAAACACAAACATGAGAAAACTGAAATTAGCAAAATTAATCAGTGTATAGGGGTGAGTGGGCATGAATTTTATCTATAATTAAGTCTTAGCTGATGAGTTTTTGAGTGCTAACTTCTGCTGATAAGACATCACCAATATCAGTACTAATTATAAAAGCCAACAAAACTGAGATATCAGTTGGCATTTATAGATCAGATCTACAATCACCAATTTTTCATTCATCTACTCTTTTCTGAGTAGATAATTAAATCAATGGGAGAAAAAAGAAACAATCTTGTTTTTTCAATGTTTGCACAGTATTTAGACATCTTATCCCAGACATATTACATTATTTAACTTAGTAGAGTCTTTACAATTTGGCCAAGAAATTCTGATATCTTGGTTTTGCTCACTTCTGACATAAATGAGACATTTGAGATAATTGAAGAGGGAGAGACTGGAAAAAGGCCTAAATGCTTTAAACATACTGATATTACATTAAACACACTAGTTAATCTTTTTTATTATCAATGACTTACCAATTAAAAGAAGCTTCAGTCAATGATGCCAAGGCTACACCACCAACAATTGGCATTAGAGACAGTATAACCCAGATAGTAGGCACCTGCATCCAAATCCAGTAAAAGATTATTGATGTAAAGTAAACTATCACAACTCTGAAGATGCAGATTGCAGTTTAAAGGATGGAGATTATAGTGATCCAAAAATCGAAGGATCTATGTGCTTCAACTTTTTATTTCTTTTTAAAGAGTCTTGCACATAGAGTCTATTCGTATTACACCAGAGTATGGAAGTAGTAACAAGGAATTAAGTGCATTAAAAAAAGGATGCTAGACCACTATTTTCTAAAGCACATGATCATCATATGCTATTTTCAGGATAAGAGAAGTCACAAGATAGAGAGGCTAATTCACCTACTAATTGTAAGGTTCCCTTATCCTGATAAAAAATAAAAAAAACTATTAAAATTTACCTCTCCTAAGAACAGGGCAGAAAGGAGTACTGAGAAAAAAGGCTCCATGGCTTTTATTGTGTGCGTGAATGAAACAGCAACTCTCCCAAGACTCATGTTAGTGAATAGGTTGCCCATTGTGTGAACAAGAGCCAATGGTAAGATTGCGGCGAGCTGAAAGAAAAACAAGTAACTTATATAATTAATGAAAGGATTGCACATTTCATGATCGACCGATCTGCTATTTGCTCATAAATGTAGAGATAAGCATCGTAGCTTGATACCTGCATAGGAGAAATCTTAGGACGCTTGTAAAGATTAGTGGTCCACATAAATAGGACAAGGAATGTTCCAATGGAAAACTGAAGCAGCGTGATGGTTAGTGGGAATTGAAAAACCTTAAGAACCTGCAATAAGGTAGGACAGTGTATTACTCTGCCATTTATATAACACCATTCTGAGTACACGAAACCAAAATAATCCAATGTCTATATATAAGGAGAGAAAACCTTTCACATCAATCTTAGGGAAAGAATGGCATTACCTAACCTGGCATGACAAGAGCCAAACAGAAGTTATATATGCTCTGGAAGCATTGCTGTAAATGAAACTGCAGTTCTTTCACTTGCCACTAAAAAGAGTTGTGCTAAAAACTACATAAGCAAGAGAATATGTAGCTTTCTCAAGCATTACATTTATAATGATCCAGAGGATCTCTTCTAAAAACAATCACTCACCAATAAGTTTGATACCCATTGTGACCACATTATAATATAAAGTTCCACAAAACAACAGTAGTGCATTCTTAAATATGAGTTTGATAGTACAAATAAACCTCACTCTTTAGTGATTGCATAAGCATCTAAGGAAAACATAAAGGGCACTTCAACAAGCTCTGTGTCAACATTCAAGGACGAACAAGATAACATTCATGAACTGCAAACAGCAAGAGCTTGCAAATCATCAGTTGTGCAAGCAATTAAAAGCAAAAGAAAACCTATTATTGAGGTTTTGCTAAAGCTTATAGTCCATGGCGAACATTCTACATAAAGGTGTGGAACCTGCGCGAGATTAGATTTTTTTTTTTCCGGTCCAAAAGCAAAGTGCATGGATTAGTTCACAAGGACTAGCGCCAGTAGGGAGGAGGAAAGGGGTGGCAGGGATACCTGCTTGTTGTATATGTTGAAGTATATGTTGAAGAGGTACCAGAGGCCGAAAAAGGACCCAAGCAGCAGCGTCTGATGCAGGTCTCCTCCGGGGGCAGCCACCTTGTCAGAGCCCCCGCCGGTGGTTTCGGGGACGGAGCTCGCCCGGACAGTGAGACCCCCCTTCTCCCGCCTCCTCTGTTCCCAGTCCGACGCGAGAAACGGGGTGGAGACCCAAGAGGCCCCGCTGCCGTGACACCGACCAGTAGAGCGGGCATGGATCTGGAAGGATGCGGCACAGAAGGGAGCGGCGGCGGCGGCGAGGCGGAGGGATGTCCCGGGAAGGCCACGGACGAGGAGGCAAGAGGCGGGGGTAGAAGAGAGAGGGGCAACGGCTGCCGCGCTCTGCATCTCGGGAAGCTACGTCGCTCTACTCCTCCTCCCCACCTCGTCCACTGCCCCGCGCGACGGAAATGGCGGCGTTGGCAGCAGAGCGCTGGCTTGTCTGCGATTGGCTATCTTCCTCCACATTGTGAGCTGAAAACAGAAACAGAAACAAAACAAAACAAAAACACGAAAGCAACACGAGTGTTGTCGATGCACGATGGGGCAGATCTTACCGATACTTCCACACGGGTCGGATTTAGTATATAGAATCCGACAAGATCTTGAATCCAACATGTCAGGATCGAATTTTGTGGGTCGGGCCCACAAAAGGAAGGAAGAGGTGTCGCACGTAAGGCAGCTTAATGAACTCGGAGAACGTGTAGTGGTTGGGAGATATCCGGCGAAGCCCACGGCGAGTAATTCGATGGCTCTCCTTCTCTTCTTCCGCTACAAAAGAGGCGAGCCAGCGAAGTCTCAACGCCTTCTCCGCCTCTGGCGGTGACGATGCAGCAAAGAAATGGTCAAGCAGTTACCATGCAGGCCGTCAACACCTTCCGCTCCCCTATATTACTCCCCCTCGCCTCTCCCTTCCTCCCTCAATCCATCTTTCCTTCGGCTTTCCCACCTCCGCAATAAAGAAAGCTATAATACTCCGCAGCAATGACCAGATCCACAGCACAACTCACCACCCTCCTCCTCCTCGCGGCGCTCACCGTCGCCTCCGCCAAACCCCGCTCCGCACGCCGCTCCCTCAACGAAGCCACCGCCGCCTGCGAGTTCGTCACCGTCCCCCAGTTCTGCATGTCGCTGGCCTCCAAGTCTGGAGCCACGACGGTCCCGGCCCTGACCGTGGCTGCCGTCAACGAGGCTGTAGCCACCGCGCAAGAAGCGAAGGTCACGGTGGAGAGGATCACCGCGGCCCCCATCACCGACGCGAAGCTGAAGGCCAATCTCGATGTGTGCTGGACGAGCTTCGTGGACTCGCTCGACACCCTGCAGAAGGCGGGCAGTGACCTGCAGACGGGGGCGCCACACAACGAGCTGGTCTCCCACATCTCGGCCGCCATCACCTACGTGGGCCACTGCAACGACGTCTTCAGCCAGAACCCCGGCCTGGTGTCGCCGGTGGCGGACGTCACCAGCATCCTAAAGAAGCTCATCAGCAACAGTCTTGCCTTGGCCGTGAGCCTACAGTTCCGCCACTAAGTAGTATGCATGCGTGTGGAACGTCGAGAGAGAGAGAGAGAGAGAGAGAGGAAGAGGAAGGGTCAAACGTGTTGACCATTAATGGATGACGTAATCTTTATATGTGATTGTAATAACGGTGGATAACAAAGAGCCTGAAGGAGTTCCGATGCTACTTGTTTACGTTTGGAGTGTGCGATTGCTTCATCTGGTTTGGCCTGTGATCATTTCTCTAAGCTAATGTTCCAAGAATAATTGCGAAAAGCTTTAACATGATTCTGCGATCTACTTATTTTAGATTATCCACTACGGTAACCCAATTCTGGGCGCAACTCGTGGATTTGATGAGCCACGGCGATGTAATAGTCAACGCCCTGCAGGCGAGTTGAAACCCACGACAATGATTTATCGAATATTAGATGAATAAAAATAAATTGCAAAAATTCGAGGTTGCGTCATGATGTCGTCTGCCCAAGCAAGCATGACGCCACGTTTGATGGTGACGTGTAGACTTTAAACACCTCTAGTAATTATATAGTTGACTTTGCTATATTATGACGTGTCATAACCTCATATCAGATCGCTCCTCATTAAGATTGTCTCAGGGAAGCTTTAATTGTCATTTGCTTCATTCTCGTCAATTTGAGCGGATTTCTTCTCATCGACTTCGTCTTTAATCGACATATCATCAAAAAATTGAGATAAAGTAAGCGTTGAAAGAGCACAGAATCCAGTGGTATTTGTAGGAACAATAAGTGCAAGTAGCTGAATATTGTATTTAATTTGTCTTATTCATATATCTTAAAAATACATTTCTTTCTCGATCGACATGGGTACGTCAAATCTAATCCTAATGAACATTGTAAAGAGTACGAAGCCGGCCATTCCGAAGTTGACCGGAAGAAGGGGCACATCAGATTTACACGACTTAGGATACGGATTAAGCCACGGCCTCAGGCTTGGGTCATGTTTGTGAGAGCGCTAAGGTATAGGTAGATGACTTCTTATATATAGGAACACCGGCGGACGTACTCAGGACACAGCCAGCTGACATAGAAGGAGGAGGAGGAGGAGGAGGAGGATGGCAGCTAATACCTGCTGCAGGCCAATCTTGATCCCTTCTGCCGTCTCTCTTGTGGTGCTGCTTCTGCTCGCTGCTACCGCCCCTGCCATGTCCTCATCGGAAGGAAGAACCCCTTATTGAGAGGCTCAACAAGCCTTCTATGAGACCCGTCACCTAATCCTTTACTGCTCCTTCTTCTTCATCATCTTCTTCCTGAGCCTTGACCTACTTTTTGCTGGTCTCAGAGCCCGGATGGCGATCTCATAGACTGCGTTCCCTCGCATCTCCAACCGGCTTTCGATCACCCCATGCTGAAAGGATCAAAGCCTTTGGTACGTAACTGTTCTATACCACGTCTTTAGAACACATCTTCACGTGTTGACAGTTCCGATCGAATGCTGACAGGATCCACCGGAGAGACCCAGATGCCACACCGGCGACGGTATGGCCGACGACGTCGTCCAGCTATGGACAACCTCCGGAGAGACGTGCCCGGAAGGAACGGTTCCGATCAGAAGAACCAAGGAGGAAGACATACTTCGCATAGAGAGGGAGGAGGAGGAGGAGGAGGAGGAGGAGGAGGAGGAGGAGGAGGAGGAGGAGGAGGAGGAGGAGGAGGAGGAGGAGGAGGAGGAGGAGGAGGAGGAGGAGGAGGAGGAGGAGGAGGAGGAGGAGGAGGAGGAGGAGGAGGAGGAGGAGGAGGAGGAGGAGGAGGAGGAGGAGGAGGAGGAGGAGGAGGAGGAGGAGGAGGAGGAGGAGGAGGAGGAGGAGGAGGAGGAGGAGGAGGAGGAGGAGGAGGAGGAGGAGGAGGAGGAGGAGGAGGAGGAGGAGGAGGAGGAGGAGGAGGAGGAGGAGGAGGAGGAGGAGGAGGAGGAGGAGGAGGAGGAGGAGGAGGAGGAGGAGGAGGAGGAGGAGGAGGAGGAGGAGGAGGAGGAGGAGGAGGAGGAGGAGGAGGAGGAGGAGGAGGAGGAGGAGGAGGAGGAGGAGGAGGAGGAGGAGGAGGAGGAGGAGGAGGAGGAGGAGGAGGAGGAGGAGGAGGAGGAGGAGGAGGACGTGGTCTCAGAGCCCGGATGGCGATCTCATAGACTGCGTTCCCTCGCATCTCCAACCGGCTTTCGATCACCCCATGCTGAAAGGATCAAAGCCTTTGGTACGTAACTGTTCTATACCACGTCTTTAGAACACATCTTCACGTGTTGACAGTTCCGATCGAATGCTGACAGGATCCACCGGAGAGACCCAGATGCCACACCGGCGACGGTATGGCCGACGACGTCGTCCAGCTATGGACAACCTCCGGAGAGACGTGCCCGGAAGGAACGGTTCCGATCAGAAGAACCAAGGAGGAAGACATACTTCGCATAGAGAGGTTCGGCAGGAAGCCATTCGCGAGAGCACCGCAAAGCACCAACGTCAGTAACCACGAGGTGCTTCATGCAAGCAAGCCTATTAACTAACGAGGGGTTGACTGCACGATCTCGTGGGAAGAAAAATAGACCTCAACATTCAAATTGATAGTATATTATTTGCAGCATGATGTGAGTGGTTTGACAACATCAACGTCAAATGATGCGTATACGTATAATAATATTACATGTTATCATCGAAATTATCTCTAGAAATCTATGTCATGCTTTTTATTCATGGGGTTAATTACAGTACGCGATCGGGCATGTCGAGGGAGAACAATACTACGGTGCACACGCATTGTTCAATGTTTGGGATCCTCAAGTGGCCAACCGCGGTGAGTTCAGCTTATCGCAATTATGGATCGTCTCGGGAAATTTTGGCACGGATCTGAACACTATCGAAGCAGGGTGGCAGGTAATATTACGTACTACTTGATCAAGCCATGTATACATATAGTTCCATAAACCTAAAAAAAGAATAATATTTTCTGGAATTCTCTTTGTCACGAAAACTATATCTCATTCATAATTTCATGCGGTGTTATGAGTTTGCAAGGTCTGATGGTTCAGTAGGTTTTGCTAATCTCATGTGGATTGAACTTTCTCGTTCTGATTTGACCAAAAACATGAAAAGGATTCATGTTTTGTTGTCGCTTGGATCTTTCTCAGGTGTATCCTGAGCTGTATGGAGATACACTCCCGAGGTTCTTCGTTTATTGGACGGTAAGGCTTCCTTCTGAGTTCTGACCTTAAACTCATATCATCTACATTTAGTTTCTCTAATAACTTAGACTATACGTTGAGAATCCTGCAGAACGATTCATATCAAAACACAGGCTGCTACAACCTCTACTGCTCGGGCTTCGTCCAAACCAACAACAGTGTCGCTGTCGGAGTAGCTATCACTACAACATCGACGTATAATGATACTGATCTGCAGTATGTGATCAGAATCACGGTGTGGAAGGTGAGTGATCTCCTCCTACAAACACCAATCTACCTCAGAACAATACAACGTGGCTGCTGGCTTGACATCTCATTCCCAGAACTGTGTTGAATCCTTGTGCTGTGACCTTTAGGATCAAAAGACTGGGAACTGGTGGCTGCTGCAGGGATCAACAGTTGTGGGATACTGGCCAAGCTTCTTGTTCAGTAACCTTGCAAGCAGTGCAACCGTGGTGGAATTTGGTGGGGAGATCGTCAACACCCGTCCTTCCGGCTTCCACACCGACACCCAGATGGGCAGCGGACACTTCGCGGAAGAAGGCCTCGGCAGAGCTGCCTTCGTCAGCAGCATACGAGTCGTGGATTCGAACGACACACTGATCCCGGCGAGAAACCTCAGCTACCACGCCGATAATCCGAACTGTTACGACGTACAAGGCGGCGTCGACAATTCAGGGGAGAGCTTCTTCTACTTTGGAGGTCCAGGAAGAAACGCTAGATGCCCGTGAGCGACTAGAAGAGCTTCTCTCTCCGAACCACTCGTCATCTTCATGTGTGTGGGTGCTGCTCCTTCCTTTTCCTTTAATAATGGTGAAGAAGACATGCATCTATCTTCTTCGCAACATCTAATTTCTGCTATGGTTTGTCGTGGAAGTGTTCGTTTCGCTGAATAATGGCGAAGAAATTGTCTTCTATGCGAGTCGAGGTTGGGAGTGAAGGTGTGGTCGCTGTCTTCGTGTCGTGTGGGAATGGAAGCAAGAAGAAATGGTCTGCAAAATAATGCAGTTCTATCAAAATATATGTAATGTTGGCATACTAAAAGGTCTGCATTGTTGTTTACGACTCTTTCTCGGGCCACATGACGACGGCAGAGATGAATTCCTATTACCAATTGATCCTAAAGAATAGTTTTCATTACCTCATATTATTCCATTCTGAAGATGACCAGAAGAAGGCAATGGGACACAGTAGTAGTAAGTTCATAGATTAGGTCAAGAAATCAACAAAGTACAACTTGGACACGAATGAAGCAACGACCTACGAAGAAGGAAGACAAATTTACTCATTAGTCTATTTACATTGGTGCTCAAGTTTCATTCAAAGTTACATGATCAAGTCTAAGATGGATTGCATTGCAACAATAAAATGGTGTTTATCCACACACAAAAAAAAAAAATCCATGCTCTCTGTGATGATAACTACGATCGAGAATCATCAACATCACTGTTGCTTGGACATGGTGTTAGGAATACAAAAAGGAAAAAATCCTAATTACAACCATTGACTTGCATATTACATCATAGATCAAAGATTCTGTGGGTCAGTCAAAGTGTTAACCACAGGAACAAATGAAAAAAATGCTTACTTGGAAAATGTTCATCACCTGTTGCAACATTAGCTAAAGTAGGATCTGGAAAATTATCAGGAAGAAGCTGGGTTGACTGATGGATTCTAGGCTTGTAGATATCCACAATGACCATGTCTCTACCTTTTAAAACCAACATCAGCCCAAACTGGTTATAATGAACATGGTTTCATTAAAAGCATAGCACGACAAGATACAGAAGTCAAGCTACAATGACAAATCAAGGTAAAATCACCAGAAGTCAGTGGAACTACTTCTGCCGCTTGTAGATCTTGTGCAGGAAAGACTTCAAAACATCCTGAACTGCTTTGCTTGGCAGGGCTTCAATTGCAGATATAAGTCGTTCATAACTGGTCCGCTCATACTCGGAAAATACATTCTAAGTAATGAAAGAAGAAAATAAATAAATAAATATGGTCATCTGAAATCACAGATCATCAGCCATTAAATGTAAGCTCTAATTATTGAAGTTAAAAAAAGAAAAGATACAACTATGAAATAACTGATGATTTTTCCTATAAATTTAGGTAGTATTTTATCGAAGGTCATGACATAATGCTGACCAATTTAATTCTGGTGCATGTTCCTGCATCTTAGTTTGGTAATTGGATTATGCTTCACCTCATGTCATGCATGCAAATTTCTCTAAATGATAAACCCTACAGGCTTTGTAAGGTGATCTTGTTGAGTCATGTATACTAGGAATATTTGTGCAACCCACCAGAAAAAGGTTGCTAAATAAGAGTTGGAACAACTTATCTCAACTGCAACTTGATCATCCGTTTTATGACCAGATTTTGGTTCAATTAGGCCTGCATATGGATGTCCAGTATATAGAAATTTTGATCACCAATCCTAAAGACTGCCACTTTGAAGAATCCAATCGTATTAGTGTCTCTATCAGTTTGTTGGCATTCAACTCTTGGCTGCTCTTCTCTATCAAGTATATGGTATAACCATCTGTTCTGCTGCAATCGCCAAAGGGTTGCTCCTCAGATACAGCTGGCTTCACTCACCATTATGATCACTCCAAGGCCACACACTTTAACTGCGACGTTGATTGATTGTCAGCTTCAGTGTGCTTAAATTTGACAATCCTATCATAGTCACCACCTTGATATTAAGGCAGTCATGGACCATGATTAACCTCAAAATATCTACTGTCCCCATTCTATTAAAACAATGCAAAGGCACATCTCTCAGACCAAAGACAATCTTCCATTTGGTCTTACAGGTTCTATTGAAAAGAAACAACCACGTATCATATCATAAAAGATCTATAAATGATTACACTCAGAATGTTCACTTACCAAAAAAGAACTTGGTAAGCCATTAGCTGGTGTTTTTCAAATAGTAGAAAGGTTCACTATTGACATGATGCTCATAAGGGCATAGCATCAAATATGATTCCCTAAATCAACAGATGCTATGAGATTAAAGGAACAATTACAGCTGCAACAATAAGTCAGCACAAAATCTAATTCTTGTATGTCAATCAACAGACTGATATTAATGCATGCTGTAGATGTGATTTTGGTGCTGAATTCGTTCCACCGAATCTAGTGTTGAAATTAAATCATATAGTTCAATATTTCCAGAGGCTACATGAGGGTGCACTTGTCAAACCTGGAGATCAAGATCTCTATAGATACTTTTCACTTTTGCAACACAAGTTGGATCAGATTTTCCATAGTTGTCCTGAAGATTAGCAATTTATAAGGTGTCTGTTATAACTGATGGTACAGATATAGAAGGAATAAACTAGCCTTACCAACAAAACTTTTATTTGGCTCTCATGAGCACGTTCTAAAGCTTGAACTACAAGCCAAGAGCACTTAAAATCTTCAATATCGGTTCCAATCTGTCAAAACTTAACAGAAATTAAGAGCACGAAATTCTAGAAATTAATGATATTAAGCATTTGGAAAGAAAATTATAGGTAAACCTTTGCATATGCATAGAGATATTATGCATAAGCATTCACAAACTGATATTTCTTTTATGAATTTAAGGAAGTCATAAACTAGTAATTGCATTTACCTTCCCGATCACTTCAGGATCACCAAAGCAATCTAGGTAGTCATCCTGAAAGAGAAGTACTATTATAGATTACAGAAAGGTAATTCTCTTAGCAAGCCAAAGCACATTGGTCAGGACCTATTTCACAAATTCCAGATTTACCTGCACTTGGAAATATGTACCCATTTCAACAAGAATGTTCTTCACATCAACAAAATTGTCCAAATTTTCACCTGCCAATAGCAGTGCACACGCTACCTGAATATGGACAAGATATTTTTAAAGTTGCCAAAAAACAAACCATTTAGAACTTTTATATTTAAAGAGTACAACTAATGGAGTATGAGAAAAATAAAGAATGCACTAGAAAGAAATAAATGGAGTGATACAGGTACCACACATGCTTTCTGAAAGCTTGGTTCCCATAAGGTATGGCAAAGAAAATCAGGCTTCTAAATATTACATTTTCTTCAAAAACATTCCTGAAATCTCTGGTGTTATTGTTTGCATGGAAATCCCCAATATCCAAAACATGGTGCATGCAGATCTAACAATGAAAAACAAGAAAATATCGTATTACTTGATGCAGCTAACTCATTAACAATCTTGAACTTTTTTGACGTTTTTATCCTTGTCTTCTTCTTGGAAACATTGTCACTCAATAGTTCAAGAAAGAAAAGGGTACTGAATCTACTAAACTTGCTAGATAAATATCCCATCATCTTCCTCATATTAGGTCGATGATGTTAGCCCTCAACTCATGACATAAAAAATTGATCCAACAAATTTGATGGACATGCAACTTTATAATCCACAAAGGTATCCTTGATCTCTGTGGTCCTGATACCTCAGGCAGTAGTACATGAAGCTTAGATACTAGATGAAATAGGATTTAAAAGGTTATTGATATCTTAGGAAATAGGGTAAATTATAGCCAATATGATGTTACACCAACTCAAAGAAAGCCAAAGTGCAGCAGGACCACTTTTGAACACAAGGAATTTTCTCCCCCCCAACAAAAACAAAAAGAAAATATAGTATGTTGTTGTAGAATATCGAGAAATATTGCTCCTCCAGTCTATATTAGTTCAATAATTAACAGATTTACAAGATGCTAAGAGGCTGAAATGCCACCTGAAGTACATAGATGTTTGACAAAGTGCAGCAAAAAGGCGAAGAAAAAAGGTTTGCCTAACAAAAAGGCTTGACAAGATTGTTGGAATTAGACTTGCCACTACACTTAATGCAGCAAAAAGATAAAAGACATCTCAGTGTGATGGTTATGATTTCCTCATTAAAACACTGACTGGAATGTCATTTCAAACAAACTGAAAAATACTATTGTGTATATTATAAACTAAAATCCTGAAGAAAGCTGCATTTATTTTTATAGAGCCTTTGAATACAATAAACTCTAAGCAAGTAGATCAGAAACACACCTAAAGAAATAACTTCTAAAGGAGGCTTAAGTAACCTATATGTTTCTTTAAATAGCGATTCACCTCGTACCCTGCCCCAAAGTACCAAAAATGCTAACACCATGTTGATGGTGCATTTTGACGTTTTATCCTTGTCTTCTTCTTGGAAACATTGTCACTCAATAGTTCAAGAAAGAAAAGGGTACTGAATCTACTAAACTTGCTAGATAAATATCCCATCATCTTCCTCATATTAGGTCGATGATGTTAGCCCTCACTCATGACATAAAAATTGATCCAACAAATTTGATGGACATGCACTTTATAATCCACAAAGGTATCCTTGATCTCTGTGGTCCTGATACCTCAGGCAGTAGTACATGAAGCTTAGATACTAGATGAAATAGGATTTAAAAGGTTATTGATATCTTAGGAAATAGGGTAAATTATAGCCAATATGATGTTATATATCAGTTGGAAATAGATAACGTCGGAAATGATTCCAGAAGTTTATTACAAGAAAGCTGAATAATTGTTCAGGTCCGTCAAGTTTATTTTAGACCCACCCACCAACTCAAAGAAAGCCAAAGTGCAGCAGGACCACTTTTGAACACAAGGAATTTTCTCCCCCCCAACAAAAACAAAAAGAAAATATAGTATGTTGTTGTAGAATATCGAGAAATATTGCTCCTCCAGTCTATATTAGTTCAATAATTAACAGATTTACAAGATGCTAAGAGGCTGAAATGCCACCTGAAGTACATAGATGTTTGACAAAGTGCAGCAAAAAGGCGAAGAAAAAAGGTTTGCCTAACAAAAAGGCTTGACAAGATTGTTGGAATTAGACTTGCCACTACACTTAATGCAGCAAAAAGATAAAAGACATCTCAGTGTGATGGTTATGATTTCCTCATTAAAACACTGACTGGAATGTCATTTCAAACAAACTGAAAAATACTATTGTGTATATTATAAACTAAAATCCTGAAGAAAGCTGCATTTATTTTTATAGAGCCTTTGAATACAATAAACTCTAAGCAAGTAGATCAGAAACACACCTAAAGAAATAACTTCTAAAGGAGGCTTAAGTAACCTATATGTTTCTTTAAATAGCGATTCACTCGTACCCTGCCCCAAAGTACCAAAAATGCTAACACCATGTTGATGGTGCATATGCAATCATCTTGCACAAATTAAAGTAAATCACTGAATCTCAGAATAATGGATCAAAATATAAACTTCCCAAGGTTAGAAGCAGATTACACGTGGAACTTCAGAAAGCAATATATGCCAAAATGCGTAACTAGTTTACATGCATGGTATCAAGGTACTGGAGGATTATTGAGAGAAAAGAATTGTTACTAGTTTTAACTATAACAAAAATGATAGAAAAATTCTAAAATTAGATCAATGGTAGAAGTAACAGATACATTGGAACAAGAAATATGGGCAGAAGTCTGACATGATCTGAATTTTTAAGAGTTCATTTAACTTACTGGTAGATAGAAGGAATAATAGGCAGTTTTGTATTGCACGATACGATTGTAACTGCATCCATCCAAACAATTGCAAGATTAGCAAGAACTTAAAAACATGTTAGAGAATTCAATTAAGAAGTGGAATCTGGATGAACAATAATAGTTACACTTCTAAAAAAAGACATTTTTACAGGACAAAAAAGTTTCATATTAACATTTCCTGGATAATATTTACTATAAGACAAATCAGCATGTAGGATATTGTACAATATTATTAACTAAACTAAGCTTTTTCCACATACACTCTCATTGTATATTTGGACAAATCCTTTTCTCCTTCATGAGTAGTAATGAGATCCAGCATCTGCCCTGAAGCTGTCTGAAACTCAACCTATCAGGACAGGGCACATATTAGTTGTAGAAGATATTAGCCCTAGAAGATATTGTCCGTGAGCTAAAGCAAATAATAACATTTATAACAATGGTTACCTCATTAAACAAATCAAGGAGATCTACGTAGTAAGGCTTTCCCTTAAAATGCCTTTTAAGAATCTGAGGAATGTGGTTGCGAAGTAGGATTCCATCATTTACAGCAATAAGTCCAACCTATTACAAGAACCTATGGCAAGTTAATGGCTCTTCCTTGGAAAACAAGAAGGTAGTTATAATTTCACATACAAAAGACTAATGGAAGCATTTTTAAATTCATTAAAATATAATAAAGCTACAAGTGATATTAACAGGGCAATAGTGCATAAACATTAGAAGAACATTTTGCAGTTAATTTATTTGTTGAAATACTATTCGAGCATACAAGATTATTGGTCAAAGCCACTGAAGCATTTTCCAAAGCCTATACAACAAATTTGTATATTTCATAAAACAACATTTTATTGTCACAAAAAAATTGAAACTTACAGCATTTTTGCACCATGATTATTCTAATATATCATAGATCATAAATAGAATTTTCAATCTCAAAGCAAGCCCACCGGATGAACCCAATCCAAACTAGACCACTTGATGAACCTAGTCCTTGACAGACCCCTTTCTCCACATGTAAAGCCAAATTTGTCTTGACACATTAACCTGACCAACCCAAAGATATTGATTGCATTAGTGATTTTGGTTTCTCATATAGGTCATACTCCATCTCCACCTGATGTGAGCGGACTACTTATTTACAACTCTAACAATAAAATATCTTTGTGCTGGCACCACCTGAGTAATGTTTATTTCATCTGACCTGCCAAAAAAATGTTGATTCAGCTAGTGATAGTACCAACTAATAAATAAGAAAATAAAATACAATGTAAGAGCTTCTAGATGGCTGGTTGATATCTAAAAACAATTACAAATTTAAATCCACAAGTGACACCACTCATTGATCAAGGATGATAAGATAATGCACTCATACTGAATTCATATCAAATGTCCAAGAATTTTGCTAGAAGTATTAGTTCCTTAACTACTTTAGTCTTGGTATGTTGAGAAGCAGAAATAAAAAATATAATGACCCTATTTCAAACTTCACTAGATAATTCAACAATATATATGTGAAAGATGGTTAATGTAGTTGCACAGCTCTTTTATTCCTAAAATATCAAATGATCAGTGTGAAACAGATCATAAATAAGTTTCTTTGGCACTTAAAAATCAACAATAAAAAGGTTAAAGCCAGTAATCATATTTGAACATGGTGGTTATTAGGAAGTTTTGCAGTCGATTACCTCGCATGAGTAGCTGGCCCAGTGGCTTGCACATGAGGCTTCAAAGCATATTGTCATGAACATTTAAGTTCGTTTGTATAAATAAAGATTCTAAAATCAAACTTATCATTATCGGTAGATCAATTGCAACTAAATGTATACTTTCAGCAAGTTAAATAAGAAACCATATATCAAAATTGGTTCAAGAAAGAAGGGTTTTTCTGAATGAATAGTATATGCTTATATTTTCTTTTCAAAGAAGAGGCCAAAAAGATGGGTAGAGAGAGAGAGAGAGAGAGAGAGAGAGAGAAAGAGAGAGAGAGATGTGTTTTAAGTCATGAATAACTGATTTTGGGAGTGAGTCGACCAGTAAGCAACAGATCCATGAGTGAATCAGCTAAATTTTATAAGTCCATTAACTTATATTTCAGGAACAGTAAATACCAGGTTAGTCACCTCAAATACTTTAAGAAAATGTCACTTCACTGTGAAATGTAGCAAAGGAATCAGCAAAAATAAAAAATATAAAGAGAGAGATGATTGAGTAATAGCACAAAAGAAAAGTTACATTCAGAGTGGATATATCTGAGTTCAGCTCAGATGGAGCAAATTTTGTTAACCAACCAATTTATGGATGAACACGTGAGATATCATTTAAATAAAATTCTATGTTTAACCAAAATAACTAACCTTAGCAACTCTAAACCAACATAGCTGACCACGTCTAGTGTGTGAGTTATCCATGATATCATCAAGGACTAGAAAATATGCTTGAAGCTGCAAATTTAGTAAAGAATATTTAGATTTCAGACATTAAAACAAGTAAAAAAATATTTCTTCAACATTTAAATAATGTAGAACATGAAGAACAAAAGAACTCTACCCATTCAATACACCAACCAAGGGCACATCCAAGAAAGACTTCTTCATTACTGAGTTGGGTTCCTTCTTTAAGCAACTTGTAGCTATCAATGACAGAGATTCCACGGTTCAGCTTGCCTACAAAACGATAGTTGCCAAATGAAGTGCTGTTGGAGGATATATTTGCACATTT
>CM017188.1:2347072-2407072 GCA_004837865.1 Musa balbisiana | reverse complement strand
CCACCATGGTGATACCTCTCAGCGATGGAATATAAGATTTTGGGAGGCAAAGTGGCATCTTTAGTCGGCAAACGAGGGTCAACAATCAATCCATCAGCATAACATGTCCATCTTTTCAGTCATAATACAGATTACATAAGCACAATTTATAAAGTCTAATCCTCTTGTGATACAATGATTATGTTGATGACTTGACTAAACAAGCCACACAAGGCTTTTATCCAACTGTTCTGTCGATTGAACTGTGAAGGTGGCTACTCAATTAAGCTTTGACTGTTGGACACTTGAGCTGCATGATCAACACATCTCCAGGATTCTGAGAGAATAAAAATGCTGGTCATGATCAACAGGCACACCTTTGTGTGGTTTGGTAAAGGAAAAGAACAGTGCTGTGGGTTTATTGTAAGTCTTCACTGGAGAGAGGAACACATGCATTAACTCTGGTCAGCAGCCAACAGGGTTAGTAGATTCATGATGGAGTTTAATTGTAGGACAGGTAGGCCTTACGCCATCTCATAATAGAACACAAATCCTAAACAGGATAGGCAAGATTGCCTCTGTTTTTTGTGACTTCAAGGAGGAGTCAGTATGATGTTTCCTTTCCAAAGGAGGCAGGTATGTAGGTAGAAGTCCACATCTAAGAACTCTTCCTAGCTGAACCTGAGGAACCTACCACCTAATCTTAACAAGAAGAGCAACATTGCTAATAGCTCTGAAATAAATCATCTGGCATAAGGAAAAATAGATGGAGATGGAGCTATCCATATCAGTGCTTTTAACTTTTTCTTTGTTGAGGAAATGATTGGTTTTTATTTGATGAAAATGAGAAGTACGACAGAGCAGAGTAGAAATTGCTGGCTGTCACAGTTGAGATGGTCACACTTTTCATGGAATCATCAGGTGGGAATGCAACATAATTCGTCAGATTTCCAGTCATCCTCATAAGCCAATCGAGTGGGACTTCGATGGACCACAAATTAGAGTGAGTTCTAAGCTTTCCATCTCTGTTTGCTTCTTCACACCTTTTCAAGCTCAGCGATTCTTATCAGATCATGTCACTTGATTCTGATCCCTGTTACAGTCCACAGAGAACTAAATCTCACTGCCTTTCTCAACATATATTGTGTAAGATAAAAGAACATATAATTTTAGCGCCACTAGAACTGATTCTTGGAGCATAGTCAGTCGTGTGGTTAGCTAGTCATGTAGAACTGGCCGCCATCTTGAGTGATAGCAAGCTGTTGGTTTGAGACCGTGTTATCTGTTCATATCCACAGGGAAATCTCAAGGAAAGTGAACCATTCATTTCAGGGAGGTGAAGTAGAAATATGGAAACTGATACTGTCTTCCGTTGTGTTCATGACTGGAACAAAGGAATTGATTCTTCATGATGAACTTTTGGCGTAAGGTGAAGTATGTACTATACTTTCAACTGAGACTGGAGATTCCTCTGTTCTTACTGTTCTTGGAGAAAAGAGAGAACACATTAAGAAAGCTTCATAGTCATGGCAGCTAGTGAAAGTGTCATTTCCCAACTAACCAAAAAGCTTTCACCTTTCCTTCCATCACTCCTAACTCACGTCCCTCGAATCAGTCTCTTTTGGAAATATTTTATGCATTTGTAAGTCATCTTAAATCCCAATATATTGCAGTGCAAGAGGAACAGAGACTTGCTTAGGCCTTCCTGTGCTTCCTTCTTCATCCTCTCTGCTTTATCCATCTGCGAATCTTAAGCATATCTATCTATAACAAGTTCAGCGGCAGAAGGAATGGGACGGCATTCTTGCTGTCTCAGGCAGAAGCTAAGGAAAGGTTTGTGGTCTCCTGAAGAAGATGAGAAGCTCTACAATCACATCAGTGCGTTTGGAGTTGGATGTTGGAGCTCTGTGCCAAAACTAGCAGGTATTTGTTCGACTCTGCCTCGTTGCCAGACTCTTTCTTCACCATCCTCGTCTTTGCTCTCACAGGACTGCAGCGCTGTGGGAAGAGTTGTAGACTCAGGTGGATCAATTACCTGAGGCCAGACCTTAAAAGAGGCAGCTTCTCTCAGCAAGAAGAGGACGTGATCATAGGTCTACATGGACTTCTGGGCAACAGGTAGCAGCTAATCATGAAGAGTTTCAGTGAGCAACTCATAGCATCAACCTTTCTCGTGTTCTGTGGCTGCAGGTGGTCCAAAATTGCATCACAGTTACCGGGAAGAACAGACAACGAGATCAAGAACTTCTGGAACTCATGCCTCAAGAAGAAACTGCGACTGAAGGGAATCGACCCAACCACCCATAGGCCACTGAACGAGGTGAAAACACAAGAAGAGACGATCAGAATGTATTACTCGAATTCTGGTGCTAACTTTGAGCAGTTGCCGGAGCATCCCTTCCCGCTGATCGAAATCCAGACATGTTTGGATTCAATAGAGAGCAACGCGAACTTCTACTACCAATTCCACCAGCCTTTTGAGCCGCTAAGCCAGAATGAATGCTTAGTCAAGCCAGAGTTATGTGATTATGGCGGTGTCATGGATGTTCCAGAGACCTTTGGCTACGGGGAGAGCTCCAGCAACAGCGGCAACTGGAACTGCAACGTAGTACCTGAGATAGAGCATGTGTTTGGAAGTGAAGCACTGAATTGGGTATCTGTGAGCAAGGCGGAAACACTTGCGGAGCCTCATGAACACAAGCATAGTTCTTGGCGAGAGTGTCAACATGTAATGAGCTCAGAAGATTTCAGCACAGAACCAGTGGGTTCACTGCCTCGTGATCTCTCAGATATCTGCTTCAATGTCCCTCGAGAAGCATCGGCAGGCGAATTCAATGTGGAATTCATCTAGAGTTTCTTCAATGCACGTTGCCTCTCTCTGTTCATTCCATTTGAATTCATCATAGCTTGTCCTTCTGGTATGTTTTTGGTCACAATTTTCTCCTCCTTTTTGGTATTTCGTTGTTAATAAGGCTAATATAATAAAGAAAGTTGTTCTTCTTCTTCCTCTCATTCCTTGACTCCATTAATGCTCATTACATTCCACTAGAATCTCGTAGAGCTGGCAGTTGTATCCTAGTATTTCCACGGTCTCGATATATCCATCTCTCTCATCATCATTATGAGCAAATGTCTCTGGTCTCATGGATCCCATGTGCTTTGCGGCAAACAGAGAGAGTACCTCCAAAAGCACAAGTTGCTTCTCTGTCTGCAGCAACTGTTGATACATATTTCAAATCTATATTGATGTCTGTATCAAATTCCATCTGACGAGCTATCATTGGCAAGAAGTTCGATGCCAGCAAAAGAGATTCTGAGCTATCAGCGGAGTAGGGGGGCTCTATGAAATATATGCTCGTTCAATGATCTGGCCCATTCCATGCATGAACTGTAGAAGCACAACAGAAATCTCTGCCCTTTTCCTACTCTAATGCATCTTTTTACAGTCTAATCAAACAAAGCTGTAGATCTAATAATAGTGATCAGTTGATCTTTTACGTGCACAGTTGTTTAACACAAAGAATGAAACAATTCATGGGTGGATGACAAGGCCAGAACTTGATATGTCTCAACTCTGTCCCCTGAGGAAGATGAAGCAACTCTCCATGGATTGTCCTTCGTGTTGTTTGAACTATTCACATGCCATACTTTTCCTTCAACAGCAGTGCTTGTTCGTAGGCACCGAGAAGGGTCATGGCATGTACTTGCTTTCTCCTGCTACTGTACAGGATCGATGTGCCCTACAAAGCTGTTGCTATGTCATTCTTTATTGTGCTTTGTTCTCCAGTGAGAATGATCCAAAGGGTTCATTGCAGAGCTAAAGGCAATCCTGCAAAGGTCTTTGCTAGATAGAAATCAGCAGTATGAACTGTTCTCGGCTATCCTTCTCAACTGCTCCTCGGAAGTGCAGAGGCCATGAATTAGAATATGATCTGAAGCCATCACTTCCCACTACGACAGCTCTAAATTGTAGTGGCTGCTGATGGCGTCGTCATCTTCATGAATGCTGCTAAGTGCGTTCTTATCATCAAGGAGAAGGACACGGAAATGACAGGAATGCAGACATCTTGGTCTGCTTTTGGTCTCACTCATCAACGCGAAACAGTCGAAATAATTAATCTATGTTCACGTGCAGTGCTTGTTCTTGAATTCCTTGAAGCAGGCATTCATGCATATCGATCTGTTTTATAATGGATGAGAGCTGCTGATGGTTCTTACATCATGGAATAGTTGGCGTTTATGCAGATACAGCAATGATGGGGATAACTCATCAATCACTGTGGTTGAGCAGTTGGAGTCGGCCTCAGTGGCTTACATCGCGTCGTACTCGTCGTTTGTGGAGATAGCGCAGGCGAACGGCAGAGGGCGAGGAGGAGGTGCGCGGAGCCACTGCCGGCGTTGGCGATCAGGCTCCACCTGCCATGAGATCATCCAAAATCCTGCCAATTGAGAACAAAATGCGATCTTTATGGCAGAAAACTCCACAAAATCGAATTTTTAGAAGAAAACCCGTCAGAAATCACGCAATTTATTAACCTTAAAGAAAAAAAAGGAAAAATCGAGGGCAGTAAACCAGAAAATATCGAGAAGAAACAGATGACACCAATCCGAATGATGTTCGTCAAATTAAATTTTAGTAAACTAATTTTTAAATACTTAAAAATCTTGAAAATTCAAAATAGGATAATTTGATAATTCAAAAATTATAATAGAATTTATTAGTGCGACAAGGTAATTTTTGTTTGTGTTACATATTTTCTAGTGCAAATTTTCAAGATTTTTTCTTTGGTTTTTTTTTGGAGGTGTCCCTTCTCATATTTGTCAATCCAATCTATTATCACCATACAAAGCAGATACTTTATACCCTTTGAACCAATCTATTATCACTATACTATGTGTTATGGATCGATCTATTCCTCATGTATATAGTATTAATTATATTACCTGTGAATACATTTACAATATTTTTGATATTTTCATCAAAATAATATAAGTGTACTTAACAACATTATAACTGATATATATATATATATATATATTATAAAAATCCAATAGAAACTTAATTCATATAAAAATAGAGATCATTATTCTTTTAAAAAATAAATAACTAAACAAAAAGATTTTTATATCAATTATATATTTTATCGGTCTCGAAACTTATGAGAGTAAATAATGCTGATGACATAACGAGAATATGAATTTTTGTTGCTTTGTCAGAAGAAAGATCGCTGTTGTTGGTGAAGGTTTATTAGATGGACAACTAACCGATGAGCACCAAGTGGTTTTCATTGTGAGTCGTTGAATAGTGATGCCCATTTGACACTGTAGCAGTTGATGATAGGCGGATTCCCCAAAAGCCTTGGGATTTTTTTTTTATTTTTGGAACATTTCGAGTTTGAAAGTTTTTCACTAAGCATATGTGGTTGTATAAAAAGATTATTTTATCTTTATAATTTTAAAAAATTATTATAATTTATCCCTAATTATGCCTCAGTTTATGTTTGATCGCTTGATCCATCGATCCTCGTGTAGAGACACAAGTGATTAGAAAAGGGGAAGGGGATGATTAGTATTACTTGCTAGTTAATGCATGAAGATATAAACAGTTAAGACAAAGGAGGGAAACGATCGACAAACGAAGACATAACCAAGCATGATGGAGAGCGATGAGCGATATGGATAAAATGATAAACTAAAAAAATACTATACTTTTTTAAAAAGAAAATTGAGATATTTGTGAGAAAAAAAACTAAAGTATTTTTTTTAAAAAAATTCAACGTAATGATTCCACATCAAAGTGAAGGATGGAATAAACTTTTTGGTAATTATCCTCAAGACTGATTAATAGACTCAATTAATTAAACTTGTGATACTCAAATGTCATTGACTTTGACTTGACTGTCACCCCACAATAAATTTCAAGTCTTCTTGACCTCAACTGCCCATGATTAAATCTAGAGAGAACTCACGAAAATCACGAGGGACGAAGTGTGCCAACCTTATATGAATATACCCGTGGAAGCTTCATGTGATTTTCGTGGTGTTGTCGAGTGTGCTTCTGATTTAGCTTTCATGCACATCATTTCAACGAATCCTTTCATCGTGATACTAATCTTAGGAGAAAGGTTATCTCGAAGGAGATTAGCTGCGTAATATCGATAAACGTGACAGCCAGTCAAAATCGATGTAGACATTTGGGAAATTAGGGCCCTCTCCAACTTACGTGAATCGGCCAACTCTCACTCCAATTAGACTCAAGTGCTTCGCAGCTTCTATCATGTTGTTGCTTGGTGAGTGGAAGTTAAGTTAGGTCCCTCTCCTAACTTATATGGATCATCCATCCTCACATCAGAATTAAGTGGGAACCCTTGACTTTGACTTGAATCTTTGCGACACTAAAGTCAAAGTACGATTGACCTTGACTGCGTGCTAGCCACGGGATCAAATCTACAGGGAATGTGCGCAGATGTCATGGGGATTTCCGGTGGTGATGTGCCTGTACATACCCACAGAGACATCCTCTCCAACGTCACACCTTCACATTTCTTCTCTCTTGCGCGATCGATCAATGGCTGCAGCTGGTAGCGGCAGTTTCCAGTTCGGACGTATTGCCTCGAAGCGTCTCATGATGCTCGTGGCCTTACTACTCGTCTCCTGCTGTCTCGGCCATGGCTTCGGCGATGAGGATCATGTCGAGGTGGAGGGAATCGGCAGCAGTTGCATGGAAAGCGAGAGGCGAGCTCTCCTCGCCATCAAATCTGATATGTACGACCCCGACAACTGGTTTTCTTCTTGGACCGGCAAAGACTGCTGTGGGTGGAGAGGTGTGGCCTGCGACAACACCACCGGCCATGTCACCAACCTCGACCTCCGCTACCCCGACACATACAATAAGTGGGTTATCTCATACGCTACGGAAACAATGGGTGGGAGCAAGGTAAATCCATCTTTGCAAGAACTGAAGCATTTGAAGTATTTGGATTTGAGCATGAATAACTTCTCGGGTGCTCCTGTGCCCATAATGATCGCTTCACTGGTCCACTTGGAATATCTCAACCTATCTTATGCCATGTTCGATGGACTGATTCCTCCTCAGCTGGGGAACCTCTCCAACCTACACTATCTCGACCTTCAGGCATGGGATTATGATCTTCTACACGTTGACGATCTCGATTGGCTCTCCGGTATTCCTTCTCTTAAATACCTTGACATGAGTTCTGTCAACCTCTCCAAGGCGACCAATTGGTTTTATGTAATTAATTCCATTCCCGCACTTGAAGTGTTGCGTTTGAGGGATGCAGACCTGCCATATGTTCCATCTCCTTCGCCCACTTTTAATCTGACAGCCATCGCTACGTTGGATCTGTCTGGGAATTCCAACGACCCGTCTGCCACGCTAAGCTGGCTTTCTAACGCCACCAGCCTCGAGAACCTCCTTCTTTCTGGCTGTGGGAGTCTCACTATCGAGTCGTTACAAGTTGCTCTCGGAGCTCTCGGTAATCTGAAGGAGTTGGATTTGTCATTCAACTCCCTCGAAGGAGAAATTCGTGAAATTCTGAACAATGTCAGTAGCAGGGGCCTGAAGCACTTGGATTTGAGCTTCAATCAATTATCTGGGGATATTCCTCAAGGGAGCCTTGGAGACCTGGAGTACCTTGACTTATCATGGAATTTTAATGTCATCGTACATATCTTAGCTTCTCTGGGGAATCTCACAAACTTGCGACATTTAGGGTTGTCGGGCAATTCAATCAGCGGAGAAATTCCACAAACCGTAGGAAATTTTGTCCGATTGGAGTACCTCGATTTGTCCACTAATGGCATCATTGGAAAAATACCACGGAGCATCGGGCAACCTCACCAACTTGGTAATGTTGGATTTATCATACAACAATATTGTCGGATGCATTCCAAAGACTATAGCTACTCTCATCCATATGAACATATTACGTTTGACTGACAATCATATTCATGGAGAAATACCAGAAACCATTGGGGGTCTTCAAAATTTGCAGGTATTATATTTAGACAATAACTTTATTACTGGAGAAATACCAGCAACCATTGGGGGTCTCCAAAACCTGCATGAGTTGATTTTAAAAGATAACTCGTTTACTGGGCAAATACCTAATACGATTGGCAGACTCCGTAGTTTGGAGTTCTTGGACATATCAAATAATAATTTATCAGGTTTGCTACCAAAAACAATGGGTGATCTGTGCAACTTGACCAAGATAGATTTGTCTCAAAACAACATTGGTGGGGAGCTAACCAATCTATTCGATGGTTTATCTGCCTGCACACAATGGACATCTGTACTATCCTTATACATGCAGCACAATCATTTAAGCGGTACTATTCCTTTGAGTATGGGTCGAGTATCTCAATTACGAGATTTATACCTCTCCTCAAACTCACTTGTAGGTAACATCACCGAAGCACACTTTTCTAATCTCACAAATTTATTAGGATTTACAATATCTTCCAACTCCTTGAATGTGATCCTACCGAATGATTGGCATCCCCCTTTTAATGTCGAATTTATTGGCATGAGCTTTTGTCATTTAGGAGCTGAATTGCCTGCTTGGCTTCAAACTCAAACGCAATTGACAACTCTATATCTATGTGGAGTTGGACTCTCGGGCAACCTCCCAATTTGGTTTTCAAATTTCTCAAGAGGGTTGCAGAGTCTTAACATGAGCTCTAACAATTTAAGAGGTCGACTACCTTTTGCTCCTCAATTCATGTTAGACCTCTCCAATAACTCATTTGTGGGACCTATTCTCCCGAGCTTCGCAAAAGCTACAAGTCTCTCTCTATTATCTTTGTCTCATAACCAGATCAATGGTAATCTACCTCCCATCTTTTGTCATACGCAATCGCTTCAGGTTCTTGACGTATCTAACAATTACTTAGTTGGAGAAGTCCCGAATTGTTACTACTCATTCCCAACCTCTCTACAATCTTTACATTTGAATAATAACAATCTATCTGGAACAATTCCTTTGTTTTTGAAACATTGTGACCAATTAGTGACCCTTGATCTTGGTGAAAATAAATTGCATGGCAGAATTCCAACATGGATAGGAAGAAACCTCTCGTCGTTGAGAGTTCTTCGTCTGAGGTCAAACTTTCTATATGGTACCATCCCAATGAATATAGCGGATCTCACTTCTCTCCAGGTATTGGATCTTTCTTCCAACAATCTAACTGGCAGTCTACCATCATCTCTAGGAAATTTCAGGGCCATGGTTGAGATACAGAATGATACCAGTTCAGTGCTTCATATCGAAACATATTATTATGAAGAGAGCATCTTGATGACCACGAAAGGATCAATGATTGATTACACAACCATTCTCTCGCTGGTGACATGCATAGACTTGTCAAATAATCATCTCTCTGGTGAAATCCCAAAAGAACTGACAAAGCTTCTCGGATTGCGCTTCCTAAACTTATCCAACAATCATTTGACGGGGAGGATTCCAGAAAACATTGGTGACATGAAAACATTGGAATCGCTTGACTTATCTGTGAACAGTCTGATAGGGGAGATACCTTCGAGCTTTTCTGCTATGCATTTCCTGGAACGTTTGAATCTGTCTTACAACTACTTATCAGGAAAAATACCCACGAGCGGTCAATTGTCGACCTTTGACTCATGGACATATGTGGGTAATAAAGGCCTTTGCGGTATGCCGCTGCCAGATTGCCCTGTTTATCAAACTCCACCTGACGCCAGAGTTAAACATGAAGACGACGACAAGCTCGACAAATTATTGGAGTACACCAGTATTGTGGTTGGATTTGTGGTTGGCTTTTGGCTGTTTATTGGCACTCTCATCATGAAGCAGGCCATCAGATTCGCTTTCTTCCGATGGATCGACAAGGCCAGCGACTGGATCTATGTTCAGTTTGCAGTAAAGCTTGCGAAGCTCAAATCCAAATGGCAAACGATGACATGAACTGTGGGTAAGTTCTCGAGTGTGTCACCTCTTCTATTAGACTTTAATAGGATAAACTTGCTCCTGGAGTAATATCTTCGGCACTACGTGAGTGCCAACCAACAAGATTGGGTGAAGCTGTTGGACATTGCCCAATTCTCCTACAACTTGCAGCGGAGCTCTGCATCCAACAAGAGCCCCTTCGAGATCATTACAGGACAACAACCGTCAACTCCTCACACTATGACAATTGGGTATACTGGGAGTAGTCCGTCAGCCTACCACTTTACAAAGGAGTGGCACCGAAATGCAGACATTGCGTGGGCTTACTTGGAGAAGGCGGCAAAAAGGATGAAGATGTGGGCAGACTTGGGAAGGCGATCGCAGGAGTTCAAGGTTGGCGATTTGGTGTTGGTAAAGCTCCAACCAGCATCACTCCAATTCTTTAGGAACAAAGTCCACAAAGGATTGGTGCGCAAATACGAAGGGCCCTTCCCGATTGTTAGCAGGGTAGGCAACGTCTCCTACAAGTTGCAGCTGCCGGTGTGGTTCAAAATTCACAATGTTCTTCACGCCAGCAACCTAAAAGCCTACCACTCGGATCCGCAAGATGCTTCTCAAAGTGCTCCAACTCGACTACCTCCCATCATAGCCTCCTACGAGAAGCGAGTTGAAACCATTCTGGCGGACCGCAAGGTAAAGCTACCCAATGGAGTTGAGCAGACAGAGTACTTGGTGAAGTGGCGAAAGCTTCCCCGAACCGAAGCCAGTTGGGAGCCCGAAGATGCCCTGCGACATGAAGAAGCAATCATCAACAACTACCAGCAAGCGTCGATGAGGGCGTCGACAGTTTAAGTGGGGGAGAATGTCACGAACGATCGTCGCGCACCCGCAACAACTCCGTTCAACGATCCGTTCGTCGCTCTCACATACATGTACAAATGTTTGACAACATGTTTTGCCTTGGTTTTGAGTCATTTTGTTTATAAAAATGTAAGTTCGAACACGTTGCAGCGTGTTACAAAGCGACCGCTCATCGAACCGAGCAAAACAGCCCCAAAACAGCTTCGTTTTCGTGTGCCGCGGGCTGATTTCTGGAATCTACCTCCGCTCACCAAAACGTCAACCATCTCAGCCCCTAGGAACCCCCCGGGTGGCACAGGGCTGGATGGAGCTTCAGATATATGTCGGGCGTTGAACAACCTTTCACAAGTTCGCACGTTACCTTGACGGGAACTTGTTGTCGCGCCCGGCACCCGGTGAGCAGCTGTTTGTGGGCTTGCAGCTGTTCGTTCAACCTTCTAAAGCCCTTGTTTTCCCCCTCTCCCTCTTTTCTCTTGTGCACGCAAGGTGCTCGCTGAATTGCTTGTAAAGCTTCCGCTTTTCGCGAGACGTCGGGACTTGTCCGTCACTCGTTCTTTCGAACTAATTAACTTTCTCTTTTACAGGTCCTTCGGGACCTGCAAGAGGTTGCAAGTGGGCTGATCTTTGCGGACCAATATCGCAAGGGCGAAGCGCGACTTAGGCAACGCAAGCTAAGTTCGCGTCTTGGCCGCAGGGGTGCCTCACGCCTTAGGCAATTCCAGCTAAGGTCGTGACAGATTGGAAAAGGAGAAAGAGACGATTGGTGTTATCCGCTAGTTAATACACGGAGACATAAACGATTAAGAGATGAGATGAGGGTGATCGACAGAGCCAACTTGCAAGTAAAGACGTATGCGATAATAGGAGAAAAGGAGAGGGGAATGATCGATAGACGGAGATATAACCAAGCACGATGAAGAGCGATGAACGATATGAATAAAATGGTAAATTCAAAAAATACTATAAATTTGTTTAAATTTGAGGTCTTTGTGAGAAAAAAACTAAAGTGATTTTTTTTCCTTCAAATATTCAATGTAATGATTCCATTTATAATAATTAAGTAAATATGACTCCAATTGACTGGTCAATAAAATCTCATACGTTAATGAATCATTCAAATCTCAGAGTTGATTTTTTCTTTCAGGGTTAAACTCTTCACGTCTATATCTTCAACATTCATGAAACACCCAAGTCTTACGTATTAATCAATCTAACCCTTGTATATTATATCTTAACCATCCAATGCATCAGAGTCTCATTCACGTTGACTTACTCTCGAAACATCGAACCCTCACATCACAATTAAGTGCCCTTGACTTTGATTTGCGTCTTAGTCACAGGATCAATTCCACACGCGGTCTGCGCACAAGTCCTGGGGATTTCCCGTGGTGATGTGCCTATATATATACATGCCCACAGAGGTCCCCTCTCCAACCTCACGCCTTCTCTTTTCTCTTCTTTTGAGCGCTCAATCGATGGCTGTAGCTGGTAGCGGCAGTTTCCAGAACGGACGTATTGCCTCGAAGCGTCTCATGATGCTCGTGGCCCTACTTCTCGTCCCCTGCTGTCTCGGCCATGGCTTCCGCGATGAGGATCACGTCGAGGTGGAGGGAATCGGCAGCAGTTGCATGGGGAGCGAGAGGAGAGCTCTCCTCGCCATCAAATCCGATATGTACGACCCCGGCGACCGGTTCTCTTCTTGGACCGGCGAAGACTGCTGTGGGTGGAGAGGCGTGGCCTGCGACCAGGCCACCGGCCATGTCACCAACCTCGACCTCCACTACCCCTACACATACGATAAGTGGGATATCTCAGACATCATGAAAACAATGGGTGGGAGCAAGGTAAATCCTTCGTTGCAAGAACTGAAGCATTTGAAGTATTTGGATTTGAGCATGAATAACTTCTCCCATGCCCCTGTGCCCAAAATGATCGCTTCGCTAGTCCACTTGAAATATCTCAACCTATCATATGCCATGTTCGATGGACTAATTCCTCCTCAGTTCGGGAACCTCTCCAACCTACACTACCTCGACCTTCGAGGATGGTATGATGATCATCTACACGTTAATGATCTCGATTGGCTCTCCCATATTCCTTCTCTAAAATATCTTGACATGAGTTTGGTCGACCTCTCCGAGGCAACCAATTGGTTGTGCATAATCAATTCGATCCCCACACTGGAAGTGTTGCATATGAAGAATGCAGACTTGTCATATGTTCCATCTCGTTTGCCCACTTTTAATATGACAGCCATCGCTACGTTGGATCTGTCTCGGAATTCCAACATCATGTCTGCTATGCTAAGATGGCTTTCTAACGCCACCAGCCTCGAGAACCTCCTCCTTTCTGGCTGTGGGAGTCTCACTATCGAGTCGCTACAAGTAGCTCTAGGAGCTCTCAGTAATCTGAAGGAATTGGATTTGTCACATAATTTCCTTAAAGGAGAAATTCTTGGAATTCTAAACAATGTCAGTAGCAGGGGATTGAAGCAGCTAGACTTGAGCAGGAATTATTTATCCGGAGATATTCCACAAAATCTATGGAACCTTAGACACCTGGAGTATCTTGACTTATCACGGAATGCCAATGTCACGGGACATATCCCAGCTGTGCCGGGGAATCTCATAAGCTTGCGATACTTATTCTTGAGGCGCAATATGATCACCGGAGAGATACCACCGAGCATAGGCAACCTCACCAACTTGGTATTCTTAGATTTATCATTTAACAATATTGTCGGAAGTATTCCAGAAACTATTGGTGCTCTCATTCATATGGAGGTATTATATCTCGATCATAACCAAGTTTCTGGAGAAATACCAGCAACCATTGGGGTTCTCCAAAACCTACATGAGTTACATTTAGGAGGTAACTCTATTATTGGGCAAATACCTAATACGATTGGAAGACTCCATTGCTTGGAGTACTTGGACATATCAAACAATAATTTATCAGGTCAGATACCGAGAACAATCGGTGGTCTATGCAACTTGACCGTGCTAGATTTGTCTCATAACAATATTGGTGGAGAGCTAACCAATCTATTCGATGGTTTCTCTGTTTGCGCACAACGGATATCTTTACTATCTTTATATATGCAGCGCAATCATTTAAACGGTACTATTCCTTCAAGTATGGGTCGAATATCTCAATTACGAGATCTATACCTCTCCTCAAACTCACTGGTAGGTAACATCACCGAAGCACACTTTTCTAATCTCGCAAACTTATTAGGATTTACAATATCTTTCAATTCTTTGAATGTAATCCTACCAAATGATTGGCATCCCCCTTTTAATACCAGTTATATTGGCATGAGCCTTTGTCGTATAGGGGCAAAATTACCTGCTTGGCTTCAAACTCAAACGCAATTAACAAGCCTTCATTTATATGGAGTTGGACTCTCGGGCAATATCCCGATTTGGTTTTTGAATATCTTAAGAGGTTCGTATAATCTTAACATGAGATTCAATAATTTGCAAGATCGATTATCTTCTGCTCCCCAATTGATTTTGGATCTCTCCAATAACTCATTTGTGGGATCTATTCCCCCAAGCTTCGCAAAAGCTACAAATCTCTCTCTATTATCTTTATCTCATAATCATATTAACGGGGATTTCTCTCCCTATTTTTGCAACATGCAATCACTTCAAGTCCTTGACCTATCCAATAATCATTTAATCAGAGAAATCCTAGATTGTCATGACTCAATCCCTACCTCTCTACGAACTTTACATTTGAATAATAATAATAATCTGTCTGGGCCACTTCCTTCCTTCTTGAAATATTGTAAACACTTAATTACCCTCGATATTGATGATAATAAATTATCTGGAAAACTACCAACTTGGATAGGAAAAAACCTTTTATCCTTGAAAGTTCTTAGTCTAAGGTCAAACTTATTATATGGTACCATCCCAGTGAATATAGCAAATCTCACTTCTCTTCATGTTTTGGATCTTTCTTCCAACAATCTGTTTGGTAGTCTACCATCGTCTCTAGGAAATTTCAGTGCCATGGTCGAGATACAGAATGATACTAAGTCAGTGCTTTGTATCTACGACTATTATTATGGCGAGAGCATCTTAATAGCAACAAAAGGATCAATGGTTGAATACACAACCATTCTCTGGCTGGTGACATGCATAGACTTGTCAAATAATCATCTCTCTGGTGAAATCCCAAAAGAACTGACAAAGCTTCTCGGATTGCGCTTCCTAAACTTATCCAATAATCATTTGACGGGGAGGATTCCAGAAAAGATGGGTGACATGAAACAGCTTGAATCACTTGACTTATCGGTGAACAGTCTAACAGGGGAGATACCTTCGAGCTTTTCTTCTATGCATTTCTTGGCTCGTTTGAATCTGTCTTATAACAACTTATCAGGAAAAATACCAACGAGTGGTCAATTGTCGACCTTTGACTCATGGACATATGTGGGTAACAAAGACCTTTGCGGTACGCCACTGCCAGCTTGCCCTGTTTATCGAACTCCACCTGATGCCAGAGTTAAAGATGATGAGCAGCTTGAAAGGTTATTGGAGTACACCAGTATTGTGGTTGGATTTGTGGTCGGCTTTTGGCTGTTTATTGGCACACTCATCATGAAGCAGGCCATCAGATTCGCTTTCTTCCGATGGATCGACAAGACCAGCAACCGGGTCTATGTTCAGTTTGCAGTTAAGCTTGCGAAGCTCAAATCCAAATGGCAAACGATGACATGAACTGCCGGTAAGTGCTCGAGTGCGTCACTTCTTCTGCTACACCTTAATGTCATGTTGTACTTCGTAGTTAGTCGTATCAAAATCTTGTGTTAGCATGTAATGATGTTATCATATTATGCTGTCATGATTAAGCTGAAATAAGGATCATAGATTTTCTGTATACATTACATGTATTATTTCTAGTATCATAACATCTCCATCTATCATCAGTTTGCTATTGCCAGGACTTCGTGTATCGATGGATACATATCTGACAACTAAAAGATTAATTGCAAGAGTGTATGCCATACATACTCTGTTTGCTAAGGAAATAGTTAATCAACCTCTATTTAATCAATGTTTGAGAGTGGAGATTGTGTTCTTCTGTTATTGTTCTTACAATATATTATTATGCTCAAATTAGATAAAGATAATGACAATCACAGTGTGGAGAGACAATAAAATTGTAACTATTATTGTGGACATGCTCTTAGTGTTTGGCTGAAATCAATGTCTTATTTGAGTGGCGAATCTTTCTTTTCTGAGATTAGATTGTATATTTTGATCATTTTCCAAATTCATATGGTATGAGAATCATTCTTCATTTTCTACCAGAGTACATATGTTTTTTTCTGCAAAAAAAAAAAAAAAAATCCATGTCCATCAATTTTTTTTCTTCTAAAAGTGAATTATTATTAATAAATAAGTTTTATAAATTCATATCAATCCCACTCTAGACTGCTTATTCCTATCATTTGGGTGCTGAAGCTTGAGACCTTTTGATTATATAATTATCTTAAGAGAGATATTCTATATTTCTGATTGAGTTTTTTTCGTTAATTAACATTTTATGTTATGTGCGTCTGTTTCAGTGTTCATAACCTGAGAGTATATGCATTTTTTTTGTTCCTTCTTCCTGGAAATCATATTTTTGCAGGACTTGCAGAACTTTGATTTAGGTGTCACCTGAATGCTCCGCATAAGTTCTCGATTTGCTGCTCTTTTGGTGGTTCTATAATAAAAGCAGATGATGCAGGAGTCAAACTAGAAGAAGATGATGATGGTGATTATGCTTGAAACAATAATATTAGATGTTATAAAAATGTTTGAGTCACCATTGAATTTCTACAAAAATGTAATAAAATATTACTTGCAAGAACAATCTGTTACAGTCTTACTATTTCTATAGATCAATTATATAAAAAGAATGTTATATTCATAGAATGGTCTGTCACACTCTGTTTGCTGGTGACATGTTGACATCTAAATATGGTCAATTAGTGTCCGACCAAATCATCTCGACATCAAAAATTGAATGCCAGCAACCTAAGACTTAATTGGATAGCAAATATCTATGAATTACCTGTCGTGATTACCAAGTTGGCTCAAATTATATGAAGAACAATATTACAAAAAAAATCCAATTATGAAATAAAATCCTTGGCAGTCATGATTTGATTGTTCTATACAAGCCTTTTATATCTCAGGATCCTAAAGAGGGTGAGTATTATTGGATTTTATCTATAATATCATATTTTAAGATATATGTAACAAAGTGTTTAAGAGTTTTTGGAGTCAGATTTGAGGTGAAAGAGATTTATTTTATTTTATTTTATTAATTTAATCAATTTATTTCCTTGAAATAATTATAAAATAACTATCTACTAAACGGAGATAGTTACATATTTTACTATGAAAGACTCTAGATAGATATGATCCTTGAAAACTCATTGGCTAATAAGCTCTTATTATACGTCACTGCTCCTCAAGTTACTTACACCATAACTTAAGAGTCGGAGCGCTCTTGTCGAATATATTATAAGTTTTAAGAGTATTGTCCCTCAAGTTACATGTTATCTAACATATGTATTTATGGGATATTATCGAGTATATCTCTGATTTAAGTCATTTTATCATAATACTAAACTTGTTAAAGAGGTCATCCGGAAAGAATTTAGTTCTATAACATTGATAAATGTAACAAATAATCAAAATCGATGTCGACACTTAGGAAGTGGCATGTAAAAGTCCTAACTACTCTTCTCGTGGTAGGAAAATGTATATCCACACTACATTATTAGTGAATGATTAAAACTTCATTTATAATAATTGAGCAAATATGACTTCGAATTGACTAGTCAACAAAATCTCCGACGTTAATGAATCATTCAACTCTTACATCTTTATCATGAGTTAATTTTTTTATTTCACAATTAAACTCTTCACATCTAAATCTCCAACATTCCTCAAACACCCAGGTCTCACGTATTAATCAATCAACCATCACATCTTATATTTTCACCATGGTATGCATCGAAGTCTCCAAGAGACAGATATGTGTCTCAATCACGTTGACTTGCGCTTGAGCAATATGATAACATGCGAGTTTTTAACTTGTGTCTCAACAACATGATAGAAGTTTTGATGAGAACAGATGACTTCCCTCCAACCTCACACCACATGGAAGATAGATGAAAATTTAGGTGTTGAAAGGCATCCATCCATATCAAACCATTCATCACGTCATGAGAAATATCCATGTTTTCCAACGCAGAAAGTCTCCTTGACTTGCATCTTAGCCACACTAAAGTCAAAGTATGATTGACCTTTGAGTGCGTGCTCGCCACGGGATCAAATCTACAGGGAATGTGCACAGATGTCATGGGGATTTCCGGTGGTGATGTGCCTATCATTCGGGTGCTAAAGCTCGAGACATTTGATTATATAATTATCTTAAGAAAGATATTCTATGTTTCTTGAATGAATTTTTTTGGCAGATCAACATTTTATGTTATGTGTGATTGTTTTAGTATTTTTAACTGTAGGATTTTTTTTTTTTGTTTCTTTTTCCTGGAAATCACATTTTTCAGGACATGCAGAGCTTTGTTTTAGGTGTTATTGGAATGCTATGCATAAGTTATCAAATTTGCTGCTGTTTTGGTGTTCCTATAATAAAAGCAGATGATGCAGGAGTCAAACTAGAAGAAGATGATGATGGTGATATGCTCGAAACAATAATATTAGATGTTACTAGTATCCTCATGGGATTCATAGTTGGCTTGTGGGGTTTCTATTGGTATAGTGATCATGAAACAAGGCATAAGGATTGCTCTCTTCCAACAAATCGACAACATCTATGGCCGGATGGATGTATGTGCGGTTGAAAGCTGAAAGTACAGAATAATGACAAAGAATAAACTGAACTGTGGCTAAGTGCTAAGACTGTCTATGTATATATATTCCATGTATTTGTGTGTTCTAGTGTTTTGAGTCACGTATGATCATTTGGTGTTGCGTTGTCTTGAAGACACTGCTGCTTGTTTGTTGAACTTGGAAAACGAATGTAAATTCATTCAAGTATCAAACTGCCCATACAAGAAGGGCAAAGGCGTTACATGCCTATTAAAAATGCTTCATAATTAGTTATCCGTCTCTAATTCATTATAGACTACTCATATGTGTTGAAAGATACTGATACTGATTTTTGTAAGTCTCCAAGAGACAGATATGTGTCTCAATCACGTTGACTTGCACCCAAGCAACACGATAAGATGCGTGCTTTTGACTTGCGTCTCAGCCACATGATAGAAGCTTCGATAAGTACAGATGACTTCCCTCCAACCTCACACCACATGGAAATCATGGCATCGTGACCTATCATTGAAAGATTCGCCTCTTCCATCCTATTCCATCCATATCAAACCATTCATCACGTCATCAGAAATCCATACTCTTCAACACCGATAGTCTTTCTTGACTTGCAGGTGGGGAACATAAACATTTACATCCCTTTCTGTTTTGTATAAAAATAATTTTGCATAATTTATTCAGAAAAATCAATCATAATTAGCATTTATCGTAGAGCATTCTTTGTTCCGAATTTACTCGAGAGCAAATTCGGTGTTCTCGTAGAGCAAATTCAGAAAAATCGATCATAACAAGTATGCTCTTTTTTTTAGGGATTTTTACATAGTTTTATAGTGTTAATCTATCCGAGTTTGATTTAAAAACAAAATCTATAAAATCATCTAAAATTAGAAAACCCAATGAAATTATATTTAATGTTGTATTTATCTTCTATATTAAAATTGAGTTGAATAAGCTTTATGTCATTATACTCATACATGTACCATGTTATATTCGATTACAAAATCAACATGGAAATATATTACTTAAGAACCTCCTAGAATCACCTTAAAAATAGAAAAGAACACTGAAATCAACATGTATATGGAAGTAAGTTTTTGTTACACTTTGTAACGCTGGTAAATGAACGCTCAATGGAACCCTCACATCAGAATTAAGTTTCCTTTGACTTCTAACGGCGTATTAGCCACGGCATCAATTCTACAGATAATGTGGGTAAAGTCATGGGGATTTCCGGTGGTGATTTGCCTATATATACATGCCCACAGAGGTCTCCTCTCCAACCTCACACCTTCACTCTTCTCTCCTCTTGAGCGCTCAATCGATGGCTGCGGCTGGTAGCGGCAGTTTCCAGAACGGACGTATTGCCTCGAAGCGTCTCATGATGCTCGTGGCCTTACTTCTCGTCTCCTGCTGTCTCGGCCATGGCTTCGGCGATGAAGATCATGTCGAGGTGGAGGGAATCGGCAGCAGTTGTATGGAGAGCGATAGGAGAGCTCTCCTCGCCATCAAATCCGATATGTACGACCCCGGCGACAGGTTTTCTTCTTGGACCGGCACAGATTGCTGTGGGTGGAGAGGTGTGGCCTGCGACAACACCACGGGCCATGTCACCAAGCTCGACCTCCGCTACCCCTATACAGACGATATGTGGGATGCGTTTTACTATTGGAAACCAATATACGTCAGCAAGGTAAATCCATCTTTGCAAGAACTGAAGCATTTGGAGTATTTGGATTTGAGCGTGAATAACTTCTTCCATGCCCCTGTGCCTAAAATGATCGCTTCACAAGTCCACTTGGAATATCTCAACCTATCTTATGCCATGTTCGATGGACTGATTCCTCCTCAGCTGGGAAACCTCTCCAACCTACACTATCTCGATCTTCAGGGATGGTATGATGGTCAACTACACGTTGACGATCTCGATTGGCTCTCCCGTATTCCTTATCTAAAATATCTTGACATGAGTGAAGTCAACCTCTCCAGGGCAACCAATTGGCTTTCTGAAATTAATTCGATCCCCACACTTGAAGTGTTACGTTTGAGCAATGCAGACCTGCCATATGTTCCATCTCCTTTGCCCACTTTTAATCTAACAGCCATTGCTACGTTGGATCTGTCCTGGAATTTTAACATGTCGACCATGCTAAGATGGTTTTCTAATGCCACCAGTCTCGAGTACCTTTTTCTTTTTGGCACCGGTAATCAATATATCGATTCGGCAGGCACTGGGAGTCTCACTATCGAGTCGGTCCGAATTGCTCTAGGAGCTCTCAGTAATCTAATGGAATTGGATTTGTCAGACAACTCCCTTAGAGGAGAAATTCTTGAAATTCTGAATAATGTCCGTAGCAGGGACCTAAAGCGTCTAGACTTGAACTCGAATTATTTATCCGGAGATATTCCACAAACTCTGTGGAGCCTTGGAAACCTGGAGTTCCTCGACTTATCATGGAATTTCAATGTCACTGGACGTATCCCAGCTTTGCCAGGGAGTCTCACAAGCTTGCGATACTTATCTTTGAAGGGCAATTTGATCACTGGAGAGATACCATCGAGCATAGGCAACCTCACCAACTTGGTATTCTTAGATTTATCATCGAATAATATTGTCGGAAGTATTCCAGAGATTATTGGTGCTCTCATCCATATACAGGTATTATATCTCAATCACAATTATATTTCTGGACAAATTCCAGCAATCATTGGGGATCTTCCAAACCTGCGTAAGTTGATTTTAGAAGATAACTTGATTACTGGGCAAATACCTGATACGATTGGTGGACTCCATAACTTGACGGACTTGGATATATCAAATAACAATTTATCAGGTCAAATACCAAGAACAATGGGTGGTTTGTGCAACTTAACTTTGTTGGATTTGTCTCAGAACAGCATTGGTGGGGAGCTAACCAGTCTATTTGATGGTTTATCTGCCTGCGCACAACGGACGTCTTTACTATCCATACATATGGATCGTAACCGTTTAAGCGGTACTATTCCTTCAAGTATGGGTCGAGTATCTCAATTACAAGATTTATACCTCTCCTCAAACTCTCTAGTAGGTAACATCACCGAAGCACACTTTTCTAATCTCACAAACTTAATAGGATTTACCATATCTTCCAACTCCTTGAACGTGATCCTACCAAATGATTGGCATCCTCCTTTTAATGTCGAATTTATTGGCATGAGCTTTTGTCATTTAGGAGCTGAATTGCCTGCTTGGCTTCAAACTCAGACGCAATTAACAACTCTAGATCTATGTGGAGTTGGACTCTCGGGCAACCTCCCAATTTGGTTTTCAAATTTCTCGAGAGGGTTGCAGAGTCTTAACATGAGCTCTAACGATTTAAGAGGTCGATTACCTTCTGCTCCTCAATCAATGTTGGATCTCTCCAATAACTCATTTGTGGGACCTATTCCCCTGAGCTTTGCAAAAGATACAGGCCTCTCTCTATTATCTTTGTCTCATAACCATATCAATGGTAATCTGCCTCCCTTCTTTTGTGATATTGTAATTCAGATTCTTGACCTATCTAACAATTACTTAATTGGAGAAGTCCCGAATTGTCATTACTCATTCCCAATCTCTCTACAATCTTTACATTTGAATAATAACAATCTATCTGGAACAATTCCTTTATTTTTGAAAAATTGTGACCAATTAATTACCCTTGATCTTGGTGAAAATAAATTGCATGGCAGAATTCCAACATGGATAGGAAGAAACCTCTCGTCGTTGAGAGTTCTTCGTCTGAGGTCAAACTTTCTATATGGTACCATCCCAATGAATATAGTGAATCTCACTTCTCTCCAGTTATTGGATCTTTCTTCCAACAATCTAACTGGCAGTCTACCATCATCTCTAGGAAATTTCAGTGCCATGGTTGAGATACAAAATGATATTAGGTCAATGCTTCATATCGAAACATATTATTATAGCGAGAGCAGCTTCATAACCACAAAAGGATCAACGGTTGATTACACAACCATTCTGTCGCTGGTGACATGCATAGACTTGTCAAATAATCATCTCTCCGGTGAAATCCCAAAAGAACTGACAAAGCTTCTCGGATTGCGCTTCCTAAACTTATCCAACAATCATTTGACGGGGAGGATTCCAGAAAATATTGGTGACATGAAAATATTGGAATCGCTTGACTTATCTGTGAACAGTCTGACAGGGGAGATACCTTCGAGCTTTTCTGCTATGCATTTCCTGGAACGTTTGAATCTGTCTTACAACAACTTATCAGGAAAAATACCAACGAGTGGTCAATTGTCGACCTTTGACTCATGGACATATGTGGGTAATAAAGGCCTTTGCGGTATGCCGCTGCCAGATTGCCCTGTTTATCAAACTCCACCTGACGCCAGAGTTAAACATGAAGATGATGAGAAGCTCGACAAATTATTGGAGTACACCAGTATTGTGGTTGGATTTGTGGTCGGCTTTTGGCTGTTTATTGGCACACTCATCATGAAGCAGGCCATCAGATTTGCTTTCTTCCGACGGATCGACAAGACCAGTGACTGGATCTATGTTCAGTTTGCAGTTAAGCTTGCGAAACTCAAATCCAAATGGCAAACGATGACATGAACTGCCGGTAAGTGCTCGAATGCGTCACTTCTTCTATCACATCTTAATGTTATGTTGGTCCTTCGAAGTTAGCCGTATCAAAAATCTTATTTTTCCATGAAATGATGTTATCATATTATGCTGTCATAATAAGCATCATAGATTGTCCATATACATTATATGTATTTGTTTTAGTATCATAACATCTCCATCTATCATCATTTTGCTAAATGATTAATTGCAAGTGCACAATTCTGTCTTCCTTATCTTTGGTCTCTTTTTTGCCAAAATCAATTATATTTCTTGAGATTATATACAAATTTCATTGTTTCATACAGATTGTTTTCTCCAGTTATTGTTTTTACAATAAAAAAAAATTCAACAATGTTATTATGCTCCAGTGATACAATTAGACAATAAAATCGAGGTTTTGTCGTAAGTCGAGGTTTTGTTTGAGTCACCATTGAATTTCTACAAAAATGTAATAAAATGTTACTTGCAAGAACAAATTGTTACTAGTCTTACTATTTCTATAGATCATTTATATAAAAAGAATGTTATATTCATAAAATGGTCTGTCACACTCTGTTTGCTGGTGACATGTTGACATCTAAATATGGTCAATTAGTGTCCGATCAAATCATCTCGATATCAAAAATTGAATGCCAGTATCCTAAGACTTAATTGGATAGCAAATATCTATGAATTACTTATCGTGATTACCAAGTTGACTCAAATTATATGAAGAACAATATTATAAAAAAAAATCCAAGTATGAAAAAAAATCCTTGACAGTTATTATTTGATTGTTCTATATAAGCCTTTTATATCTCAGGATCCTAAAGGGAGTGAGTATTATTGGGTTTTATCTATAATATCATATTTTAATATATATGTAAAAAGGTGTTTAAGAGTTTTTGAAGTCAGGTTTGAGTTGAATGAGATTAATTTTTTTTATTTAATTAATTTAATCAATTTATTTCCTTGAAAACTATTCATTACAAAATAACTATCTACTAAATGGAGATAGTTACATATTTTACTATGAAAAACTCTAGGTAGGTATCATCCTTGAAAACTCATTGGCTAATAAACTCTTATTATAGGTTACTGTTCCTCAAGTTACATACCTCTTGTTAAATATATTCATGACTTAGTTTTTTAACTAGTTGACTGATAAGTTTTAAGAGTATTGCCCCTCAAGTTACATGCTATCTAACATATGCATTTATGGGATATTATCGAGCATATCTCTGATTTAATTTTCATGAAGATCATTTGATTGAGTCATTTTATCACGATACTAAACTTGTTAAAGAGGTCATCGAAAGAATTTAGTTCTATAATATTGATAAATGTAATAGATAATCAAAATCTATGTTAACCCTTAGGAAGTGATATGTAAAAGTCCTAACTATTCTTCTCTTCTAGTGGTAGAAAAATATATATTCACACTACACTATTAGTGAATAAATTAGAACTTCATTTATAATAATTGAGCAAATGTGATTCCGATTGACTAGTCAACAAAATCTCTCACGTTAATGAATCATTCAACTCTTACATCTTTATCATGAGTTAATTTTTTTATTTCACGATTAAACTCTTCACATCTTATATTTTGACCATGGTATGCATCAAAGTCTCCAAGAGACAGATATGTGTCTCAATCACGTTGACTTGTGCCCGGGCAACATGATAAGATGCGATCTTTTGACTTGCGTCTCAACCACATGTTAGAAGCTTTGATGGGAACAGATGACTTCCCTCCACCTCACACCACATGGAAGATAGATGGAAATTTAGGTGTTGAAAGGCATCCATCCATATCAAACCATTCATCACGTCATGAGAAATATTCATGTTTTCCAACGCCGAAAGTCTCCTTGACTTGCACGTCAAGGAAACACAAACATTTACATCCTTTTTTGTTTTGTATAAAATTATTTTTCGATAATTTATTCAGAAGAGTCGATCATAATTAGCATTTATCTTAGAGCATTCTTTTTCTCTGAATTTACTAAAGAGCTCTTTATTTTAGAGATTTATATATAGTTTTATGGTGTGAATCTATCCAAGTTCGATTTAAAAAACCAAAATCTATAAAATCATCTAAAAATAGAAGACCCAATGAAATTACGATTTCATGTTGTATTTATCTTCTATATTAAAATTGAGTTGAATAATCTTTATGTCATTATACTCAAACATGTACCATGTTATATTCGATTACAGAATCAACATAGAAATATATCACTTAAGAAACTCCTAGAATCAACTTAAAACAACAATGAAATCAACATGTATATCACATTTGCCTGCTCTATTGAAAGATGGAAGTTTGTGTTACACTTGTAATCCTTGGTGCGGGCCACTTATCTGGAATCTCGCGAATGAGATATCCTGTAGACCATAAATTGCTGGTCCAAATTATCCACCCCTCTAATGGTATTCTTTATACATAAGCATATATATATATATATATATATATATATATATATATATATATATATATATATATATATATATATATATATATATATATATATATATATAAGCTTCTGCGTGTTGGATACAGCACATACACAACTTGTTGGACTATGCCTGTGTTTGTTGATTGGACTATATATATATATATATATATATATATATAGTCCAATCAACAAACACAGGCATAGTCCAACAAGTTGTGTATGTGCTGTATCCAACACGCAGAAGCGTCACTTTCTTGATTTCCATTTCCCTTCGTGACAGCTAAGATTGTGAAATGGATGACGGTGTAGTGCTCGGACAAAAGAACATGAGTCAACATTCATGATGTAAATGGATGACGCACTGAAACAATGAAATAACAATGGGCACAAAATAAATGCTTAAGAATAATAGATTGCGACTTGTCTTTAAGAAGATATCTGTTTCCGTATTTGATGCTACCATGTAAGTCCTACAGCACGCGGTAATTAGCCAAAGAGTACCACCACCATGTTTCCTTCGATCAGCTCCACCCAGTTTCTGCTCCTCTACCTCATCCTCCTCTTCGTCCCCTCTCCGACCGTTGCATTCACGTGGCAAGTTTGCAGCACAAGTGCCGGCAACTTTACTGCCAACAGCACGTATGAGTCCAACCTCAACCTCCTCCTCTCCTCCCTCGTCGCCAACGGTTCCGCTCCTGGCTTCTTCACCGACACCGTCGGACGGATACCCAACCAAGTTCAAGGCCTCGTCCTTTGTCGTGGCGATACTAACGCCACCACGTGCGGTTCCTGCCTTAGCAACGTCACGGTGGAGATCCTCCGGCTTTGTGCCAACAACAAGGATGCCGTGGTTTGGGAAGAAGAGTGCCTCCTTCGCTTTTCCAACCTGCAGTTCCTCAGCACCTTAGACAACGACCCGACGACTGCCTTGCCAAGCTTGATTGAGGTAAACGACGAAGCGGATCGGTTCAACCAGGTGGTGAACGAGTTGCTCGACAGCACGGCTGATTGGGCGGCGTATAACTCCACGAAGAGGTACGCGACCGGGCAAGCGTTCAACGTGACGCAGGCGTTTCCAACTATATATGGCCTGGCGCAATGCACGCCGGACATGTCGACGAGTGACTGCAGGCAGTGCTTGAAAGGGGTGTTACAGGGGCTCCCACAGGGCCGAATGGGAGCTAGGAATCAGGGAGTGAGGTGCAATATAAGGTTCGAAGTTACCCGCTTCTACGAAGGCACCCCCATCAGATGGCTCCTTTCACCATTGACGAATGCAACAACGCCTGCGGAGAACTCCACAGCTCCACCCTCTGCTCCAACAGCCCATCCTGCCGTCGGTCCAACCGGGAAAGAAGGTAAAGATGCACCCTTAGCACAATTAATTAATTAATTATATACATAGATCCATGGCAAATAGGCGACATTCTATAAGAGCCCAGGAAAGTATACTACTTGCTCTAATCTACCATTCAACACACGATCGATCAAGACAGGGCAAATCGAATAACCCGTGCTGCAAAAGAATGGCTATCGTCATAAAGGGTTTTTGGCGTGTCCGCTAATACAATTCACAATGGTGCAGGAAAAACGAAGAAAACAACTATAGCAATTTCGGTATCCGCAGTGAGCGCAATACTGCTAATCTCCATATTTTGCACTTGGTATTGGAGATCGAGGAAGCGGGCAGTGAAATCACCTTGTGAGTGACTGACTCATCTATTCCTGATGTCCCGTCTCCTTCGTTGCAATCGGCTAATGCTCGTGGAAAACCATTTGCAATTAACATTCTTGACATCGTCTGCTTAATTTGTCATAGATCAAACTGACTCGGAGCAGGCCACACAAGTGTTTGAGTCATTACTATTTCGTCTATCTACACTTCGAGTTGCAACAGTTAACTTCGCCGAAGCGAATAAACTTGGAGAAGGTGGTTTCGGTGCAGTTTACAAGGTACATCCGCACCATATTCTCCTCCTATTTCCAATTCAGTGTCCTCTTGTTTCCATTCTTCCGCTTAATCGTGAAGTATTTATTGTGCAGGGACTACTGCCGGACGGACGAGTGATAGCGGTCAAGAGGCTGCTGAACTCTGGGCAAGGACTTGGAGAGCTTAAAAATGAGCTGCTTTTGGTTGCTAAGCTCCAGCACAGGAATCTTGTAAAACTTCTGGGCGTTTGCTTGGAGGAAGAGACGATGATTGTGTATGAATACGTGCCTAATTCAAGCCTGGACAAATTTCTGTTTGGTAATTCACGCTCTTAATGTGCTTTCTTTAGGACTTTGATATCTGCAGTTCAAAAAAAGAAAAAAAGAAAGAAAAACTAAACCTTTATGATTAAGGTTGGAAGTAAAAGTTTTTGCCTCGATTCCTTTTTTATGGAGCAGATGCTGTAAGAGGCAAACAGCTGACTTGGGGAATTCGATACAAGATCATCTGTGGAATCGCTAGAGGCCTGCTTTATCTGCACGAGGAATCTCAACTAAAAATCATACATCGAGATTTAAAAGCCAGCAACATCTTGTTAGATGCAGATATGAACCCCAAGATCTCAGATTTCGGCTTAGCGAAGCTTTTTGACATTGACCAGACTCAAGGCACCACCAATCGAGTCATGGGAACCTTGTGAGTGGACTGGTCCAATGGTGTACCTATTATTTTGCGTTACCTAACCAATCTTAATTCCACTGCAGTGGATACATGGCTCCGGAGTACGTGATGCAAGGCAAGTTTTCGATCAAGTCAGACGTATTCAGCTTCGGTGTTCTGGTTTTGGAGATTTTGACAGGAAGAAAAAGCAATGGTTCCTATAATCCAGAAGTTACTGAGGTCCTTCTAAGCTATGTGAGTAGCCAAGTGGAGTCACAAATCACATTGATTGGCTTTGCATTACTACCGAAGTCTAATTCCGACTTTTGTGATGCATTTGAGTTGAGTTTCAAGTTATCTTTTCCTTTGCACAGATATGGGAGAAATGGCAAGACGGATCAGCCTTGGAGATAGTCGATCCAGCCTTGGGTGGTCACTACCAACGAAGCGGCCTGTTAAGATTCGTGCAAATTGGGCTATTATGTGTTCAGGAAAATCCATCTGACAGGCCAACTATGTCGACGATAGTTGTGATGCTCAACAGTGAAACTGTCTCTCTCCGAGCTCCTTCACAACCTGCATTTTATATGGGGAACGGTGACAAGGCTGCTACAATGTCAGTAAACCAAGTTTCAATGTCAGAACCAGAATTACGATAGAAATAGAAGGACAATGTTAATCCTTCTTCGAGCACAAGGGCTACGATAATGTAATAAATATTTTCCTTGTTTCATGCGACATTATTGCAATATGTAATTTCAAGGTTATATCATTAGATCTGATTTTGGCTTCCAAACTAGAAATTTTGGTTTCTAAATTTTGAGAGTCAAACTCAACCAGTTTTGATATCAAAATCAAAATCGTAGTTGATAAGCGATGTACAACTAATCACGGCCTCTAAAGATATTATCGTTTGCTATGTCATCCGTCATCACCAACTGAAATATTAAAATTATTATTTTTATATTTACTGACGATATTAGGATAAATAAACCTAAATATTTCACTTTCATAACTATAGGGATACAAATATAACTGTTTAAATTATATGAATTAAAATAGATATTTTACTTTCGTAATTATAGGGATACCAATATAACTTTTTAAATTATATGGATTAAAATTCTAATGATAATTAACTAGGACTAATATGTAATTACTCTCAATACAGTCAAACAGCATAAAAATAATGACACTCCGATCAACACATAACAGCTGCTCGAACGAGTTGTGTGCACTGATACGACTCATGAAAAGTTCATCTATCACAAGCATCCATCTTGGAAGATGCATCGCTTCCATTCCACCCATCTATTTCACACAGGAAGCGATGTTTTACAAATGAACCTAAATATTTTACTTTCGTAACTATAGGGATACGAATGTAACTTTTTAAATTATATATATTAAAATAAATATTTCACTTTCGTAACTATAATGTTACCAATATTTTTTTTTAATTATATAGATTAAAATATTAATGATAATTAACTACAAGGAATAATATGTAATTAATCCCAATATAGTATAAAAATAATGACACTCGGTCAAACACATAACAGCTGCTCCAACGAGTTGCGTGCACTGATACGGCTCATGAAAAGTTTATCTATCACAAGCGTCCGATGCATCGCTTTCATTCCACCCATCTATTCCACACCATTTCTGCTCCAAAGCTTCGAAGACTTGGTAAGAGCTTTTCTTGGATTCCATTCCTTGGAAGCGTAATGAAAAGGAGGGTAAAATAAAAACTTAAGAACAATAAACAAACGAGAGAGAATGAACGTATCAAATAATCATTGGAATTTTAGTTGCTTTCAAACTATGTGATGCACAAAATTAGCGTCTGGAACCATGTGGCCAAATAATTATTTGTTATCCTGGAATTAAGAAGATAAATGAACTCCTTTATGCCATGGTCTTCAGACTCATCATCAATCTTAGCTCCATAATAATGATCCTAACGGGATTTGCTTTACGGACATCAACGATGACTTCGTCTTTTTGGCACACAAATGGCTAACTGAGAATGGAGACTACACGATTTCTATTTGAGCTGAGTCTCTAAAATAGGACGTATTGGCATATTTGAAGCTACGAACCCCACAGCACGGGGTAACCACAGATGTTTCCCGGATCAGCTCCACCCAGTTTTTGGTCTTCTACCTCATCCTCCTCTTCGGTCCCTCGCCCACCGTTGCCTTCACCTGGCAAGTCTGCAGCACAAGTGCCGTCAACTTTACTGCCAACAACACGTATGAGTCCAACCTCAACCTCCTCTCCTCCCTCGTCTCCTACGGTTTCGCTTCTGACTTCATCACTGACACCATCGGATGGATACCCATCCAAGTTTGGGAACAGACTCAAAATTGAGTCGCATTCGGGCTCGAATCGAATCGACTAGGGATGTTGACCCAAGTCAACTTCTCACCGGCCCCACCTGCGTTCCTCGCCGCAGCCGTTCCCGTCGCCTGCGTTCACACAGTGCACCGCCGCACGCGGGGGCGTTTCACGCTCGCAGTCCTCCCCGCGGCCGCTGCCCGCTGTCTTCATCGCCGCCTCCCCGTGTGCCCGCACCGGCCCCCGCAGCCACAGTCGCCGAAGTCGTCCGCCGCAGCCGCAGTCGCACCTCTCCGCTCGCAGGCACCGAGCCCTCCACCTTCCCTTGCTCCTATAAATGGAGCTTTGGGGAACAACAGCGAGGGAAGCGAAGGAGAGAACAAGGAGAGAGAGGAAGAGAGGTGAAGTGAGGATGGAGCCCAAATCCGACTAAAGTTCTTCTCCGGCGAGAAGTCCGGTCGCCGATCTCCGTCGCCGGCCGGTCACTGTGCTCATTGCAGCACCTGCGGAGAAGAGGAAGAAGAGGCATTTGACTGGTCAACCCTGGTCAACATTGATGAACAGGGGTAATTTTGTAATTTGGTTTATTTGATAAATTTTAGATTTTTTTTTTAAGGAAGTCAGTGTTGCAACACTCCTATAATTCAAGTCTTTTATTGGGATTTTTTTTCTTCTCCTAGAGATATTTATGTCAGTAATCTGAATCATATTAAATCACTCATCTTTGTTTGTTTTGTGTCTAGTCATTCAATTTTTTCATCGACTCGATTTATATCTTATAGCTATGTAATCTACTAATCATTTCAACGTATGGTATTTGAGCCTCTTTATTAGATTATCAGGTTACTAGGCTTCATCGATAGGCACAAGATATAAGATCAAAAAAGTGGATCGAAACGTCAATGACTCTATGAACGATAAAGATAAAGCCTATCTGAATAAAAGAGAAAGAACACCATCTTTCGGAAAGAAAAAATAACAAACATCAAGAAAAAGTAGAATTTGATCAAAGTGATATGGCAACTTTATTTATGTGCATATCCAATGAAGCACTTTACGATATTGCCACAAAACAAACAACAGTAAAAGTTTAAGCCAAAGCAACAGTCATGTATTAGTAGAAGACCCTCACAAGAAAAATGACCCTCAAGATGTTGTACCTATTACTAATGACAAAAGGAACCTTAGTGAATCAATACATTAGTGTCTTTCAAACTAAAATTGATAGATTTTGAGAATATAATGTTGTCATCGAATAAGAAGACAAGCCCTGTAATTATTATTTTTATATAAAAAATTTAGAAAATAATTTTATATTGAAAGAATACCATTTCTCTAGATATTATGATTTTAACCCTAGTGTCAAAAGAAGTTACAGACTTCTAGTTGACAATGGAAACCTCCAAAAGTCAAGCTGAAACTTTAAACTTTATAGAGAGATGTGGGTTTAGGAAAGGAGACAAAGTAAATCTATAGTCAAATCTAGATCAAAGAACATTCAGTGCTACTATTGCAAAAGGAAGGGCCACATCAAAGCAGACTGTTGAGCTTTAAAAAAAAAAGCAACAATCAAAATGCTAAAGCCTCGTGCATAAACAAAGAGATTGAGATTGAGGTACTTATGGCCACAGGATGGGTGGCTTTTGGACTTCATATGTTCGTTTCATATGATACAACATCGATGTTAGTTCTCCACTTATGAACTCACTCAAGAAGAAAAAGATGCGCTTATGGGAAGAACTCATCGTGTTAGATCATCTAAACAGGATAAGTTAAAATCAAGATGCGATATGATTATAAGGACCTTGGTAAAGGTATGACACATTCGTAAGTTAAAGAGAAACTTAACTTCATTGTCCACTTTGGATGCACTAGGCTACGGCTACTCTGACATGAGACCAAATCGAACTAAAGTTCTTCTTTGACAAAACATTTGTTCAGCGATCTTTATCGTCGATCCGTCACTTAATCTCATTGCAACAGTTGTAAAGAAGAGGAAGTTGATTGGTCAACTTTGGTTATTGTTCTAACTCTCACGTATTTATCATGAGTTGATTATTATTTAACAGTTAAGTTCTTCGCATCTAAATCTCCAACACCCAAATCTCTCATATTAATCAATCAACTCTCAATGTCATTACATTTATGTCTTATTTACATAGGTTTGCATCCGAGGAACACGATAAAAATGCAAGACTTCTGACTTGTGTCTCAGCCACATGATAGAAGCTTCGGTGAGTATGGATGACTTCCCTCCAACCTCCACGCCACGATAAGATGAAAATTAAGGAGTCGTGACTTATCCTTGGAAGATTCGCCTCTTCCATCCCATTCCATTCATATCAAATCATTCGCCACGTCATCAGAAATCCATGCTTTCTCAAATTGATAGTCTCAAATCTTTGCTATCTTTGCTGCTCTTTTTATATATTTTTTTATAGCCACCACACCCTCGCTAATATGAATTAAGGTTAGGTTAAGATAGGGTGAGCTATGGGTTGATAAAGCCCACCTGGACTGAATATGAGCTGTCAGCCCAACACGGTGAGGGTGAAGGATGTCAAGATCTGGCTGTTCTCCTTCCTCAGCTGGCCGACCTTCGCGGTGAGACCATCCAAATGCTTCTGCTTGCGCATCCTGGACTGCCTCACAGATTCGCGGTTTGATATCTTTCTCTTTTGCTTCTGAAGGTTCATCCTGCCTGCAGATCCTCTTCGGAAGCTGCTGACTTTGGCAGCAGGCTGGACCCAGAAGGAGTTCCAACAGGAGAAGCCATAGAAGCTTTGTTCTTTTTGCAGTGAAAATGAGATTCTTTTTCTTACTAGCCTCTATAAATTTTAATGGTAGTGCTCAAGCAAAGAGTATATATTGGTTGGAAATATAGCTGAAAAGTGTGAATATATGGCATGACAAATACTATCTAGAAAACTAGGAGATTCTATGTTTATATATATATATATATATATATATATATATATATATATATATATATGTAGATCTCATAACAAGCTCATGAAAACACATAAAACCAGTAAAGGAAGACAACAGAGAAGGACTGAGCGAGATGGGTCCTGCGCCTGAGCGTGATGTTGATCATAAACCCAGAGAGAAGGATCTCACTTAGGATAAGCGACATCAATTAGAAATGTCAAGAGCAACAGATGCTGCATGTGACAAACACACAGGAGGCTTTAGTATACAAAGATCAGAGAAATGATTTTGCCCCTCCCTTCGCCCCGCCGATTGCTATCTCTGCCTCTGGCTGCTTGTGCCTCTACTCTTAGCCGCCTCCACCCCTGGTCGTCTCCTTGCATGGCCCTCCCACCCCTTTGCCCCTTGCTCTCTTTCGCCCTTGGTAGCTTTTGCGCGTCATCCCCACTCTGCTATTCTAGTTATCATCATTGTCATCTTGACGGAGGAGGCAGTGGACAGCCCCACCCTTTGCCCACCCTCTCCATCGTCCTCGTTGACGATGGCATCGATGCCACTATAGCTACATGATGGTGTCGTTGCCCTCCACTCGCCATGAGATAATCCAAAATCTGATCAACTAAGCACAAGATGATATTTTTAGGGAAGAATGTCACAAAATCGAATTTTTAGAAGAAAACCCTTCGGAAATCACATAATTTAGGAAACAAGAAAATATCGATGAGGAGCAACAGATGACACTGATTCGAACGATGTCCACTAATTAAAATTTTAGTAAGTTAATTATTTAAATACTTAAAAAAATTTAAGACTCAAAATTGAAAGACTTGATAACTCGATAATATCTATTAGTGCGGCAATGTATTTTTATTTATGATATATATTTTTCTATAGAAATGCTTGAATTTTTATTTAAAATTCAAATTAATATTATGTACAATACTATTTTTTAAAAAAATATTATTGTGATAAAAATTATTATAAAGTCACCGTTGTGGTGATATATGGTGTCGGAAGAATACAAGTCAAGAGTCAACGAGATTTAAGCTTAGATTCTTCAAAGATTTCACGTGGACGTCTAAAGTCACCGTTATTAGAAATACATCAGGGTCTATATATTTTGAGAATCTTGGACTACGTATAGTGGATGATGGTAATGATATGACGAGTGTACATCACATGACGGGAGTAGAATTTTCTGCATCTTTGTCGGAAGAAATATTGCAGGTGTTCGTGAAGGTCTTACTTTGTATGGCCAAAGGATTGACCATCTTATTTTGATATCCTATTCTCTTTGGATGAGTGAGCATATATATATATATATATATATATATATATATATATATATATATATATATATATATATATATATATATATATATATGAAAAGTCTTCAGTGTTACACTCCTAAATGAACTGGTAAAAAGATCAGCAGTAAATGTGAATTGAAATTAGGGCCCTCTCCAACTTATACATGAATCGTCCAACTTTCACATTAGAATTAAGTGCTTCGCAGCTTCTATCATGTTATTGCTTTGATGCATGCATGGTGTGGGAGGGGAAAGTAAGTCGCCGCATCAGTTGTGAATGGAAGTTAGGTCCCTCTCCTAACTTATATGGATCATCCATCCTCACATCAGAATTAAGTGGGAGCCCTTGACTTTGACTTGCATCTTAGCGACACTAGAGTCAAAGTATGCTTGGCCTTTGACTGCGTCTTAGCGACACTAGAGTCATGGGGATTTCCGGTGGTGATGTGCCTATACATACCCACAGAGACATCCTCTCCAACCTCACACCTTCACATTTCTTCTCTCTTGAGCGTTCAATCAATGACTGCAGCTGGTAGCGGCAGTTTCCAGGACGGACGTAGTGCCTCGAAGCGTCTCATGATGCTCGTGGCCCTACTTCTCGTCTCCTGCTGTCTCGGCCATGGCTTCGGCGATGAGGTTCATGTCGACGTGGAGGGAATCAGCAGCAGTTGCATGGAGAGCGAGAGGAGAGCTCTCCTCGCCATCAAATCCGATATGTACGACCCCGACAACTGGTTCTCTTCTTGGACCGGCAAAGACTGCTGTGGGTGGAGAGGTGTAGCCTGCGACAACACCACGGGCCATGTCACCAAGCTCGACCTCCGCTACCCCTTTACGGACGATATGTGAGATGTGTTTTACGCTGGGGAAAGAATAGGCGTGAGCAAGGTAAATCCATCTTTGCAAGAACTGAAGCATTTGAAGTATTTGGATTTGAGCATGAATAACTTCTCCAACGCCGCTGTGCCCACAATGATCGCTTCACTGGTCCACTTGGAATATCTCAACCTATCTTATGCCAGGTTCGATGGACCAATTCCTCCTCAGTTCCAGAACTTCTCAAACCTACACTATCTCGACCTTCACGGATGGTATGATGATTTTCTACATGTTGATGATCTCGATTGGCTCTCCCATATTCCTTCTCTGAAATATCTTGATATGAGTTTTGTCAACCTCTCCAAGGCGACCAATTGGATTTATGTAATTAATTCCATTCCCTCACTTGAAGTGTTGCGTTTGAGCGATGCAGACCTGCCATATGTTCCATCTCGTTTGCCCCCTTTTAATCTAACAGCCATTGCTACGTTGGATCTGTCTTGGAATTCCAACATCATGTCTGCCATGCTAAGATGGTTTTCTAATGCTACTAGCCTTGAGTACCTTGATCTTTCTGACAGTGGGAGTCTCACTATCGAACCGCTACAAGTTGCTCTAGCATCTCTTATCAATCTGAAGGAATTGGATTTATCAGACAACCCCCTTGAAGGAGAAATTCTTGAAATTCTGAACAATGTCAGCTGCAGGGGCATGAAGCACTTGGATTTGAGCTGGAATCAATTATCTGGAGATATTCTAGGGAGCCTTAGAGACCTGGAGTACCTAGACTTATCAAGGAATTCTATTGTCACTCTTCATATCTTAGCTTTTCTGGGGAATCTCACAAACTTGTGACATTTAGACTTGGGGGATAATTCAATCAGTGGAAAAATTCCACCAATCGTGGGAGATTCTGTCCGATTGGAGTACCTAGATTTGTCCAATAATGGCATCATTGGAAAAATACCACAGGCTATCGGCAACCTCAGTAACCTATTGGAATTACATTTATCAAGCAACAAAATTGTGGGATGGATACCACCGAGCATCGGCAACCTCAGTAACCTATTGGAATTACATTTATCAAGCAACAAAATTGTGGGATGGATACCACCGAGCATCGGCAACCTCACCAACTTGGTATGCTTAGATTTATCAAGGAATTCTATTGTCACTCTTCATATCTTAGCTTTTCTGGGGAATCTCACAAACTTGTGACATTTAGACTTGGGGGATAATTCAATCAGTGGAAAAATTCCACCAATCGTGGGAGATTCTGTCCGATTGGAGTACCTAGACTTATCAATATCAAGGAATTCTATTGTCACTCTTCATATCTTAGCTTTTCTGGGGAATCTCACAAACTTGTGACATTTAGACTTGGGGGATAATTCATCAGTGGAAAAATTCCACCAATCGTGGGAGATTCTGTCCGATTGGAGTACCTAGATTTGTCCAATAATGGCATCATTGGAAAAATACCACAGGCTATCGGCAACCTCAGTAACCTATTGGAATTACATTTATCAAGCAACAAAATTGTGGGATGGATACCACCGAGCATCGGCAACCTCACCAACTTGGTATGCTTAGATTTATCAAGGAATAATATTAGCGGATACATTCCAGAGACTTTGGGTACTCTCATCCATATGGAGAAATTATATTTGTTTAACAATCGTATTTCTGGACAAATACCAGAAACCATTGGGGATCTTCGAAATCTACGGATATTATTTTTAAGCAATAACCATATTTCTGGGCAGATACCAAATACGATCGGTAAACTCCATCGCTTGTGGTACTTGGACATATCATATAACAACTTATCAGGTCAGATACCAACGACAATCGGTAAACTCCACTACTTGCAAAGCTTGGACATGTCATATAACAACTTATCAGGTCAGATACCAACGACATTGGGTGATTTATGCAATTTGACCATGTTAGATTTGTCTTGCAATAACATTGGTGGAGAGCTTACAAATCTACTTTACGGTTTGTCTACTTGTTCACGAGGTGCATCTTTATCATCCTTAGTCCTGAAGGGTAACAATTTGAGCGGGATTATTCCTTCAAGTATGGGCCAATTATCTCAGCTACATGAGGTAGACCTCTCCTCAAACTTATTCATAGGCAACATCACGGAAGCACACTTTTTAAATCTTACAAGCTTATCAAAATTGATAATCGGTTTCAACTCCTTGACTGTCATGCTACCGAATGATTGGCGGCCCCCTTTTAGTGCCTCCATTATCGATATGAGCTTTTGTCATCAGGGAGGAAAATTTCCTGATTGGATTCAGACTCAACAACAATTGCAAAGTCTTTATTTATCCGGAGTTATGGTCTCAGGTGACCTCCCTGTTTGGTTTTTAGATTTCTCAAAAGGTTTATACAATCTTAACTTGAGTTCCAACCATTTGACTGGTCAATTACCTTATGCTCCCCAATCCATGTTAAATCTCTCCAACAATTCATTTGTCGGGCCCATACCGTTGAGCTTCGAAGAAGCTACAAGACTCACTTTATTATCTTTGTCTCATAATCATATCAATCGTGATTTCCCTCTCTTCTTTTGTAATATGGATTTTCTTGGAATTCTCGATCTATCTAACAATCACTTAATTGGAGAAGTCCCCGTTTGTCATAACTCATTTTCAATCTCTCTACGATCTTTGCATTTAAATAATAACAACCTATCCTTCATTTTTAAAATACTGTAACAAATTAATTACCCTTGATTTAGGTGAAAATAAATTATTTGGTAAAATTCCGAAATGGATAGGAAGAAACGTCTCGTCATTGAAGGTTCTTCGTCTGAGGTCAAACTTATTATATGGTGTTATCCCTGAGAACATAGTGAATCTCACTTCCCTTCAGGTTTTGGATCTTTCTTCCAACAATTTATCTGGTAGCCTACCATCATCTCTAGGAAATTTCACTGCCATGGTTGAGGTACAAAATAAAACATGGTCATCGATTGAAGGATACTATTTTTATTTCGAGGAAAGATTAGTCATAACAAAGGTATTTACGGTCGAAGAATACTATTATTATATCGAGAGCATCTTGCTAACTACAAAAGGGGAAATTGCTGATTACACAACCATTCTCTCGCTCATGACATTCATAGACTTGTCAAATAATCATCTCTCTGGTGAAATCCCAAAAGAACTGACAAAGCTTCTCGGATTGCGCTTCCTGAACTTATCCAACAATCATTTGACGGGGAGGATTCCAGAAAAGATGGGTGACATGAAACTGCTTGAATCACTTGACTTATCGGTGAACAGTCTCACAAGGGAGATACCTTCGAGCTTTTCTTCTATGCATTTCCTGGAAAGTATGAATCTGTCTTACAACAACTTATCAGGAAAAATACCCACGAGTAGTCAACTATCGACCTTTGACTCGTGGACATATGTGGGCAATAAAGACCTCTGTGGTACGCCACTGCCGGATTGCCCTGTTTATCAAACTCCACCTGACGCACGAGTCAAACAAGAAAAAGAAGGTGAAGACGATGAGAAGCAACAAAAATTATTGGAGTACAGCAGTATTGTGGTTGGCTTTTGGCTGTTTATTGGAACACTCATCGTGAAACAGGCCATCAGAGTTGCTTTCTTCTGATGGATCCACGACACCAGCGACTAGATATATGTTCAGTTTGCAGTAAAGCTTGCGAGGCTCAAATCCAAATGGCAAACGATGACATGAACCAGCAAGTGTTTCACCTCTTATATTACAACTAAAGGTCAAGTGGTCCTTTGCGGGAAGTCATCCCCAAATCTTGCGTTAGCATGTAATGTTGTTATCATGTTTTGTTGTCACAACAAACCAGATGGTCTATATACATTACATGTAATTGTTACTGCCACATCTCCATGCATATGATCATTTCGGTATCATGTTGCTTTCAAGACAATCAAAGGTCATTTACACATACATATATGCAAAAAAATATAGAATGTTTGTCATACAATGTTTGCTAATGAGATAGTAAATATAGTTGCAATTTGTTGGGACTTTTCATTTTCAGTTTTTTTTCTTTAGAAAAGAAAAAAAGAAGAAAGAAATTCAAGTATGTTATTATGCTCAATTAGATAAAGATACACATTCATAAAAGAGAGACAGTATGATTATAAAATATAATTGTGGCCATGCTCTTGATATTTGGTAGTCGATGACTTGAATATTCAAGTGTGAGTCTTTTTTTTTTTTCTTCTCTTTTTTTAGATGAGATTATATAATTTTGATCCTCCTTGATGTTCATATTAGCACGAGACTTTTTCTTTAAATTAATTTTAATTTTTTCGAAATTCTTTTTTACAAGAAAAAGATTTTTTTTTCGAAATAAAATTTGTGTTCGACCAAACAAACTTGTCCAAAAATTTTGTATCTGTGTATAAACTTCTTATGCCTATCATTCGGGTGCTAAAGATTGAGAATTCAATAACCAATCGCAAGAATGGCAATCAGAATTCCTGCTTGAGTCTTTTGGTCAACCAACATTAATTGCTTCCACATATTTAATGATCACAGCAAAAAAATGATTGTGTGGAATAATTTTCCTTCACATCCATAGAATTAAGTGTGGGAACTGTCTCCAAATTGAGTCGGATTTGGGCTCCAATCGAATCGACTCGGGATGTTGACCGACGTCTACTTCTCATCGGCCCCACCTGCGTACCTCGCCGCAGCCGTTCCCCGCGCCCGCCTTCACACAGTGCACCACCGCACGCGGGGGCGTTTCACGCTCTGCATCGCCGCCTCCCCGTGGGCCCACACCGCCCGCCGCAACCGCCCACGTGCGGTCGCACCTCTCCGCTCTCAGGCAGCGAGTCCTCCACCTTTCCTTGCTCCTATAAATGGAGCTTTGGGGAACAACAGCGAGGGAAGCGAAGGATAGAAGAAGAAGGAGAGAAGAAGCGAGGTGTAGTGAGGAAGGAGCCCAAATCCGACCAAGTTCTTCTCCGGCGTGAAGTCCGGTCGCCGATCTTCGTCGCCGGCCGGTCACTGTGCTCATTGCAGCACATGCGGAGAAGAGGAAGAAGAGGAATTTGACTGGTCAACCCTGGTCAACATTGATGAGCAGGGGTAATTTTGTATTTTTTTGGTTATATTTGGTAAGTTTTAGATGTTTTTTCTAAGGTAGTCATGATGGTGTTGTGACCTGTATGATTCAAGTCTTTTATTGGGATTTTTTTCTCCTCGTGGACATAGGAACGATATTTATGTCGTAATATGAACCATGTTAAATCGTTTGTCTTATGATTATGTAACATATTAATCCTTCCAACATGTGGTACCATAGCCTTTTTACTAGATTATCGGGTTATCAGGCTTTACCGATAGCCATCGTATGTTTGTTTCATATGATACAATATCGAAGTTAGTTCTCCACTTATGAACTCACCCAAATAGAAGGAGATGTGCTGCTTATGGGAAGAACTCATCGTGTTAGATCATCCAAATGAGATAAGTTAAAATCAAGACGCGACATGATTATAAGAACCTTGGTAAAGGTATGACACATTCGTAAGTTAAAGAGAAAATTTTATTGTCCGCTTTGGATGCCTTAGGCTACGGCTACTCTGGCCAATGAGCCCAACTCGTACTAAAGTTCTTCTTCGATAAAACATTTGTTCATCGATCTTTATCGTCGGTCCATCACTTAATTGTTGGGCTAACAGCCCACGTTTCAATCCATGGTGGGCTTTAACAACTCACAATCTATCCCCTTTTGACCTAACCTTAGATCAAAATTAGAGGGGTGGTGGCTGTGATTTTTGAGAGTGGAAAACTATAGCAAAGAGGCAGATTTTGCAGCAGCTACGTGATTCCAAAAATTAAGAAAAAAGGACAGACAAATAAGAGAAAGAAAGTAAAGAAAATAAGGACAACGTAGAGAGGCTGATCTCAAGCATCCAGGCAGTATTCTTATCTTAGGTTAGATCAGATCTACAGTAGATTCTTGCTGTGATTACTTGGGGAGAATTTAGATATTGTACACAGTGACGTGATCCTTGTATCCTAGTTATTCTCTTGTGATTGTTGCTAAGGGTTTTGGACAAGCGATTGAGATTTATATATTCATTATTCTTATAGTGGATTATTACTAGTTTGCCCCATAGTTTTTACCCTTCACATTGGAGAGATTTTCCAGGTAAATCTTGGTATTTTATTTGGTTTGATTATGATTCCATTTAATTTTGCTATGTATTATAGCCTATTAATATTTATTCATATATAAAAAATTATTTCTTCACATCATTAATCTCATTGTAATAGTTGCAAAGAAGAGGAAGTTGATTGGTCAGTTATTGTTCTAACTCTCACATCTTTATCATGAGTTGATTATTATTTAACGATTAAGTTCTTCACGTCTAAATCTCCAACACACGTGGAACATCCAAATCTCTCATATTAATCAATCAACTCTCCGTAGCATCAGATTTATGTCTCATTCACATAGGTTTGCATCTAAGGAACATGATAAAAATACAAGACTTCGACTTGTTCTCAGCCACATGATAGAAGCTTCGATAATGATAGATGACTTCCCTCCAACCTCACACCACATGGAAGATAAGATGAAAATTTAGTTGTCGAGACTTATTCCGGAAGAGTCGTCTCTTTCAATATTCCACTCCATCCATATCAAACCATTCATCAATAGCAAGTTGTTGTGATTCATCAAGGGTATGTGACGAAGTGGAGTCCTAAAATTTTAGAGATTTTTTTTATAAGAAAAAGATTTTTTTTCAAAATTAAAATTTGATTTCAACCAAGCAAACTTATCCAAAAAAAAATTTATGAGAGTATAAACTTCTCATGCCTTTCATTCGGGTGCTAAAGATTGAGAATTCAATAACCATCACAAGAAAGATTTTCTTTGGTAATCAGAATCCTCGCATGAGTTTCTTGGTCAATCAACATTAATTGGTTCAACATATTTAATGATCACATCAAAAAATGAATATGTGGAATAATTTTCCTTGACTTCCACAAAATAAGTGTGGGAACTGACTCAAAGTTAGATGTTTGATCAACCTTACGTATGTATTAATGCACAATCTACATATGATACTGATGATAACGCTTGACGGTTCGGATGACACTTTATAATGTTCTGACAAAACTATTAATTACAGAATAACTATTTACTTAAATGGAGATAGTAGTTGCATGAAAGGCTTAGGTATGGTATGATCATTGAAGACTCATTGGGACGATCATTAATGCTCCTTAAGTTATGTACATTCTAACTTAAAGAGTTGGTGGGTCCTTGTCGGATATACCTCCACTTAGTTTTCTTTGGCTGATAAGCTTTCAAAAAAATCCTTCCATCTCGTGACAACGATGATTTCAAAGCTAACTTAGCTCTATAACATTGATACACCAATCAAAATTGACATCAACGCTTGGGAAGTGGCACGTTAAAGTCCCAACCACGTTGCAAGTTAATAATGAATAAATTGGAACTCCCTCTACATTAATTGAGCAGTTGTGGCTTCTCTTTGACTAGTCGACGAAATCTCTTACTCTCACATCTTTATCATGAGTTGATTATTCTTTCACGGTTAAGCTCTTTATATCTAAATCTCGAATACGATGAAACACCCAACTCTCATATATTAATCAATCCAACTCTCAATGCCACCAGAGTTTACAAGAAACAGATACGTATCTTATTCACATAGATTTGCACCCGAGCAACACGATAAAATGCATGACTTTAACTTAGCATCTCAGCCACATAGAAACTTTGATGAGTACACATGACTTCCCTCCGAGCTCACACCACATGGAAGATAAAGATGAAAATCAAGGTGTCGTGACCTACCATTGGAAGATTCGCCTCTTCTTCCATCCCATTCCGTCCATATCAAACCATTCATCACCTCATCAGAAATATCCATACTTTCCAACGTCGAAAGTCTCCTTGACTTGCACGTCGGGGAATATAAACATTTACATCATTTTTTTTTGTATAAAATTATTTTTGGACAATTTATTCAGAAAAATCGATCATAATTAGCGTTCATCGAAGAGCATTCTTTTTTACAGATTTACTCGGGAGCATCTTAAGACAGATAGAAAAAGAACAGCTATGCTCTTTATTTTAAGAATTTTTACATACTTTTATGGTGTCAATCTATCCAAGTTCGTTAAAAAAAAAAATATATCTAAAATCATCTAAAAATAGAAAACCCAATGAAATTACTATTTAATGTTATATTTATCTTCTATATTAGAATTGAGTTGAATAAACTTTATGTCGTTATACTCATACATATATCATGTTATACTCGACATACATATATCATGTTATGTCGCAAGTTTGTGAGATATGTACCTTATTCACGTTGATTTGTGCCCGATCAAAATGTAAGACTTTCTCAGCCATATCATAGAAGCTTGGATGAGTGTTCAGACCTCATACACTCATAGGTAACTTCTTTCCAACCTCATGCTAATTCACCTCTTCCAATCATTCATCGCGTCATGAGAAATATCTATACTTTTCTTTCAACACTGAAAATCTTCTTGACATGCACGTCCGAAAACATCAACATTTATATATATATATATATATATATATATATATATATATATATATATATATATATATATATATATATATTCTTTTATATACAAATTTTTTAGATAATTTACTCAGAAAATCGTTCATAATACATGGAGACATAAATGATCAAGTGAGCGACGGAGAGCGATCGATAGAACCAATTTACAAGTGAAGATATATGCGATAAGAGAAGGAAAAGAGAGGGAGACGATCGAAGACATGAGATAGAGAGCGATGATATGATAAATTCAAAAAATACTATAATTTTTTTAAAATTTGAGGTATTTGTGAAAAAAAAACTAAAGTGATTTTTTTAAAAAAATTAATGTAATGATTCTACATCAAAGTGAGGACGGAATCAACTTTTTTCCATGCTGGAAGACTCGTCGACAGACTCCATTAAAATTATTATAAAACAAGATTCGAATGTTATTGATCTTGAATTGACTTGCATGTCATCTCACAGTAAACTTTTCAAGTCTTCTTGACCTGCTTGCCCAAGATCTAGAAAGAATCCATGGAAATCATGGGAATGGAGTTACCTGGTGATGCTGTACCAGCCATATACATATATACCCGTCGAAGCCTCCCTTGGCAACCTCACACCTTAAGAGCTTCCTTCTCCCTCGAGCGATTAATCGATGGCTGCTGGCCGTACCGGCGGCACTAAGCATGCATGTTTTCTCTCAAAGCGTGTCATGATGCTCATGGTCTTACTTCTCGTCTCCGGCTGTCGCGGCCATGGCTTCGGCGATGAGGATCATGTCGAGGTGGAGGGAATCGGCAGCAGTTGCATGGAAAGCGAGAGGCGAGCTCTCCTCGCCATCAAATCTGATATGTACGACCCCGACAACTGGTTTTCTTCTTGGACCGGCAAAGACTGCTGTGGGTGGAGAGGCGTGGCCTGCGACCACACCACCGGCCATGTCACCAAGCTCGACCTCCGCTACCCCTACACATACGATGTGCGGGATATCTCAGACATTATGGAAACAATGGGTGGGAGCAAGGTAAATCCTTCGTTGCAAGAACTGAAGCATTTGAAGTATTTGGATTTGAGCATGAATAACTTCTCGGGTGCTCCTGTGCCCACAATGATCGCTTCACTGGTCCACTTGGAATATCTCAACCTATCTTATGCCATGTTCGATGGACTGATTCCTCCTCAGTTCGAGAACCTCTCAAACCTACACTATTTCGACCTTCACGGATGGTATGGTTATCATCTACATGTTGACGATCTCGATTGGCTCTCCCGTATTCCTTCTCTAAAATATCTTGATATGAGTAAAGTCAACCTCTCCAAGGCGACCAATTGGTTTTATGTAATTAATTCCATTCCCGCACTTGAAGTGTTGCGTTTGAGCCATGCAGACCTGCCATATGTTCCATCTCCTTTGCCCCCTTTCAATCTAACAGCCATTGCTACGTTGTATCTGTCTGGGAATTCCAACGTCACGTCTGCCATGCTAAGATGGCTTTCTAACGCCACCAGCCTCGAGAAGCTTGTTCTTTCTGGCTGTTGGAGTCTCACTATCGAGTCGGCACAAGTTGCTCTCCTTAATCTGAAGAAATTGGATTTATCAGACAACTCCCTTGAAGGAGAAATTCTTGAAATTCTGAACAATGTCAGTAGCAGCAGTAGCCTGAAGCACTTGGATTTGAGATGGAATCAATTATCTGGGGATATTCCAGAAACCATTGGGGATCTCCAAAGTCTACAGTTTTTATATTTAGGATGTAATGCTATTAATGGACAGATACCAAAGACGATCGGTAGACTCCACCAGCTGCAAGTATTGGGTATGTCATACAACAACTTGTCAGGTCAGATACCGATGACAATGGGTGGCCTATGCAATTTGATTAATTTAAGTTTGTCCAATAATAACATTGGTGGGGAGCTATCGAATCTGTTCGATGGTCTGTCTACTTGTTCACATAGAGCATCTTTATCATCGTTGATCCTGGAAGGTAACAATTTAAGCGGGATTATTCCTACAAGCATGGGTCAATTATCTCAGTTATATACTGTAGACCTCTCCTCAAATTCGCTAGTAGGCAACATCACCGAAGCACACTTTTCTAATCTCACAAACTTATCCAAATTTATAATAGCATCTAATTCCTTGAATGTGATCCTACCAAATGATTGGCTCCCTCCTTTTAGTGCCTCCATTATTGATATGAGCTTTTGTCATCTGGGAGGAAAATTTCCTGATTGGATTCAGACTCAACAGCAATTGCAAATTCTTCATCTATTCGGAGTTGGAGTCTCAGGTAGCCTCCCTGTTTGGTTTTCAGATTTCTCAAAAGGTTTGAAATATCTCAACTTAAGCTCCAATTATTTGACGGGTCGCTTACCTTCTGCTCCCCAATTTATATTGGATCTCTCCAATAACTCTTTTGTCGGACCTATTCCACTGGGCTTCGCAGAAGCTACAAATCTCTCTCTATTAATTTTGTCTTATAACCATATCAATGGTAGTCTGTCTTTATTTTTTTGCAATATGCATTTACTTAGAATGCTCGACCTATCTAATAATCACTTAATCGGAGAAGCTCCAGATTGTCTGAATTCATTCCCAACCATACTAAGATCTTTACATTTGAATAGTAACAACCTACATGGAATAATTCCTTCTTTTTTGAAACATTGTAAACAATTAATTACTCTTGATTTTGGTGAAAATAAATTGTCTGGTAAAATTCCAACATGGATAGGAAGAAACCTCTCATCATTGAAAGTTCTTAGTCTGAGGTCAAACTTATTATATGGTACCATCCCAGTGAATATAGTATCTCTCTCTTCTCTTCAAGTTTTGGATCTTTCTTCCAATAATCTATTTGGTAGCTTACCATCATCTCTAGGAAATTTAAGTGCAATGGTTGAGAAGCAAAATGATACCTGGTCAAAGTTTCGTCCCTTCATTTATCAACACGAGAGCATCTTAATAACAACAAAAGGATCAAATCTTAATTACACAACCATTCTCTGGCTGGTGACATGCATAGACTTGTCAAATAATCATCTCTCTGGTGAAATCCCAAAAGAACTGACAAAGCTTCTCGGATTGCGCTTCCTAAACTTATCCAATAATCATTTGACGGGGAGGATTCCAGAAAAGATGGGTGACATGAAACAGCTTGAATCACTTGACTTATCGGTGAACAGTCTAACAGGGGAGATACCTTCGAGCTTTTCTTCTATGCATTTCTTGGCTCGTTTGAATCTGTCTTATAACAACTTATCAGGAAAAATACCAACGAGTGGTCAATTGTCGACCTTTGACTCATGGACATATGTGGGTAACAAAGACCTTTGCGGTACGCCACTGCCAGCTTGCCCTGTTTATCGAACTCCACCTGATGCCAGAGTTAAAGATGATGAGCAGCTTGAAAGGTTATTGGAGTACACCAGTATTGTGGTTGGATTTGTGGTCGGCTTTTGGCTGTTTATTGGCACGCTCATCATGAAGCAGACCATCAGATTTGCTTTCTTCCGACGGATCGACAAGACCAGTGACTGGATCCATGTCCAGTTTGCAGTTAAGCTTGCGAAGCTCAAATCCAAATGGCAAACGATGACATGAACTGCCGGTAAGTGCTCGAGTGCGTCAGTTCTTTTACTACACCTTAATGTCATGTTGTACTTCGTAGTTAGTCGTATCAAAATCTTGTGTTAGCATGTAATGATGTTATCATATTATGCTGTCATGATTAAGCTGAAATAAGAATAATAGATTCTCTGTATACATTACGTGTATTATTTCTAGTATCATAACATCTCCATCTATCATCATTTTGCTATCGCCTGGCCTTCGTGTTTATCGATCGATACATATCTGACAACTAAAAGATTAATTGCAAGAGTGTATGCCATACATACTCTGTTTGCTAAGGAAATAGTTAATCTACCTATATTTAATCAATGTTTGAGAGTGGAGATTGTGTTCTTCTGTTATTGTTCTAACAATATATTATTATGCTCAAATTAGATAAAGATAATGACAATCACAGTGTAGAGAGACAATTAGACAATAAAATTGTAACTATTATTGTGGACATGCTCTTAGTGCTAAGACTGTCTATGTAGACTTCATGTATTTGGGTTCTAGTGTTTTGATTTATGCATGACCATTTGGTGTTGTCCAGAAATAAGGTTATTGTTTAAAGATAACATCTGAGAAATGGCATCAGGATTGCTCTGTTCCAGTTGATCGACAGGACTTGTGATTGGATCTATGTGCAGGTGGTAGTAAAGCTGAAGGAACCGAAGTGCAAATGGCGAAGAATGACTTGAAGAATCACTAAGCATCTCAAGCTCATGTCATCCTCTTCATGTTATGCTGTATTTATGTTTCATGTAATTGTTGTAGTCTCTTTAGAGTCTTAATCTATTGGCAACTTGCTGCTGGTCTTTAGTGCAGTGAAACTAAATTGACTGCATCACTTATTGCTTCTTTTCCAGAAACAAACCAATGGTCCACAGGAGGGCAAATGAGTTGTCATAACATATGCAACATATTACTATGAATTGAGAATTGCTCCAGTGGAAGCATCATAACTTCATCCTTCATATACATTAAATGGATTTCAGTGAGTGTTTCAGGGGATTCCAGCTGAGAACGAAGTGTGATTATGTTCAATATATCTCAATAAGCAGATATCAGATTGGCCATGTAGACTTGCTCATGCTTTCATAATGGATTTAACCATTCAAAGTATTTTCTATGGCCATGGAAGTTGCTGTTCTGTTGCCAGAGCTCCTTAATCTCTCAAACTCTTTTAACTATTCAAATCTTGCCATAGTTTGATGAACCAAATCGATTGATCAAAAGAATGATTCTGGATGCTTATGTAGGTAGGAGACCACATACAAGCCAGAATCTGTGACCAAGCTTTCTCTTTATACCATTCATACAACTTTTGGTCTTAACATACTGGAGTTTATACAGTCTGAGCATTTGAAGCTCTAAAAGCACCAACAGCAACAGCACAGGCAGCAGCCTTCCCTTTTACATCATTGATGGATTCTAATCTTTCAGTACTGAAACATGTTCTCTGCTGAAGGCCATGATGGGCTGGTTCATGCGCATGAGGTTCCACGGATTGATGAAGTTGTCATTGATAATGGGGCCACTACTGATGCTATATTTTGCTTTCAAGCAGTGGAGGATGTCATTGAGAGACTGCAGCCTGTTGCTGAGCTCCACCATCTGCGTCCTCAGGACAGAGTTGCCAGCCTGCACTGCGAAAAATTGCTGCGTGTTCATCTCCTTTGCCCCCTTTCAATTTGACAGCCATCGCTAGGTTGGATCTATGTTGGAATTCCAACATCACTTCTACCATGCTAAGATGGTTGTCTAATACTACCAGCCTTGAGTACCTCGATCTTTCTCACTCTGGGAGTCTCACTATTGAGTCCCTACAAGTTGCTCCAGTAGCTCTTCTTAGGCTAAAGGAATTGGATTTGTCACACAACTCCCTTAGAGAAGTTCTTGGAATTCTTAGTAATGTCAGGCGCAGGGGCTTAAAGCATCCAGACTTGAGCTGGAATTATTTATCCGGAGATATTACACAAGCTCTGTGTAGTCTTAAGACACTTGGAGTATCTATAGATTCGACAGGGAACATCGATGTCATTCATTGGACATATTCTAGAAATATTGGGCAATCTCACAAGCTCGCAATGTTTAAGCTTATCGAACAATCTAATCAGTGGAGAAATTCCAGTAATTGAGGGAGATCTTATCCAATTGGGGTACCTATAGATTTGTATGCTACTTGTATCACCAGAAAGGTACCAGTGAGCATGGGGAACCTCACTAACCTGGTTCATTTACATATATCAAGCACCTTTATTACCGGACAATTACCACCACCCAGCTCGGGGAACCTCACCAATTTGGAATACTTGGATTTATCATCCAACAATATCGTCGGAAGCATTCCACATACTTTCGGTTCTCTCGTCCATCTCAATATATTAATCTTACTTGAATATATACTACTAAAAACTGTTCGGATCTTCGAGATATAAGTTATTTATTTTTATTAGATAATTCTATTATTACGAATACAAAAGATAATTGGTTGACTCTATCACTCGTAAAACTTAAACATATCATACAATAATTTATCAGGTTAGATACCAACATTAAGTAATCTATGTAATTTGACCATGGGACTCTTTCTTTAAATTATTCTTAAATTTTTAGAAATTCTATTTTACAAGAAATATAATTATTTTTTCAAAATAAATTTGTGTTCAACAAAGCAAATTTTTTTTTATGAGAGTATAAAGTTCTTATGCCTATCATTCGGGTGCTAAAGAAAGAAAATTGAATAACCATGTCAAGGAATATATTTTCTTTGGTAATCAGAATTCCTGCTTGAGTTTTTTTGCTCAACAAACGTTAATTGCTTCGACATATTTAATGACCACAGCAAAAAATGATTATGTGGAATAATTTTCCTTCACTGCCACAAAATAAGTTTGGGAACTGACTCAAAATTGAGTCGGATTCGGGCTCGAATCGAATCAACTCGGGATGTTGACCCAAGTCAACTTCTCACCGGCCCCACCTGCGTTCCTCGCCGCAGCCGTTCCCGTCGCCTGCGTTCACACAGTGCACCGCCGCACGCGGGGGCGTTTCACGCTCGCAGTCCTCCCCGCAGCCGCAGCCCGCTGTCTTCATCGCCGCCTCTCCGTATGCCGGCACCGGCCCCCGCAGTCACAGTCGCCGAAGTCGTCCGCCGCAGCCGCAGTCGTCCGCCGCAACCGGCCACGTGCAGTCGCACCTCTCCGCTCGCAGGCGGCGAGCCCTCCACCTTCCCTTGCTCCTATAAATGGAGCTTTGGGGAACAACAGCGAGGGAAGCAAAGGGGAGAACAAGGGGAGAGAGGAAGAGAGGAGAAGTGAGTAAGGAGCCCAAATCCGACCAAAGTTCTTCTCCGGCGAGAAGTCCGGTCGCCGATCTCCGTAACCGGCCGGTCACTGTGCTCATTGCAGCACCTGCGGAGAAGAGGAAGAAGATGATTTTGACTAGTCAACCCTGGTCAACATTGATGAACAGGGGTAATTTTGTATTTTTGGTTTATTTGGTAAATTTTAGATTTTTTTTAAGGAAGTCGGTGTTGCAACACTCCTATGATTCAACTCTTTTATTGGGATTTTTTTTCTTCTTGTAGAGGGACTTAATATTTATGTCAGTAATCTGAACCATATTAAATCACTCATCGTTTTGTGTCTAGTCATTCAATTTTTTTCATCGACTCGATTTATATTTTATAGTTATGTAATCTACTAATCCTTTCCACATGTGGTATTTGAGCCTCTTTACTAGGGTTATCGGGCTTCATCGATAGGCATAAGAGATAAGATCAAAAAAATGGATCGAAACATCAACTACTCTCTATAAATGATAAAGATGAAGACTATCTGAATAAAAGAGAAACGTCAAAACATCATCTTTGGGAAAGAAAAAATAATAAACATCAATAAAGAAAAAGTAGAATTTGATCAAAGTGTTATGGCAACTTTATTTACATGCATATCCAATGAAGCACTTTACGATATTACCACAAAACAAACAATAGTAAAAGTTTGAGCCAAAGCAACAGTCATGTATTAGTAGAAGACTCTCACAAGAAAAATGACCCTCAAGTAGATATTGTACCTATTACGAATGACAAATGGAATCTTAGTGAATCAATACATTAGTGTCTTTCAAACTAAAATTGATGGATTTTGAGAATATGTATGTTGTCATCCAAGAAGAAGACAAAGCCCTGTTATTATTATTTTTATATAAAAACCTTTTAAAAATAATTTTATATTGAAAGAGTACCATTTCTCTAGATATTATGATTTTAACCCTAGTGTCAAAAGAAGTTATAGACTTCTAGTTGACAATGGAAACCTCCCAAAGTCACGCTGAAGCTTTAAACTTTATAGACAGATGTGAGTTTAGGAAAGGAGACAAAGTAAATCTATAGTCAAATCTAGATCAAAGAACATTCAGTGCTACTATTGCAAAAGGAAGGGCCACATCAAAGCAGACTGTTGAGCTTTAAAAAAAATGCAACAATCAAAATGCTAAAGCCTCGTGCATAAACAAAGAGATTGAGATTGAGGTACTTATGGCCTCCGTATGCCACCAGGCCACATGATGGGTGGCTTTTGGACTCCATATGTTCCTTTCATATGATACAACATCGATGTTAGTTCTCCACTCACCCAAAAAGAAAAAGATGCGCTTATGGGAAGAACTCATCGTGTTAGATCATCCAAACATGATAAGTTAAAATCAAGACCGACATGATTATAAGAACCTTGGTAAAAGTATGACACATTCGTAAGTTAAAGAGAAAATTAACTTCATTGTCCACTTTGGATGCCATAGGCTATGGCTACTCTGACCAATGAGCTCAAATCGAACTAAAGTTCTTCTTCGACAAAACATTTGTTCAGCGATCTTTGTCGTTCGTCCGTCACTTAATCTCATTGCAACAGTTGTAAAGAAGAGAAAGTTGAGTGGTCAACTTTGGTTATTGTTCTAACTCACATCTTTATCGTGAGTTGATTATTATTTAATAGTTAAGTTGTTCACATCTAAATCTCCAATACCCAAATCTCTCATATTAATCAATCAACTCTTAATGGCATTAGATTTATGTCTCATTCACATAGGTTTGCATCCGAGGAACACGATAAAAATGTAAGACTTCGACTTGCGTCTCAGCCACATAATAGAAGCTTCGGTGAGTATGGATGACTTCCCTCCAACCTCACGCCATGATAAGATGGAAATTAAGGTGTTATGATTTATCCTTAGAAGATTCGCCTCTTCCATCCCATTCCATTAATATCAAATCATTCGTCACATCATCGTAAATCCATGCTTTCCAAACCGATAGTCTCCTTGACTTGCCGATCGGGAACGTAAACATTTATATCCCTTTTTTTTTTTTGTGTAAATGAACGCTCGATGGAACACTCACATTAGAATTAAGTTTTCTTGACTTCTAACTGCATATTAGCCTCACGTGATTCTCGTGGTGTTGTCGAGTAAGCTTCTGATTTAGCTTTCATGCATATCATTTCATCGAATCCTTTCATCGTGATACTAATCTTAGGACAAAGGTTATCTCGAAGGAGATTAACTGTGTAATATCGATAAACGTGACAGCCAGTCAAAATCGATATAGACATTTAGGAAATTAGGGCCCTCTCCAACTTACATGTATCGTCCGACTCTCACTCACATTAGAATTAAGTGCTTCGCAGCTTCTATCATGTTGTTGCTTCGTGAGTGGAAGTTATCCATCCTCACATCAGAACTAAGTGGGCGCCCTTGACTTTGACTTGCATCTTAGCCACACTAAAGTCAAAGTATGATTGACCTTTGAGTGCGTGCTCGCCACGGGATCAAATCTACAAGGAATGTGCGCAGATGTCGTGGGGATTTCCGGTGGTGATGTGCCTATCATTCGGGTGCTAAAGCTCGAGACATTTGATTATATAATTATCTTAAGAAAGATATTTTATGTTTCTTGAATGAATTTTTTTGGCAGATCAACATTTTATGTTATGTGTGATTGTTTCAGTATTTTTAACTGTAGGATTTTTTTTTTGTTTCTTTTCCCTGGAAATCACATTTTGCAGGACATGCAGAGCTTTGTTTTAGGTGTTACTGGAATGCTATGCATAAGTTATAAAATTTGCTGCTGTTTTGGTGTTCCTATAATAAAAGCAGATGATGCAGGAGTCAAACTAGAAGAAGATGATGATGGTGATAAGCTTGAAACAATAATATTAGATGTTACTAGTGTCCTCATGGGATTCATAGTTGTCTTGTGGGGTTTCTATTGGTATAGTCATCATGAAACAAGGCATAAGAATTGCTCTCTTCCAACAAATCGACAACATCTATGGCTGGACGGATGTATGTGCAGTTGAAAGCTGAAGACCAAAATAATGACGAAGAATCAATTAAACTGTGGCTAAGTGCTAAGATTGTCTATGTATATATATTCCATGTATTTGTGTGTTCTAGTGTTTTGAGTCACGTATGATCGATCATTTGGTGTTGCTTTGCCTTGAAGACACTGCTGCTTGTTTGTGGAACTTGGAAAACGAATGTAAATTCATTCAAGTATCAAACTGCCCATACAAGAAGGGCAAAGGCGTTACATGCCTATTAAAAATGCTTCATAATTAGTTATCCGTCTCTAAACCCTTTTTATAGATTATTGCACCAAGTTACATATATCATAACTTAAGAGTTGGAGGGCTCTTGTCGAATATATCCTTGCCTTAATTTTCTAACTCGTTCACTGTAAGTTTTAAGTATAGAGTATTGTTCCCCAAGTTACATGTTATCATTTATGGGGCATTATCAAGCATACTTATTATTTAATTTTTATGAAGATCATTTGATTAAGTCATTTCATCATGATACTAAATTTGTGACAAAGGTGGTAGGAAAATGTATATCAACATTACATTATTTATGAATAAACTAAAACTCCTATTATAATAATTAAGCAAATGTGACTCCAATTGACTAGTCAACAAAATCTCCCACGGTAATGAATCAATCAACTTTTCCATCTTTATCATGAGTTGATTTTTTTATTTCATGATTAAACTCTTCACATCTAAATCTCCAACATTCCTCAAACATCCAAGTCTCACATATTAATCAATCAATTCTCACATCTTATATTTTGACCGTGGTATGCATCAAAGTCTCCAAGAGATAGATATGTGTCTCAATCACGTTGACTTGTGCCTAAGCAACATAATAAGGTGCAAGCTTTTGACTTATGTCTCAGCCACATGATAGAAGCTTCGATAAGTACAGATGACTTCCCTCCAACCTCACACCACATGGAAATCATGGCATCGTGACTTATCATTGGAAGATTCGTCTCTTCCATCCCATTCCATCCATATCAAACCATTCATCACGTCATCAGAAATCCATACTTTCCAAACCGATAGTCTTTCTTGACTTGCAGGTGGGGAACATAAACATTTACATCCCTTTCTGTTTCGTATAAAAATATTTTTGCACAATTTATTCAGAAAAATCAATCATAATTAGCATTTATCGTAGAGCATTCTTTGTTCTGAATTTACTCGAGAGCAAATTCGGTGTTATCGTAGAGCAAATTCAGAAAAATCGATCATAACAAGTATGCTCTTTATTTTAGGGATTTTTACATAGGTTTATAGTGTTAATCTATCCGAGTTTGATTTAAAAACAAAATCTATAAAATCGTCTAAAATTAGAAAACCCAATGAAATTACTATTTAATGTTGTATTTATCTTCTATATTAAAATTGAGTTGAATAAGCTTTATGTCATTATACTCATACATGTACCATGTTATATTCGATTACAAAATCAACATGGAAATATATTACTTAAGAACCTCCTAGAATCACCTTAAAAAAAGAAAAGAACAATGAAATCAACATGTATATCATATTTGCCTGCTCTATTGAAAGATGGAAGTAAGTTTGTGTTACACTTGTCACACTAGTAAATGAACGCTGGATGGAACCCTCACATCAGAATCAAGTTTCCTTTGACTTCTAACTAAAGTTCGAGTATGCTTGACCTTGACCGCGTATTAGCCACAGCATCAATACTACAGCTAATGTGCGTACAAGTCATGGGGATTACCGGTGATGATGTGCCTATATATACGTGCCCACAGAGTTCTCCTCTCCAACCTCACACCTTCACTTTTCTCTTCTCTTGAGCGTTCAATCGATGGCTGCAGCTGGTAGCGGCAGTTTCCAGTGCGGACGTCTTGCCTCGAAGCGTCTCATGATGCTCGTGGCCCTACTTCTCGTCTCCTGCTGTCTCGGCCATGGCTTCGGCGATGAGGATCATGTCGAGGTGGAGGGAATCGGCAGCAGCTGCATGGAGAGCGAGAGGAGAGCTCTCCTCGCCATCAAATCCGATATGTACGACCCCGGCGACAGGTTTTCTTCTTGGACCAGCAAAGATTGCTGTGGGTGGAGAGGTGTAGCCTGCGACAACACCACGGGCCATGTCACCAAGCTCGACCTCCGCTACCCCGACACATACACATTCGTATACCCAGACCCATACTTATACACAACCGATACGTGGGATGTGTTTCTTAATGAGGAAACAATAGGCGTCAGCAAGGTAAATCCATCTTTGCAAGAACTGAAGCATTTGACATATTTGGATTTGAGCATGAATAACTTCTCCCACGCCGCTGTGCCCACAATGATCGCTTCACTAGTCCACTTGGAATATCTCAACCTATCTTATGCCAGGTTCGATGGACTGATTCCTCCTCAGCTGGGGAACCTCTCAAACCTACACTATCTCGACCTTCAGGGATGGTATGGTTATCTACATGTTGATGATCTCGATTGGCTCTCCCGTATTCCTTCTCTAAAATATCTTGACATGAGCAATCTCGACCTCAGCAAGGCGACCAATTGGTTTTACGTAATTAATTCTATTCCCACACTCGAAGTGTTGCGTTTGAGCTATGCAGACCTGCCATATGTTCCATCTCCTTTGCCCCCTTTTAATCTGACAGCCATTGCTACTTTGGATCTATCTTCGAATTCCAACATCACGTCTGCCATGCTAAGATGGCTTTCTAACGCCACCAGCCTCGAGTACCTCCTTCTTTTTCACTGTGGGAGTCTTACTTATGAGTCGCTACAAATAGCTCTAGGAGCTCTCAGTAATCTGAAGGGATTGGATTTGTCATACAACTTCCTTCAAGGAACAATTCTTGAAATTCTGAACAATGTCAGTAGCAGGGACTTGAAGCATCTAGACTTGAGCTACAATTATTTATCCGGAGATATTCCACAAACTCTATGGAGCCTTAGACGCCTGGAGTACCTTGACTTGAATCAGAATTTATATTTCAAGGTACATCTCTTAGCTTTGCTGGCGAATCTCACAAACTTACGACATTTAGACTTGGGCTACAACTTAATCGGTGGAGAAATTCCACCAACCGTTGGAAATTTTGTCCGATTGGAGTACCTAGATTTGTCCTATACTGGCATCATCGGAAAAATACCAGAGAGCATCGGCAACCTCACTAACCTAGTTGGATTAGATTTGTTTGACAATCGTATTTTTGGACAAATACCAGAAACCATTGGGGGTCTTCAAAATCTGCAAATGTTATCTTTACAATATAACTATATTTCTGGACAAATACCAAAAACCATTGGAGGTCTTCAAAATCTGCAGATGTTATCTTTAGAGGATAATCTTATTTCTGGACAGATACCAGACACTATTGGGGGTCTCCAAAATTTGAAGTTGTTGATTCTTGATTCTAACTCTATTACCGGGCAAATACCAAATACGATTGGTAGACTCCATAGCTTGCTGCACCTTTACAATATAACTATATTTCTGGACAAATACCAGAAACCATTGGGGGTCTTCAAAATCTGCAAATGTTATCTTTACAATATAACTATATTTCTGGACAAATACCAGAAACCATTGGGGGTCTTCAAAATCTGCAAATGTTATCTTTACAATATAACTATATTTCTGGACAAATACCAGAAACCATTGGGGGTCTTCAAAATCTGCAAATGTTATCTTTACAATATAACTATATTTCTGGACAAATACCAGAAACCATTGGGGGTCTTCAAAATCTGCAAATGTTATCTTTACAATATAACTATATTTCTGGACAAATACCAGAAACCATTGGGGGTCTTCAAAATCTGCAAATGTTATCTTTACAATATAACTATATTTCTGGACAAATACCAGAAACCATTGGGGGTCTTCAAAATCTGCAAATGTTATCTTTACAATATAACTATATTTCTGGACAAATACCAGAAACCATTGGGGGTCTTCAAAATCTGCAAATGATACTTGGCAGTAGTTTTTTCTCGTTTAAGAGCTGAATTGCCTGCTTGGCTTCAAACTCAGACACGATTAAGATTTCTATATCTACGTCGAGTTGGACTCTACGGCAACCTCCCAGTTTGGTTGCAAATTTCTCAAGAGGGTTGCAGACTCTTGACATGGGCTCTAACAATTTACAAGGTCAATTACCTTTGCTCCCCAATCGATATTGGATCTCTCCAATAACTCATTTGCTGGACCTATTCCCCCGACTTCACAAAAGCTACAAGTCTTTCTCAATTATTTTTGTCTCATAATCATATAAGTGGTGGTTTGCCTCCCTTTTTTGCAATATGAAATCACTTGAAGTCCTTGATCTATCTAACTTATTTTTGCAATATGAAATCACTTGAAGTCCTTGATCTATCTAACAATCACTTATTTGGAGAAATCCCGATTTGTCATGACTCATTCCCTACCTCTCTACAATATTTTCAATTGAATAATAACAATCTGTCTGGAATAATTCCTTCGTTTCTGAGACATTGTTCACACTTAATTATCCTTGATTTTGGTGATAATAAATTATTTGGGAGAATACCAACAAGTGGCGATTTCTCTTCCTTCTTTTGTAATATAAATCACTTGAATTCCTTGACTTATCTAACAATCACTTAATTGGAGAAGTTCCGGATTGTCATAACTCACTCCCTATCTCTCTACGATCTTTGCATTTAAATAATAACAATCTATCCGGAACGATTCCTTTATTTTTGAAATATTGTAACAAATTAATTACCTTGATTTAGGTGAAAATAAATTATTTGATAAAATTCCGACATGGTCAAACCTATTATATGGTGTTATCCCTGAGAACATAGTGAATCTCACTTCTCTTCAGGTTTTGGATCTTTCTTCCAACCATTTATTTGGTAGCCTACCATCATCTCTAGGAAATTTCAGTGCCATGATTGAGGTACAAAACGATACGAGGTCATTGCTTGAAGATAACTATTCTTACAACGAGAGCATCTTAGTCACAACAAAGGGATCAATGGTTGATTACACAACCATTCTCTGGCTGGTGACATGCATAGACTTGTCAAATAATCATCTCTCTGGTGAAATCCCGAAAGAACTGACAAAGCTTCTCGGATTGCGCTTCCTAAACTTATCCAACAATCATTTGACGGGGAGGATTCCGGAAAAGATTGGTGACATGAAACAGCTTGAATCACTTGACTTATCGATGAACAGTCTCACCGGGGAGATACCTTCAAGCTTTTCTGCTATGAATTCCTGGATTATTTGAATCTGTCTTACAATAACTTGTCAGGCAAAATACCCACGAGTAGTCAATTGTCGACCTTTGGCTCATGGTCATATGTGGGTAACAAAGACCTTTGTGGTACGCCACTGCCAGATTGCCCTGTCTATCAAACTCCACCTGATGCCAGAGTTAAAGATGATGAGAAGCTCGACAAATTATTGGAGTACACCAGTATTGTGGTTGGATTTGTGGTTGGCTTTTGGCTGTTTATTGGCACGCTCATCATGAAGCAGGCCATCAGATTCGCTTTCTTCCGACGGATCGACAAGACCATTGACTGGATCTATGTTCAGTTTGCAGTTAAGCTTGCGAAGCTCAAATCCAAATGGCAAACAACGACATGAACTGCCGGTAAGTGCTAAAGTGTGTCATGTTTTCCTTTGTAGTTAGTCGCATCGAAATCTTGCGTTAGCATGTAATGATGATATCATATTATGCTGTCATGATTAAGCTGAAATAAGCATCATAGATTCTCTGTATA
>CM017188.1:2239572-2344572 GCA_004837865.1 Musa balbisiana | reverse complement strand
GATTAATAGTTGTTTCTGGGGTTTCTATCGGCGTAGTGATCATGAAGCATGGCTTAAGGATTACTCTCTTCCAACAAAATGACAACATCCATGGCTGGATGCAGATATGTGCAGCTGAAAGCTGAAGCCCAAAATAATGACGGAGAATCAATTGAACTGTGGCTAAGTGCTAAGACTGTCTATGTAGACTTCATGTATTTATATGTTCTAGTGTTTTATTTCATGAATGACCATTTGGTGTTGTCCAGAAATAAGGTTATTTATTGTTTAAAGATAACATCTGAGACATGGCATTAGGATTGCTCTGTTCCAGTTGATCGACAGGACTTGTGATTGGATCTATGTGCAGGTGGCAGTAAAGCTTAAGGAACCAAAGTGCAAATGGCGAAGAATGACTTGAAGAATCACTAAGCAACTCAAGCTCATGTCATCCTCTTCATGTTATGCTGTATTTATGTTTCATGTAATTGTTGGTCTCTTTAGAGTCTTAATCTATTGGCAACTTGCTGCTGGTTTTTAGTGCAGTGATAGATACTTAATTTGCTGCATCACTTATTGCTTCTTTTCCAGAAGCAAACCAATGGTCCACAGGAGGGCAAATGAGTTGTCATAACATATGCAACATGTTACTATGAATTGAGAATTGCTCCGGTGGAAGCATCATAACTCCATCCTTCATATACATGAAATTGATTTGAGTGAGTGTTTCAGGGGATTCCAGCTGAGAACAAAGTGTGATTATGTTCAATATATCTCAATGAGCAGATATCAGATTGGCCATGAAGACTTGCTCATGCTTTCATAATGGATTTAACCATTCGAAGTATTTTCTATGGCCATGGAAGTTGCTGTTCTGTTGCCAGATCTCCTTAATCCGTCAAACTCTTTTAACTATTCAAATCTTGCCTTAGTTTTGTGAACCAAATCGATTAATCATAAGAATGATTCTGGATGCTTATGTGGGTAGGAGACCACATACAAGCCAGAGTCTGTGACCAAGCTTTCTCTTTATACTATTCATACAACTTTTGGTCTTAACATACTGGAGTTTTATACAGTCTGAGTATTTGAAGCTTTAAAAGCACCAAAAGCCACAGCACAGGCAGCAGCCCTCCCTTTTACATCATTGATGATGGGTTCTTTATCTTTCAGTACTGAAACATGTTCTCGGCTGAAGCCATGATCGGCTGGTTCATGCGCATGAGGTTCCACGGATTGATGAAGTCATCAGTGATCATGGGGCCACTACTGATGCTATATTTTGCTTTCAAGCAGTGGAGGATGTCATCGAGAGACTGCAGCCTGTTGCTGAGCTCCACCAACTGCGTCCTCAGGACAGAGTTCTCAGCCTGCACTGCAAAAAACCGCCGCGTGGTGAGGGTGAAGGTTGTCAAGATCTGGCTGTTCTCCTTCCTCAGCTGGCCGACCTTCGCGGTGAGACCATCCAAATGCTTCTGCTTGCGCATCCTGGACTGCCTCACAGATTCGCGGTTTGATATCTTTCTCTTTTGCTTCTGAAGGTTCATCCTGCCTGCAGATCCTCTTCGGAAGCTGCTGACTTTGGCAGCAGGCTGGACCCAGAAGGAGTTCCAACAGGAGAAGCCATAGAAGCTTTGTTCTTTTTGCAGTGAAAATGAGATTCTTTTTCTTACTAGCCTCTATAAATTTTAATGATAGTGCTCAAGCAAAGAGTATATATTGGTTGGAAATATAGCTGAAAAGTGTGAATATATGGCATGACAAATACTATCTAGAAAACTAGGAGATTCTATGTTTATATATATATATATATGTAATCTCATAACAAGCTCATGAAAACACATAAAACTATATATATATATATATATATATATATATATATATATATATATATATATATATATATATATATATATATATATATATATATATATATATATATATATATATATATATATATATATATATATATATATATATATATATATATATATATATATATATATATATATATATATATATATATATATATATATATATATATATATATATATATATATATATATATATATATATATATATATATATATATATATATATATATATATATATATATATATATATATATATATATATATATATATATATATATATATATATATATATATATATATATATATATATATATATATATATATATATATATATATATATATATATATATATATATATATATATATATATATATATATATATATATATATATATATATATATATATATATATATATATATATATATATATATATATATATATATATATATATATATATATATATATATATATATACATAAAACAGTAAAGGAAGACAACAGAGAAGGACTGAGCGAGATGGTCCTGCGCCTGAGCGTGATGTTGATCATAAACCCAGAGAGAAGGATCTCACTTAGGATAAGCGACATCAATTAGAAATGTCAAGAGCAACAGATGCTGCATGTGACAAACACACAGGAGGCTTTAGTATACAAAGATCAGAGAAATGATTTTGCCCCTCCCTTCGCCCCGTCGATTGCTATCTCTGCCTCTGTCTGCTTGTGTATCCGTTCTTGGCTGCTTTCGCCTCTACTCTTAGCCGCCTCCACCCCTGGTCGTCTCCTTGCATGGCCCTCCCACCCCTTTGCCCCTTGCTCTCTTTTGCCCTTGGTAGCTTTTGCGCGTCATCCCCACTCTGCTATTCTAGTTATCGTCATTGTCATCTTGACGGAGGAGGCAGTGGACAGCCCCACCCTTTGCCCACCCTCTCCATCGTCCTCGTTGACGATGGCATCGATGCCACTATAGCTACATGATGGTGTCGTTGCCCTCCACTCGCCATGAGATAATCCAAAATCTGATCAACTAAGCACAAGATGATATTTTTAGGAAAGAATGCCACAAAATCGAATTTTTAGAAGAAAACCCTTCGGAAATCACATAATTTAGGAAACAAGAAAATATCGATGAGGAGCAACAGATGACACTGATTCGAACGATGTCCACTAATTAAAATTTTAGTAAGTTAATTATTTAAATACTTAAAAATTTTAAGACTCAAAATTGAAAGACTTGATAACTCGATAATATCTATTAGTGCGGCAATGTATTTTTATTTATGATATATATTTTTCTATATAGAAATGCTTGAATTTTTATTTAAAATTCAAATTAATATTATGTACAATACTATTTTAAAAAAATATTATTGTGATAAAAATTATTATAAAGTCACCGTTGTGGTGATATATGGTGTCGCAAGAATACAAGTCAAGAGTCAACGAGATTTAAGCTTAGATTCTTCAAAGATTTCACGTGGACGTCTAAAGTCACCGTTATTAGAAATACATCAGGGTCTATATATTTTGAGAATCTTGGACTACGTATAGTGGATGATGGTAATGATATGACGAGTGTACATCACATGACGGGAGTAGAATTTTCTGCATCTTTGTCGGAAGAAAGATTGCAGGTGTTCGTGAAGGTCTTACTTTGTATGGCCAAAGGATTGACCATCTTATTTTGATATCCTATTCTCTTTGGATGAGCATATATATATATATATATATATATATATATATATATATATATATATATATATATATATATATATATATATGAAAAGTCTTCAGTGTTACACTCCTAAATGAACTGGTAAAAAGATCAGCAGTAAATGTGAATTGAAATTAGGGCCCTCTCCAACTTATACATGAATCGTCCAACTTTCACATTAGAATTAAGTGCTTCGCAGCTTCTATCATGTTATTGCTTTGATGCATGCATGGTGTGGGAGGGGAAAGTAAGTCGCCGCATCAGTTGTGAATGGAAGTTGGGTCCCTCACCAACTTCTATGAATCATCCAACCCTCACGTCAGAACTAAGTGGGGGCCCTTGACTTTGACTTGCATCTTAGCGACACTAGAGTCAAAGTATGCTTGGCCTTTGACTGCGTCTTAGCGACACTAGAGTCATGGGGATTTCCGGTGGTGATGTGCCTATACATACCCACAGAGACATCCTCTCCAACCTCACACCTTCACATTTCTTCTCTCTTGAGCGTTCAATCAATGACTGCAGCTGGTAGCGGCAGTTTCCAGGACGGACGTATTGCCTCGAAGCGTCTCGTGATGCTCGTGGCCTTACTTCTCGTCTCCTGCTGTCTCGGCCATGGATTCGGCGATGAGGATCATGTCGAGGTGGAGGGAATCAGCAGCAGTTGCATGGAGAGCGAGAGGAGAGCTCTCCTCGCCATCAAATCCGATATGTACGACCCCGACAACTGGTTCTCTTCTTGGACCGGCAAAGACTGCTGTGGGTGGAGAGGTGTGGCCTGCGACAACACCACCGGCCATGTCACCAAGCTCGACCTCCACTACCCCTACACATACGATGAGTGGGATATCCCAGACATCATGGAAACAATGGGTGGGAGCAAGGTAAATCCATCTTTGCAAGAACTGAAGCAATTGAAGTATTTGGATTTGAGCATGAATAACTTCTCCCACGCCCCTGTGCCTAAAATGATCGCTTCACTAGTCCACTTGGAATATCTCAACCTATCTAATGCCATGTTCGATGGACCAATTCCTCCTCAGTTCGAGAACCTCTCAAACCTACACTATCTCGACCTTCACGGATGGTATGATGATTTACATGTTGATGATCTCGATTGGCTCTCCCGTATTCCTTCTCTAAAATATCTTGACATGAGATATCTCAACCTCAGCAAGGCGACCAATTGGTTTTATGTAATTAATTTCATTCCCGAACTCGAAGTGTTGCGTTTGAGCGATACAGACCTGCCATATGTTCCATCTCCTTTGCCCCCTTTTAATCTGACAGCCATTGCTACGTTGGATCTGTCTTGGAATTCCAACATCACGTCTTCCATGCTAAGATGGTTTTCTAATGCTACTAGCCTTGAGTACCTTGATCTTTCTGACTGTGGGAATCTCACTATCGAACCGCTACAAGTTGCTCTAGCATCTCTTATCAATCTGAAGGAGTTGGATTTGTCATTCAACTCCCTTGAAGGAGAAATTCGTGAAATTCTGAACAATGTCAGTAGCAGGGGATTGAAGCACTTGGATTTGAGCTGTAATCAATTATCTGGAGATATCCCTCCAGGGAGCCTTGGAGACCTGGAGTACCTTGACTTATCAGGGAATCAATTAATGTCATCGTACATATATTTGCTTCTTTGGGGAATTTCACAAACTTGCGACATTTAGGGTTGTCGGCCAATTCAATCAGCGGAGAAATTCCACAAACCGTAGGAAATTTTGTCCGATTGGAGTACCTCGATTTGTCCTCTAATGGCATCATCGGAAAAATACCAGAGAGCATCGGCAACCTCACCAACTTGGTATACTTGGATTTATCAAGCAATAATATTGTCGGATGCATTCCAAAGACTATAGCTACTCTCATCCATATGGAGGAATTATATTTGTTTAACAATCACATTTCTGGAGAAATACCAGAAACCATTGGGGGTCTTCAAAATCTACGGATATTATTTTTAAGCAATAACCATATTTCTGGGCAGATACCAGCAACCATTGGGGGTCTCCAAAACCTGTATTGGTTATGTTTACAAGATAACTCTATTATTGGGCAAATACCTGATACGATTGGCAGACTCCATAGTTTGAAGTACTTGGACATATCAAATAATAATTTATCAGGTTTGCTACCAAAAACAATGGGTGATCTATGCAACTTGACCAAGATAGATTTGTCTCAAAACAACATTGGCGGGGAGCTAACTAATCTATTCGGTGGTTTATCTGCCTGCACACAATGGACATCTGTACTATCCTTATACATGCAGCACAATCATTTAAGCGGTACTATTCCTTTGAGTATGGGTCGAGTATCTCAATTACAAGATTTATACCTCTCCTCAAACTCTCTGGTAAGTAACATCACCGAAGCACACTTTTCTAATCTCACAAATTTATTAAGATTCACAATATCTTCAAACTCCTTGAACGTGATCCTACCAAATGATTGGCATCCCCTTTTAATGTCGAATTTATTGGCATGAGCTATTGGATCTTTCTTCCAACAATCTAACTGGCAGTCTACCATCGTCTCTAGAAAATTTCAGGGCCATGGTTGAGATACAGAATGATACCAGTTCAGTGCTTCATATCGAAACATATTATTATGAAGAGAGCATCTTGATGACCACAAAAGGATCAATGATTGATTACACAACCATTCTCTCGCTGGTGACATGCATAGACTTGTCAAATAATCATCTCTCTGGTGAAATCCCAAAAGAACTGACAAAGCTTCTCGGATTGCGCTTCCTAAACTTATCCAACAATCATTTGACGGGGAGGATTCCAGAAAAGATGGGTGACATGAAAATATTGGAATCGCTTGACTTATCTGTGAACAGTCTGATAGGGGAGATACCTTCGAGCTTTTCTGCTATGCATTTCCTGGAACGTTTGAATCTGTCTTACAACTACTTATCAGGAAAAATACCCACGAGTGGTCAACTGTCGACCTTTGACTCATGGACATATGTGGGTAATAAAGGCCTTTGCGGTATGCCACTGCCAGATTGCCCTGTTTATCAAACTCCACCTGACGCCAGAGTTAAACATGAAGATGATGAGAAGCTCGACAAATTATTGGAGTACACCAGTATTGTGGTCGGATTTGTGGTCGGCTTTTGGCTGTTTATTGGCACACTCATCATGAAGCAGGCCATCAGATTCGCTTTCTTCCGACGGATCGACAAGACCATTGACTGGATCTATGTTCAGTTTGCAGTAAAGCTTGCGAAGCTGAAATCCAAATGGCAAACGATGACATGAACTGCCGGTAAGTGCTCGAATGCGTCACTTCTTCTACTGCACCTTAATGTCTAGTTGTCCTTTGTAGTTAGTCGCATCGAAATCTTGCGTTAGCATGTAATGATGTTATCATATTATGCTGTCATGATTAAGCTGAAATAAGCATCATGGATTCTCTGTATACATTACATGTATTAGTTCTAGTATCATAACATCTCCATCTATCATCACTTTGCTATCGCAAGGCCTTCGCTTATGGATTGATACATACATATCTGACTACTAAAAAGATTAATTGCAAGAGTGTATGTCATACTCTGTTTGCTAACGAAATAGTTAATCCACTTATATATAATCGATGTTTGAGAGGGAAGATTGTGTTCTTCTGTTAGTGTCCTTAACGATAGAAAAAAATCAACTACGTTATTATGATCAAATTAGATAAAGATAATGACAATCACAGTGTGGAGAGACAATTAGACAATAGAATTGTGACAATCGATGTTTTATTCGAGTGAAGAATCTTTCTTTTCTGAGATGAGGTTTTATATTTTAATCCTTCACAAAATTCATATACTATGAGACTCACTCTTCATTTTCTACCAGAGTACATATATTTTTTTCTGCAAAAATAAAATCCATGTCCGTCAATTTTTTTTAAAAGTGAATTATTATTAATAAATAATTTTTATAAATTTGTATCAATCCCACACTAGACTGCTTATTCCTATCATTTGGGTGCTAAAGCTTGAGACCTTTAAAAATTATCTTAAGAGAGATATTCTATGTTTCTTGAATAAGTTTTTCTGTTAATCAACATTTTATGTTATGTGCGCTTGTTTCAGTATTCATTACATAAGAATATATATATATATATATATATATATATATATATATATATATATATATATATATATATATATATATATATATATATATTTGTTCCTTTTTCCTGGAAGTCATATTTTGCAGGACTCGCATAACTTTGTTTTAGGTGTTACCAGAATTCTTTATATAAGTTCCCGATTTGCTGCTATTTTGGGGTTTCTATAATAAAAAGCAGATTGCCACCAGTTCAGCTGATGCAGGAGTCAAACTAGAAGAAGATGATGATGGAGATATGCTTGAAACAATAATATTAGATGTTACTAGCGTTGTCGTGGGATTCATAGTTGTTTCTGGGGTTTCTATCGGCGTAGTGATCATGAAGCAAGGCTTAAGGATCACTCTCTTCCAACAAAATGACAACATCTATGGCTGGATGGAGATATGTGCAGCTGAAAGCTGAAGTCCAAAATAATGACGAAGAATCAATTGAACTGTGGCAAAGTGCTAAGACTGTCTACGTAGACTTCATGTATTTGTGTTCTAGTGTTTTGATTTATGCATGACCATTTGGTGTTGTCCAGAAATAAGGTTATTGTTTAAATATAACATCTGAGACATGGCATCCGGATTGCTCTGTTCCAGTTGATCGACAGGACTTGTGATTGGATCTATGTGCAGGTGGCAGTAAAGCTCAAGGAACCGAAGGGCAAATGGCGAAGAATGACTTGAAGAATCACTAAGCAACTCAAGCTCATGTCATCCTCTTCATGTTATGCTGTATTTATGTTTCTTGTAATTGTTGGTCTCTTTAGAGTCTTAATCTATTGGCAACTTGCTGCTGGTTTTTAGTGCAGTGAAACTTAATTTACTGCATCACTTATTGCTTCTTTTCCAGAAACAAACCAATGGTCCACAGGAGGGCAAATGAGTTGTCATAACATATGCAACATATTACTATGAATCGAGAATTGCTCCAATGGAAGCATCATAACTCCATCCTTCATATACATGAAATTGATTTCAGTGAGTGCTTCAGGGGATTCCAGCTGAGAACAAAGTGTGATTATGTTCAATATATCTCAATCAGGGGAAGACTTGCTCATGCTTTCATAATGGATTTAACCATTCAAAGTATTTTCTATGGCCATGGAAGTTGCTGTTCTGTTTCCAGGTCTCCTTAATCTCTCAAACTCTTTTAACTATTCAAATCTTGCCTTAGTTTGATGAACCAAATCGATTAATCATAAGAATGATTCTGGTTGCTTATGTAGGTAGGAGACCACATACAAGCCACAATCTGTGACAAAGCTTTCCCTTTATACCATTCATACAACTTTTGGACTTAACATACTGGAGTTTTATACAGTTTGAGCATTTGAAGCTCTAAAAGCACCGACAGCAACAGCACAGGCAGCAGCCTTCCCTTTTACATCATTGATGATGGATTCTTATCTTTCAGTACTGAAACATGTTCTCGGCTGAAGCCATGATCGGCTGGTTCATGCGCATGAGGTTCCACGGATTGATGAAGTCATCAGTGATCATGGTGCCACTACTGATGCTATATTTTGCTTTCAAGCAGTGGAGGATGTCATTGAGAGACTGCAGCCTGTTGCTGAGCTCCACCATCTGCGTCCTCAGGACAGAGTTCTCAGCCTGCACTGCAAAAAACCGCTGCGTGGTGAGGGTGAAGGTTGTCAAGATCTGGCCGTTCTCCTTCCTCAGCTGGCCGATCTGCGCGGTGAGACCATCCAAATGCTTCTGCTTGCGCATTCTGGACCGCCTCGCAGATTCACGGTTCGATATCTTTCTCTTCTGCATCTTAAGGTTCATCACTGCCTGCAGATCCTCTTCGGAAGCTGACTTTTGCAGCAGGCTGGACCCAGAAGGAGTTCCAACGGGAGAAGCCATAGAAGCTTTGTTCTTTTTGCAGTGAAAATGAGATTCTTTTTCTTACTAGCCTCTATAAATTTTAATGGTAGTGCTCAAGCAAAGAGTATATATTGGTTGGAAATATAGCTGAAAAGTGTGAATATATGGCAAGACAAATACTATCAAGAAAACTAGGAGATTCTATGTGTATATATATATATGTAGATCTCAGAACATGCTCATGAAAACACATAAAACCAGTAAAGGAAGACAACAGAGAAGGACTGAGCGAGATGGGTCCTGCGCCTGAGAGTGATGTTGATCATAAACCCAGAGAGAAGGATCTCACTTAGGATAAGCGACATCAATTAGAAACGTCAAGAGCAACAGATGCTGCATGTGACAAACACACAGGAGGCTTCAGTATACAAAGATCAAATCTTGGAGCTGATAGAACAGGGAATTCCCCTCAGTTTTCGGCAGCAAGGTGGTATCTTTACACCAAAGATCAAGAAAGGGTCAGATTTTGGAACTTGTATGCAGAATCTTTAGAGAAAATTTTGGCAGAGTTTCCCTAGTAGATAACTGCAGAAAGATGAAGAATAGGGAGGTCAGCCAAAGTAGAAAGCAAAAGCAGCAGCAAGAACAAAGAATTGAGCTGTTGGGTTTTCGATTTTAGATTGAGAACCCAAGAAAACTCAAAAGCAGGGCCACTGGAGCCATGGGGATGGCAAGAGGAAGAAGGCTAGAGAAGAACGAAGCAGCAGGACCTGCAGAAAGCTAAGCAAGGAAGAAGAGGAGAGGGGGAAAGGGAATTGGAGCTTGGGGAAGGGGTGGTATTTATAGAGCGAAGGAAGAGAAAGAGCTCTGGAATCTTGTGTATATACAATATATGTTCCATGATGTCAGGCATCAAAGATACGATGATTTCCATCTGCCAAACTGGAAATAGGTTCATCGTCATGCCTTTGTGGCTCCTTTAGATCCATTGATGATTCATGGCCTTCGTTTAATTTAGTCCACCGTCATCGGAGAACTTCTAGGAGAAAATAGACTGGGATTTTGAATAGTCAAGACATCTAAGTACCACACATTCATTCAATCAAGTCTCTGCATATGTAAACACAAGTATTTCTTCTGTTCAATGATGTGAAATGACCAGTAAATTTGTTGGAATCTTCATATCTAAAAGCTTGATTGTAGAGTTAAAATATATTGATTAAGTCCATCTGTATTTAATAAACTAAAATTTAAAGCAACATATGGCATATTCTTCACTGTTAAAGGGTCTTTCATGGCTGCTGGTCACAGTTCATACTGTTGTCATTGCTAATGGCATTGTGGTCATTGCATGGTGGTTGGAATTGTATCCCTGCCCTGATGATTCTAGTCAATATCAAATATAATTACCTGTTTAATCTTTACATAACCTTTTTACTTTTGATTGTTTTAGAGCCATTTCACACTAAACCTCAAAGCATCAAAGGCATCACTTTCACACTTGCTTACAAGACTAAAACTCTTAATTGTTGAAGCAGGATAAATGACCAGACTAAGTTCTCATAGTAGTTATATCACACCATTGCCTTCAATTATTTGCAAGAGAAAAGAATGGAACAGTATCCATTCCTTCAATGAATTGCAAATGAAAGCTAATAGTTTGTGCAAACATGGATCATGATGTTTACTTTTGTTGTTTTCTGTGGATTTGGCCTTAACATGAATAAATTAAGCATCATTGACTTGATTAGCTAAAGAACTTTAAGATCTAAGAAAGTAAGAGAAAGCATAATCTTGTTGAAGATGGAAACTTAAGCAATATGAAAATGTTCCATTCTATTAAGTAAATTCTCCTTGTTCATTGCATTCAATTAGGATCTCTTTACAGAGAGAATTACTTGTATGCTAAGCTATTTTGACAGGGCTGCAACTTTTCTTCACCATGGAAGCCATTTCCAAATTGATTAAGATAGGTCTCTTGGTCATCTACACAACTGGCCAAAACTGAAGGACCAAGTGACTAACTTTGAGGCTTCAATCTAGATGTGATATAGAGTAGCTTTGTCACCCTTCTGCTACAAGACTCTAGAAGAGTATCCCCCATTGACACAACATCTCAGAGCTTCTTGTCCTCTGTATGTTGCCCTCTCCACGTTATGTTGCAACTCTAGCAGCATCAAGATCATTACTCCACCCATTACTATAAACCAACAACATATATGTAAATTTCTACTTAATGAAAGAAATGTGAAAAAATGCAAGCCATCACAACATGTGATCCACAAGCTTGTTGAAGGTCAAATGCTTCCAAGTGAAGCTAAGAATTCTGGAAAGAAGGTGGCTTCCCATGATCTACCTTGAACTCCCTTCAAGAACCCTAGAAAACTACGCTGTAGCAGGTGACATGACAAGGAGAACCATGTTCTTTTGTACCTTAAAGGCCTGTGTTGCTTGGGATTCGAGAGCACCAAGCACAGGTCTGGGAATGGAGCTTTTACATATTATATATCCTCTGCAGCAGTAAGATTCTTACGTACACTACTGCATGCATGCGCATGCACATGCAAACACACAGACATGCACACAAATGCACGAATGTTGATTAGAAATATTTCAAACAAAGATTAAATTTTAGTTTCAACTATTATGTTGATTAGAAAAGTCATTCGAGTTCTTTTGATGTCCAGAACCAATAGGTATATTACTGATCAAGAACAAACCTTCACATGGAAGACATGGCGCACACAAAAAGCTGGTGGTGTTCACGAGAATATGTTCCATGTTCTTGGAGTGACCCTTTCCCAGCACTGTCAGCATCACCATTCTTAATAGCATTAATGTGCTGACTGGCTGATGCTTTTTTTCCTAGCACTGATTGCTTTTCTTCTCGGACACCTCGAATGAAAACAATAATGACAGGTTGTGATTCGGGAGAGTGCAAAAACACAATCTAGCAAACAATATTCTGCCAGTTTGTGGGCCTGGCAGCACCTAAAGAAGGAGAAAGATTGACAGGGAAGGCACAGATCATGCAGACCAGCCTTGTGAACTTTCATCACCAAAGGATCTGTTGAATTATGTGTAAGACATCCATTTGCGAGAATGGTGTGTGAATTTGACACACTATGAGTATTCTTCCATCTGTTGAAGGCTTCTGTTAAGCAGCATCAGAAACTGAGAGGCTATTATAGTGACTCGTGGAATGATGATATCCTTTTATCTACTTTGTCATAGTGATAAGAATGAAGAGAAAAAATGGGGGCAAGTTTCAGTGGAGCAAAACATCTTTCTTTGATTGTCGATATGAGAGCAAAGATACGACGGCAATCAAATCGACAATGACTCGAATTAATATGGCTGACATCTCCTACAGTTGCAAAGATATTGAGACAAAAAAGATGACGAGATGACAACCTTCTTCTCCATTTGTCAGGGAAGGAAGAAAAGATGTATCATCCATATCCTAACAAAAGTAGTCTCGGAACTTATTTTGCATATTTTTCATGTTCGATCAGAGCAAAATAATGGAGATCTTGGGTGATCCTATCCATAAACTGGGAGCTTCATGTGCAGTCAGCAATCAAGAATGATCACAAGTAATGACGAAGATACTGAGTGGTCATATATTGATGTCATATCTGGTGCATCTACTTGTAAATTGCATGCAGGACAGTGCACCAAATACACTCCATTGAATGGCCATTGATTTTACTGTGGTAAAGCTCGACTTTGCAGCATGGATAGGTTCTAACTGCAGGAATAAAGCACATTGCAATTGTGATGGTAGTAACCTAGAAATCTCTGGCCCGCCTCTCTTGTTCATCAAAGGCAGAATGATCTGAGTGTTTTGTCCTCATTTCCCTTCTTCCTTTTGGAAAGCAAATGCAATCCCTACTAAGCATAAAGCTCCCTCTTGCTAGGTTTTGTGGTGTCAAATCCCACTCTCTCTCTTACGCGTCAAAGTTCTGATGCCACGCATCAAAGAAGGACCTTCCAATCTCCTCGATCTTTTGCCAAACACTTTTAGGAAGGAAGAGAAAATTTTTAAAACTAAAAAATATTTAAAAATTAATAAACTAAAAAGTATATTAAAAACTAATATAAAATTTAGTGTGGTTCGATAAATCTTGTTTATATGCTCGAATAAAACTAAACTCTATGTCGATTAATTATAAAAACTTGAGTTATCTTTACCTAAGCATAACTTTTCTATATATCATCTTATATAAATTTAAAAAAATTATATTCTTTTCTATTATCTTCACTAAAAGCGCAAGAGAGTACATACTCTCAAAAGAAACTCGAAAATATGAAAAATATTTCTCATATCTTACTTCTCCAATTAAAACTCGGAGATACATGAGATATTTATAGATGAACCAAGTTCAAATCATCATAATCTATTTACGAGAATTTCTTATTGTATTAGGATTTCTCATCTCATTGGGATATTGGCTTTAGAAATATTAAAATATTTATAAATACTAATAATCTCTCCTATGTTTTATTTATTTTTGTGCCTACTGAAGAGAATAATTTTGCTTCATACTCCTTTCAATCTTCATCACTCATCCTTATTGAATCTCTAGCTATCAGATTTTTTGGATTTCGATACTGCTTGGTTGGGGAGAGAGAGAAGAATTTCAAAACCAAAAAAATACTCAGAGATCAATAAGCTAAAAAAAATACTAGAAAACAAATATAAGATTTAATGTGATTCGATAAATTCTACCTATATCCATAAAGAAAACTAAATTCTTCATCACATTCCTGAGTATTCTCACTCAAATATGACTTCTTTGTACACCATCTTATATAAATTTTTTAAAAAATATTTTTTTTCCTCGCCCTATCTAAAAACCCTAGAGAAGACCCTCTCTACGATACTATTATTTTCTCTCAAAAATATACCTCATATCTTGTTTTTTCTCATCAAAATCTAAAGATAGATGAGATATTTATAGAATAATCAAAGCTTAATTATTTTTTTTACAAAAACTTTTTTATATTTAATTATAAATTTTAAAATACTTACCCATCTCATCTCAATAATATCTACTTTATATTTCAACTTTTATCAACCACTACCATCTCCACTTCATCAACCACTACACGCAGTGACCAATAAACATAGTGGAAGAACTACCATCTCCACTTCATCTTCCACCTGCAAGCAGTGACCAATAAACAAAATGGAAGTGCTGCCATGGGGCAATCCGAATCACACCTTTATCCTTTGCCCAATCCTACATGAATCAACTGATCAAAAGCAGTTTGCTTCCCCTTGGCAGCAGGTCGTGCATGGAAAAAGATGCAAAGCACGTTGATATGTTCTGAGCTCACTGTACTTGATCCACTTTTCCCAAAGGGAAAAGAAGAGAGCAAAAGCTTGGTGAGGAAGGGTTTATGTGAAACCATAATCTCACTCACAAAACCTACTAAATCCTTTAAACACACACTTCGCCAGGCTTTCATTTGGATGAACCTTCAATGAGACACTCGTTGAGTTCATGTAGGGTTGGAGTATAGCAGCCGCTATATCTTAATAGTGTACATTGGGAACACAGTTCAAAGCATAATTAGACATCTTTGGAACAGATCTGAGTCTTGCTTATGATATATAAACACAGGCAGCAGGTTTCTGTACATCACAAGCAAGACTCATACCTGCTCTAAAGACGAGCACAGGTTCATATGAGTTCACAGAAGCTTATGGATGATAGTAATGCATCTGCTCGCAGATCATCTCCATGATCATACTTTCTCCAAGATCTTCATCGATGTCAAGTTCAATGAGAACCTCAGCTGGAAGTTTAGCTGGGTTGTAAAGAGGCGACATGCAAAGGTGCTTCTCTTAGATGGATCAAAAACCGGCTTCTTCTGCAGTAAATCAATGGCGAAAGGATTGCATGGGAGGGATTTGCTATACTTGCAGGCCTTCGGGAGAATAATAACATCACCCATGGAGCCATGCATACTGAGAATGAGCTAAAGCAGCTCGGACGAGATGCATGCAACTGATCAAACATCCATGGAGGTCTCGACATACGAACTAGCAGTCCCCACTGCTCACACCAAAAGCACAAATCTTGAGTTCACAACTAGCATTGATGGGAGGATTCCAAGATTTCAGGTCCCTGTGAAGGATGTTTGCCTTGAGATCGATTGTATTCCAATCCATGTAGAGACTGTAATAAAATGAAACAGCGTAAGGTAAAGATTGTCACCCAAAGCGACGCACATTCTTAGACCATATGGATCCTCAATTATATGATTATATAATCTCACATCAAAAGCAGAAAGATTGATATGATTCTATATGCAATTAGATACATGAAATCTTCAATCGGCAATTATTACTGGGAAGATTCCCAACAAATGCCAAAGAAAGATTTGGTCTCTCTCCTGCTGACCGCTAATTTTGACGGTCCAAATTGAATGCTACCAATTCCTTAGGATTACTTTACATCTTCGGTTCCCACCGACACAATTCTAACCCTTTCTTGAGGAACGTTCGTGGAAAGATATTTTTATTCGATCATTAAATCAAATAAATAAACAATAATAATACCTCAAAAAACCCTTTTCCGGGTGCTATCTCGGCGACACGTGTCATCCTCACCTGATCCTGATTTTTTCCGAGTATCTGATACGTTCACGGACAGCTTCTGGTGGTTGTCGGTTAGCGTATAAATAAAATGACTAAAACACCATTTGGATTATTAGAGAACGAACCAGCCATAGGGGTAGTTTTGTCTTTTTAAGATGCGAGCTTTGGTGGTGGGGATGAAACAAACAAAGAGCATTTGTGGTATGACAAAATGTGAAGTACGTAATTGCCCTCCTCCTACTTCACAAACTCTAGCAGGGAAGCAACGGTTAGAGGAGAGATTAGGAATTTTATCGTCATTTAGGCCTTCGATTATACTACGAGGTCGGATCTCCTGCTCTTCTAACGAGAGGATTGGGATTGGAGTGTCGGGATTTGTAATGCCGGCTGTTCGCATTGCAAATTCCCCTCTGTTTTCTCTTTAAATTAACCCCCTTTCCTTTCTTGGTTGATGAGATTTTAGTTTGTGTAGCTTGGTCGTACGGATCTTTTTGTTTCCTGAACTTTTCGATCGGTTGTTTCAACTATACTGCAGGTAAAGCCCTCTCTCGATCGATCGATAGATCGAAACCTTTTATTCCGCTGTTTTCGGGTGATGTCCGCTCTATAGTTTCTTCGAGTTGTTTGGGATTTGTAAGCTTATGTTCTGCATGTATGAGATGCTGCTGTATATGTTGTAGTTTTTTGGGAAGGGAATCCGTTGGAATGTTTCTTCTGTTGATTAAAAATATCAACTTTGACTCTGAACTGGTGGTGGTAGTTTTTTTCTTTGTGGATCCTGTGGTATTTAGGTTAAGATGTAAGGAAAGAGTACTGATGATGTGAACTAGTTGTGATGCCTATCATAACGGGAATGCCCGAATTAGACAGATCTATTCTGGAAAATCATGCTAGTTAGGTAGTGTTATTTGGTGATTGTTTCGTGTGGATTGTTACAAGACAAATTTTAGACTTTTGTTTGTTGAATTTTTTAAGGGGCTATCTCCATGAGGTTATGATAGATTATGTTGTAACTGAACTTTGTTCCTTCTTCTCCTAATTCTAAAACTGTGGATCCTTCTTCCTTTTATGCATCCTAGATCATGATTTCAAGTCTGTCTTAATGGTACAATGAATGTCAAGAGACAACTTCTCCCCTTGTTGGATATGTCATTTTCAAAATTAGGCAGGTTTAGGAAACGTCCCTGGTTGAGCCTGACATTAGTAATTATGAAGCAAACCAGTCATACAAGAAGCCATGTGATATGTAATGTTCTAGGAATCCACATTCTTTATTTGCTGTATTGTTCTTCCTTTTACAGTGCAGCATGATTTGTCCTTTCTCTCTATCATAGTGATTTACTTTTATGGTATAGTAGGGCACACAATAATTGTCTGAACACTTGAATTCTGAAGTGTTGCTATGATACAGACAATATGAATTCTGAAGTAAACTTCCTCCGAAAGGAAGAAAGGTTCTGAAGTGAAAATTTTTCCTCACACGCAGGTAGGGAATGAAAAGAAGACTATAACCTTTGATCTCCGACCTTCAGATGCCATTAATATGGCTGTTCAATGCAAGGTATCTTTTAGTTTTCAAAATAGCTTAAAGATTTTGGTGCATGGGCTTAAAAACTTCTACTAGGAGTTTGTACTGTAGAAATGTTTGAACGTAGTTAATAGAAACTCAACCATGCACTTGTTTCAGGTTAAGATCAAAACGAGAATAAAAGGTCTAGGTTGAATCAAAACAAATCTAGACTAGGGTTGAGTTCAGGGCACCATAGATCTTAGATAGTGTACCTAGTTGAGAACTTTGAATATTTTGATTCTTTTTCTAGTTCATTTTATATTGTGGCACAGAACATAGTATTTGTGTTTCTATATTGATTGAATTTGGATGAGAGTCCATCTTATTCTCCTGGAGTATGGGATGCCCAAACTGCAAACAAGTACAAGATTAAATTGAGTATTGATATACCATACACATCACATGTTTGGTACATGTAGCCAGGAAATTCATTTGCCAAAGTAACAGCATGCTGAAAATGGCTCGTATAAACTAATGTTGTGCTAACAAAAGTTACTTTCTTTTAGATATGTACATCAAAATGGCTGCTCTAAACTAATGTTAACAAATGTTAACATGTGCACCTAATTCATTATAATATGCTTAATTTGTCGGTAACCATTTAGACTGACAATTCATACCTTTATGGCTTTAATCTTGTTAGCTACGCTTATATATTTGGGAATCAGCATCCCCTTCAGAGTCCACACATACACATTTATGCTTATAACATGAAATTTTATGTTTATATTTTAACCAATTCATCATAATTCAACTCAAATCATCTATCTGTCTATGCTTCCCTATGGCTTTGACTGATACAGGTTCCTAAACAAGTCTGACAGAAATCTTGCATATAGTGACAGAATGAGAGTGGGGAAGTCAAGCAGGTTGACAATGCAGGCTCCTCAATCAGATGGAATGCTGTTCGTGGAACTTGACAGGTAGAAAGAATGCCTTGATATATTTTAAAATTTTTAAGATTTCATCCCTTTCAATTTAAATCATATTCTGGCAAAATTGTTTGGATGACAATCTGATCATTGCAGCACACTCTGTTCTCCTATTGTCCAAGTCATGACCATCATATATGTTAATGTGACCACAGAACATTGGAAATTTTCACAATTTAAGTGCCACCCTATTTCCTTGATTTTTGAGGACAGAAAATTCTGCCTAGTCCCGTACCTTTGATGCATGTAATATTTTACAAATTTTCTCTTGGTATTTCCTATAGTTTTCTCGAATTAGTTGTGTGCTTTACGAGAATCCATAAAATGATTCTTTTTATTCATTTGTTTTTCACTTTAAATTTTGAATAATTGTGACTTAAATTATTTAAATCAATGTCATGTTTTATCCCATGATACGAGCTGTGATGTTGACAGGCCTGATAGCCAGCCTTGCTTCAAGACCGAAGAGTTCAATTTGATCCAAAACATGCTGACTGCTGCTGTTGAGGAATGATACTTGGATGCTGGTAAAACATCATTTCTCATTTTGTGCCCTTAGTTTTATCCATTTGTGCTGGTAATAAAACATCAAAGTTTTGAGAATATATTAGGGTGCAGTTAGAAACAGTTCTTTGTAATTGAAGTTTAATAACTAACATATTGTAGGCATTGTGATATGCTGAAACAATTTTTAAAATTGTCTGGAATTTTTCAAATAGACAAATTCTAGGGAAAAACAATGCTAGGAGGCCACAAACCAATTCAAAAGGTGTATTATTGATTACTGACTACTCTTAGATGTTATGTGACCTCTATATGTAATGCATAGATTTTGGGTTCACTTGCATTAGGCCCAGTTGCAAACCTCTTCAAATATTTACTACACTTAATGCAAACCATTCATACCTAACCAAAAAAGTGTCTTATTGACTATGTATAGATGTTACATAGATCCATATGTGATAACCTTCTTCTCGGCTTTCAGCTCTGTGGAGGGACCAACTTCATCAGCTCAGATCCAAGAGAAAGAACTGGACTTGACAGGTTTTGGTGCAACCCTATGCTCCCTGTCGATTTTTTTTTGGCATATTCTTGAAATTCTTGTACCTGATAGGTTTTTTTTTTTCTTATGCTGCTGCAGTTCACTGGGATGTATATATGTTGTCCAATCATGCCTGAAACATGTGATCATATATAAGTACATGTAAGTAGCAGATAACCATTGATCTTGCAGATATATACATGTATATATAGTTTGCAACTCCATGTTGCAATCATTTGCTTGTATATATATCAATGTAAGACGAAGGATCTCTTATTCACAAGACAACCATGGCTTAGCATCCATCTCTTGCTAATGCTGCCTGACCTCTGGTTTTCACCACTGTGAAGTGTTGACATCTTAAAAGTCTGAGGCCTCCAGCAAAACTTCACCTTGCAAGTACTATTATAAATGTAGATACTAAACTTTATCCAACAGTGTCCTCACTTGTTGGACAATCATATTTTAATGTGCTATTTGTGGATGAAGTTTAAAATCATTGCTGTTGGATGTTAAATTCTCTGGACAACAGCACTACTCAGAGATTTCCAGAAGACATACCAAATGCATGTGCTACTCTACTGTTCTTGTGCTTGTGGGGAGGACATGGAGAGAGATGATTGTCTCAACTGTGGGTGTGTTATTAAGATGATTAATATTTATTTTTTCAAAAGATAAAGGCATATTCATTGCTTTAAGAAATGAATATAGTTTGTCCTGGAGCTCAGAAAAAAAAAAAAAAACAGTAGGTCAGTCTTGCCTCCAGATAAAATTAGATTTAGTCATTTTTTACATGATTTGCAAGTCAGTTAGTATATTGGTTCTCTTTCCAAAAAAATATGAGAGTTTAGTGAAAGAATCCTGCAGAGAAAAGATGTCATTAACCAGATGAAAGATACTCCATGAGGGTTATAGTTATCTTCTTGCAAGATATTAATAATAATATCAAGTCCATCCAGCTCCATTTTAAGATTAACAAGTTACATATATATTTTTCTCACTAGAAACTTCAACAAGAGCAATCATCATTATCAGGCGAGGCAAATCTCCACTAGATTTTTTTCTAGAGAATGTCGGGTCTGTAAGCCTACAAAAACTGGACCACTAGACAATGAAATCTACTTGTCATTCTTTCTCTGTCCAATCTAATGTCTCTTTGTCTGCCTCACTGAATCAGATTCTCAACTTTTAAAGATAGCATTTGATCTCTGATTGTGAGCCATCAGCCACCTATTCATGTAGCTTCCAACTTCTAAATGATGTGCATCATTTTTCTTTGATATTTTCTTTTACGATAATATTCTCATGATGATGGAGTGGACGTGCTTTACTTGTACGTATGATAGAGTAACAACGTGACAAAGGATATAAGGTTAGTCTGCAGATATATTATGATTCAAGAAAACTATGTATTCAGAAGAAGTAAGATATAACGAGTCAAACCACTTCGCAATTAAATCTCTGTTTTTGGCATGTCTACTCTTTATCGTCAATCTTTGTTATTGCCATGCGTATTCTTCACAGCCAAAACGAGAATGATTTGGGCAAGCGGTACGACGAAACTGGTGTGCGGATTCCGAGTCTAATTTGATGTAGCTATCAGGGAACGCTTCCTTATCAATGCTTGAATGCTGGGCCACCACTTGCGGGACCGCAGTCGCCTCCGCGAGGTCCGAGGAATGAGAGGCTACTTTTGCCGGGTGGTGACTTAGTCAATGCAGGTGATCAGAAGCCCGACCCGAGGTTCCTACGTCCTCTATACGTTCGATGGCTCTCTCTCGTACTCCTCTTCTCTTTTCCGTCTTTGGCAGTGCGAAACGGTGGAATAAAGCAAAGAGGAGAATAAGAGGAGTTCCGAGACTTACGCTTTCTTCTATCCGTCGAACACCTGCAGCAGGAGGTCCAACCCACCGTTCGGAAGCCGCATAAATGCCATCCGCCGGCGTTTAGCGTTCCCTGGCGGTCTTCTTGTTTGCCTTCTATCATAGGCTGCCGGCGTTGAGTAAATTTTTTGAGCCGTGAGTTCCGTGTCCTCGTCTCTAGGGTTTCTTATTTCGACTCTTTGTCTCGGTTTTTACCTTGTGATGGCTCCGATAATAGTTTCTTGATTCAAGTTACGTTTTCTTTCTGCAGACATGTCAGGACCACTCGATCGATTTGCGAGGCCCTGTGAGTTGTTCTTCAATTACGTTTTCCTTTAATTACTTAGATATTTCGCACAGTATCTTTCTTTTGACGCTTTAAGGTTTCTGATAGTAATTTCGTTCTTTTTCGGGTTTGGAAAATTTTCATCTATCTTTCTTTTATGAAATATTTGATTTTTGTTTAACTATCTCTAGCAATTGTAGAACTTTTAAAGATCTGGTGTTTTTTAGCCTGGATTGGGTGAAATTGTAAATCAGGAGGATCGGATTTAAAAAAAGATAAAAAGATCAATATGGAATATGGTATTTCTTATAAAAAAAAAAGACATCAAAAGGAGAACTTGGAATATAATTTGTGCAATTTATATGTAATTATTTTGCAATCAATTAAAAAAATATAAGGCCCATTCGAAAGAAGAGTTTGTTTTCCTTCCAAGAAGCTTCAAGGATTGTTATCCTCCACCTTGCAGATCCTTTTTTACGTGTGGCAGCCATAAATCCCCGTCATATATCACGCTTTTGACAATATAGTGATAATCTAATAACTACAAAGTGGTATGCCAAGAACAACCGAATCAAATCACCTGCAAACCACTGTCACTATGTGGCCTATGATGCCTTTGATCATCACTAGAAATGCATTTCACCTCTTATACACCAGGTTGGCATCGCACCAGCACATTGGACAAGGACTTTCCAATTTACGTGTCTACTATGAAATGACAAGAGCTTTTCTTGTTGGTCATGCACTCACATTTTATTAATATGGTTCAACTCGCTGAGTTCGCAAGATCATAAATTATGTTATATGTGCTTCATAACAAATAGGCTTGACATAGTTGACACATGCCCTTTGGGGTTAAAATGAATTAGTACATTAGGTTTAGGTTCAGCATTATGCACCTTTAAGTTAGCTAAGAATCTACTTGTTGTATGCCCCATAAAGTTTGGCAATGCTTTTTGAAAAAGAATTTACTTTTATCCTTATGAATTTCATAGCCTGATATGTTGAAATTACTTCATTGGATGATATATGATGCGTTCTGAATGTGTGATCTTTTTGTTATGGAGTTGCAGGTTTCGAGGGGTCTTCCAGTCATGATGAGAAAAAAGAGCGGAAATCAGATGTTGAGAACTCAGAAGATGAAAGAAGGACAAGAATTGGATCTTTGAAGAAAAAAGCAATAAGTGCATCTACTAAATTCAGACATTCTTTGAGGAGAAAGAGCAGAAAGAAGCATGATACTCGAGTTAGATCTGTTTCAATTGAGGATATAAGAGACATTGAAGAGCTACAAGCTGTTGATGCTTTTCGACAGTCCCTAATTCAGGATGAATTGCTGCCGTCAAAGCATGATGATTATCATATGATGTTAAGGTAACTGTCATTTACTTGCAATGTAGTTTTTCCTTTTGGTTTACTCACATGATCTCCAGTAAATACTCCTCTTTCCTTTCTAGTTTATCTATTGCTTCAGTCATTTGAAGCAAACTATATTGGCATTCTTTTCCATTTTGAGCAACTGTAACCCCTATTGATAATCTACCAAGTAAGCAAATATACTTTTGAATCAAAGACTGTCTCAGATAAAATAGATAACTGAATAGAATCTTTGAAATATGTGGAACGTGATCCATAAATAAAGATAAAAAATTGTGTCCCCTATAATATCTTTCTTCATTTAGGTGTTGAAGTTACTTAACAAGTGTCAAATTAGGATACTTAGAGTTCAAGGTTATCATGGTTTTAGGACTCTTCCAGAATAATCAAGGGTGATCAGAGTGCATTCTTTTAGTGCTTTCTTGGAGTGAGGCTTAAGCTCAGCTTAATGATATATCTTAAAAGAAGTGGCCAGCCGCCAGTTTTTATCTCTGTCCTTGTACTTATTCTGTTCTTACATAACAGGAATACACACAATTAACTCCATGTTATGTTCATGTTATGCTTGCAGAATTTTCCAGAAATAGGAATTAGGATATTATGTGCACTAATGACTATAGAAAAGAAATTCATCCACATATGGGTCCATTATTATGTTTGTTGAACATGTAGCTACTATGAGATTAACATAGCAGTCCAAAATCTTGGTTGACTGCATATAACACCATTGCTTGAAAGTGTATCTCTAGTCATCCATGTAAATATTGGTTGTTATCATAACGAAAGGGAACATCTGAACTTCTTTATGATTCTTGTTGTCTGTAATGACCTCTGTATGGTTTGTTGGAAATCATCTTTCTTCTTGGCTTAATGGTCTTGTGCTTCACAGTGAGACCGAGTCACACCATTTGAACTTCTCAATTATTGTTCATGGCCTTGTGCTCATTCGAGAAAGGGTCACTTAGTCTCCATTCACTTACATTATACACAATTTAATAAAATTGTTTGCTGCTACTAATTCAAAGCTTTGTTTAATCTTGTCGATGTTGTAGGTATCATGCCTTTATATTTTCCTTTGGAAGTTGTTATCTTATTTACTTACCTAATGGCATTTTTACCTTTAGATTTTTGAAAGCACGAAAATTTGATCTTGAGAAAGCAAAGCACATGTGGTCAGAAATGCTTACATGGAGGCAGGAGTTTGGTGTTGACACCATTGTTGAGGTGATAAACAAGTTGGTCTTCCTTCCTGAATTTAGTTTCTTGAATTTCATATACCTGTAAAAGAGCAAACTTATTTTATTCTTCAAGTCAAAATAATTCAATTGAGGATGAGCATGGGCATCATGGTAATGTTGCTCCTTCATGATCAGAGTAACCATAGTTCTAGTGATGAAAACAACCACTCGAATTCTAGTGATGAAAAGAACCCCTTCCTATGTAGGAATAAGGTTGCATATGTTGGCCCTCTCCATGCCTCATATTGATGAGGTTTTTCTTGCTCTAGACCACCCTAATATCAGTTTAAAAAAATCTAATTATAACTAAGGTAAGGTCTAGATATCTGTTGATATAGGATATTTCGAAGGTTGCTAGGCTCAAAGGGATTCAGAGGAAAATAGGAGAAGAGAGAAAAAAAGGAATAAGCATAGGGGAAGATCCATTTCAACAATGAAGACACAAGCAGAGCAGATTCAAATAAATACCTGTACTTGAAGGGAGAGATCAATATTAATGAATCTCATCTTGAATAGCTTCACTTGATTGTTGAAACTTGAGATAAATCCGCTTTTTGTAGATGTTCTGCAGCTCCTGTAGCATCAGATTCTTAGCAAATTAGGGCATTGGTGGATTTTTTAATATAAGAATTAAAATCCTGGCCCAACACTGATATTTAAACTGAAATAATACCAACCCATCTGGTACCATATAATGTACCCAGTGTCAATACCAACCGGATCACTACGAGAAAAGAAAGAGAGAAAATGAGGTGGCGGCAGCGAAGGAGGAGGCATAGTACCATGCAATGGAGGAGAGAAGACAACATGGCAATGCAAAGCAGTGGAGGAGCGTTGCTGCAGCGAAAGTGGAAGAAGAAAGATTAAAGGGTTCAATGCGTACCGGACTACCGGTGCTAGGCAATAAGCTTACAACTCAATTTCCAGCCTACAGCCTCATGCAACTGGTTACCAGTCAGCTTACTGCCTGAAAAGCCTGGTGCAGTAAGTTTACCAGGAAGTACGCTCGGTTTCGAAGTGGATGTAGCAAAATTGCTTCGTCCATATACTGGTCAGCTGTCAGACCAATAAAAACTGGTCTGCTGGTATAATTGGACGTGTTATATTCATGTGGGTGCATGTTATTCTTTTGGACCACTCACATTTTTTTATAGGGAGAAATGCTTTTCCTTTCCATTCATTCACTTCAAGACATATACTAGTGAATTATGGTTCAACATATTTGGACACCATAATACCATTTGCTACTGTACAGTGGCACAGATGATGAATTCCACTGTTATCACTCACAAAAAATGGAGAATTTTAGAGGGTCTGCATAAAAGAATTGATGCAACATGGTTAAAACCCAAAAAGTGGCTCATCCGCACAAATGCCTTTTGCCTCCTGACAATTCTAAAAGGAAGTTATCAAAAGAGTGGTATATGAGATTGGTACTGGTGTTTGAGCCAAGAGGGGAGCTGGGGGGAGCCTTCCCGCTGATTGATGGTATATCATTTAAATACCAATTTTCTTTTTGTGTGAAGTATCTCTGAAGAATCTGCCTAAACTTGTAATCACACTAGTTACCCTGTATTTTGCAGTAATGCGTTTTTTTTTTTTTTTGTTGAGTCATACCGAATTCATTCTTACAGCAAGTTAATCAAACTTTACACCAATTTGGTGTCTTGGACATGGTGTACAATCATAATATATACCATGACCAATCTGTTCATTTCCTTTTTATTTCTAGTGTCTTCCCCTGGTACATAGCTAAGCTTTACTACAGATTTGAGGTGGCTTATACTTAGATCCGATATGCAAAACTTCACTGAGGTTGACATTTACCTAATTTTATCTCTTCATCAGGATTTTGATTATACAGAGATAGAAGAGGTTTTAAAGTACTATCCACAAGGTTATCATGGTGTGGATAAAGAGGGGAGACCTGTCTATATCGAAAGGCTCGGAAAAGTTGATGCGAACAAGTTAATGCAAGTGACAACAATGGAACGCTATGTAAAATATCATGTGAAAGAGTTTGAAAGTTGCTTCTTATTCAGATTTCCAGCTTGCTCAATTGCTGCAAAAAGGCACATTGATTCAAGTACAACAATTCTAGATGTCCAAGGCGTGGTATGTTATCAACATTTCACTCTGGATAACTTAATTGCAAATGTTATATAACTTTGATTGTCAGTGTACTGACAAGTTATCTGTCAATACTGATGATGCTATTTTGCTTTAGGGCCTTAAAAACTTCACCAAGGCTGCAAGAGAACTGATTATCAGATTGCAAAAAATCGACAATGATAATTACCCAGAGGAATGTGATTTATTTTAATATTTGTTTTTTTAACTTCCTCAAGATTCTTTTTTTCATATTTTGTTTTGAGATCTATATTCTATAAAAAATCATATGTTTAGTTAAGGCACCTCAGTAGAGTTCATAGGTGGCAAAAGATCCATGTAGTTGATAACTATCTTTAACAATTTGATAATTTTATGCAGACTTTGTGCCGGATGTTTGTAGTTAATGCTGGTTCAGGTTTTAAGCTGCTATGGAATACTGTGAAGTCATTTCTTGATCCAAAAACTACTTCTAAGATTCATGTAAGCCAATTGTGTCCTGTTTCATAACTTATATTTCCTTTTTCCGCGATTTGAGTAAATTTCAAGTCTCAACACACTGCTTTGGCAATTATTCCCCAGGTTCTTGGAACTAAGTACCAAAATAAGCTTCTTGAAGTAATTGATTCCAGGTTTCTTCCCTTTCTATGTTGATTTGCATGTTCTTGTTATTGAACCATTTGCTTTCTCCTCTTTATCTTTGTATTCTGAGCAGTGGTTTTTCTGGTTTCTCTAGTGAGTTGCCGGAGTTTCTTGGTGGTAGTTGTACATGTGCTGAGCATGGTGGATGCCTCAGATCTGATCGAGGTCCATGGAGGGACCCCAATATATTGAAGGTTTCTTTCTCTCTCTCTATAACTCTATGTATGCAAACATGCACTCCCATGTGTGCACATGCATAAACACATACATGCAAGTTGTTTTCAAGCCTGGTTGGAAGATAATATTTGCTTGTTTGAATTGTGACAAGATGGTTCTTAATGGTGAAGCACAATGTGCTAGGCAAATTGTTGCTGTTTCAAACTGTGAGGGAAGGATCATTGCTTATGCTAAGCCACGATACCCAACTGTAAGAACTGCAATATTTGCTTGTCTTACCGATATTTATGTTTCTAAAAGTCATTTGGTTGGTGCACCAGATAAAAGGAAGTGATACATCAACAGAGTCTAGCTCAGAAGCTGAAGACATTGTTTATTCGAAAAAAACAAGCAACTATATCCATAATCCTCAGTTGGACCCTGTTCATGAAGAGGTGAAGTCTAATTCCTTTGGAGGTTAAAAAAGGTTTTTATGGGTTTAAACTTTAATAGCATTGTCTCTTGTTTTCAAAAGGAAGCTTTCAGATTGCTGAAAGGTGAATTCAACCTATATCATGTAGGTGATATCTAGTCATTCCTAGCTGGTGCATTTTGATAAATGCCACAAGGGCATTGTACATACTTTGCAAGAGATCTTTGGGATTGACTAGAAGTCCAAGAAAAGAGGGCCAAATGAGAATTAGATTTTCATGTCAGTGTATATATTTTGCTCTTAAAGGTTTTAATTTGTTAAATTTGATGTTATCTTGTCTAAAAAAATCAAAAACTGTGAAGGTCAATAAATCTTGTAAGTGACATATGAAGGATTTCACATTAGTCAGTATGCTGAGTGCTGGTAAAATTCGGACAGGATTTGTATCTGCAAGCATGTTTCAGCATTGGGTTTTAACCCATTGCTTCTACAAAGGCATAAGGCAAAGGTGTGGCAGCACACCTTGAAATGCATGGATGCCTGTGATTGTGCCATGCTGGCACATGCTTTCTACTGAACAGCATTGTGAATTGTTGGCAATTGGGTGATAACTTTTCTTTTTTCTCTTAGAAATTAGAAAGAGTTTTATGGCAATAAGTCAGGCAAACAGTCTGGATCATTAATTTGATTTTTTATCAAAGGTTTATAACCATATTCTTTGCAATTAAGTACATAATTATCATATCATTAAAGAATCCCATTGTAGCAGGTCATTATAAAATTTATATATGTATGAATGTCAGTATTGCTAAATTGTTACTTAAACAGGTTATAATGAATATGCAGGCCAAAATTGTTGGAAAGGCTTGTATATCTGATGCCTCTTCTGAGTATGAAGATTGTGTGCCCATGGTTGACAAGGTCGTCGATGTAGGATGGAAGAATCAAATTTCTAGTTCAGTATGTTCTTCCTCTAGAGGTTAGTGAAACTATCATTGATCATGCTGAAGCTATTGTGATTCATTATTCTTAATTGTTGAAATTAAACCTGGAGAAATAAGAATCCCAAAGGACATCCCCACGGACACATGTTTACTAAAATTCCAGATGAACTATTTGACTTATTTCCTGGATGGAATGGTTTTCCAGCCTTTGATTAGCCACATCTAGCCTACTGAAGGTACTATTGAAGAATGATTGAGCACAAATCTCATTAACCTTTTTCTTTTCCATTTTCTTGTTATTCTCTGCATGTTAATAGTAAGTTGAGTACTAAGGTTGATTGTGAAAGAATTATTTAACGATCTATTTGACATGGTCGAATTTAATTTTCACTTGTTTTATATATATATATATATATATATATATATATATATATATATATATATATATATATATATATATATATATATATATATATATATATATATATATATATATATATATATATATTTGTGAACTGCCTAAATGGGAGCTTAAGTTGGTACTTCAGTTGCTTATTGTGTGAATAAAATTGAAATCAAAATCTCTACTCTATTACTAAAAATATCTACTTCAGCAGCTGCTTTGTTGAGGCTAATGATGTTGATGCTGTGCATGTCTTGTTTATTGATGGACATAGTTCTGCATAATACAGTTGTAACCCGTTTTCTAATAGAAACCTACATCCACATCTCAAAAAGTTCAACCTTTTCATATGTTCACATTTTTATCAGAACATACTGGTTTAATGTAATTCTTAGCTTTTTATGGTTGTTGGTCATCTAGTTTGTTATATATTGTAATATTGACGATAGACTTGGCTAATTACACAAGTTTGCTCATTACAGGTAGATTTTGGTTGTTTGACATAAGTGAACCTTCAGAAGGAATTCGAGCTCAAATTGTTACATGGCTTATGGCCTTCATTATGGCTCTCTATGCAATGTTCTGTTCAGTTGCAAGACGTGTGACTAGAAGACTCCCAGATAATATGCTCAAGTCTGATCATTGCTATCCTGAATTTGACCTAAATCCTATGCCTAAAGAGGAATTTCGACCTCCTTCACCTTCCCCTACTTTCAAGGAAGTAGATATACTTTCATCAGTCTTGAAAAAGTTGGGAGAGTTGGAGGAAAAGGTTGACAAACTTCAAGCAAAACCATCTACAATGCCTCACGAAAAAGAAGAATTGCTTGATGCTGCCGTTCGCCGTGTGGATGCTTTAGAGGCTGAGCTCATTGCAACCAAAAGGGTGAGCTTTATATTTTGGATAACTATGCTTTATAAGACAATGTAGATGATATGGATTCTCAAATCAGTACTGTCGACATGATGCATGACATAAATGCTTATCAGAAAAAGCGACTTTCATTTTGTTCTCGTAACTGATGACATGAAAATATTTCTTAATTGATCAAGCTGATGGTCATAAACCATACATGTTGCAATAAGAACTGTTTTACATTAAGAATGGCTTTGTGCTCTTCGAACAAATTCTTCTGTTCTATTCCCCTAATGCTTTACTGTAAATTTTGTATTCTTTGACATTCACTGGATCGTTTACACAGCTTTGCAGTTCAGCTTTTTAGTTTCATCAGTCAACAAATTGGTGTGGCAACAGTGGTTTACGTAGTCTGCAACCAGATGGGTTACTGATACGGAAGTCATATAATTACCTTTAGCATAGTTTTTTTTTATGAACAGTTCTCAACAATTGGGACATTACAGCTTCTTGTTGTTGTCGTCATCATCGTTTGTAATACTACTGAATAAAATTTACATTAACATGAAATGGTGAAGCATGCATTAGATAATTTTCAAACAAGTCTACAACTCAACTGCTTATAAGATTTAGCCCTAAAATAATGAGCATTGGAACACAAATTTATCTGACAATAAGATATTTGACAAGAACCTATTAGCATTGAACATAATCATCATTTAGATGACTAGTAAAATTCATATAAATACATTTTAAAGAATATAATGTAATGTATTAAACATTAATCCAGATATGCACACAAATATTGCTGCCATGTTTTTAGATGCATGGTATGTCAGCCCACCTCTAAGAGTTTATAGTGAATAAACAGCACAAAACATCACATAATTCTAGTTATTTCTAGTGCCTTCAGAGTTGGATTTGCTGTGTGCATCAATGAGATTAAAATTGTTCATCCTCCTCTAGCTTATGGTTGCATTTTGAATTAACAGAATTTGTAAATATTTTTTCTGTTTCATCTTGCGGGTATTTTATTGGGCTAGATTCTGCACAAGTTTGTGTGTTAATGCATCTGCTAACACATGCTTGCTTGCAAGACACCTATTGCAATGCTGGTTTTAATCTTTGGAAATGCTGCCAATCAGGAATGACCTTAAGACATCAAAATAAAGAGGGAGATGGCCGAAAAGGGCCATAAAGATAATATAGTGTATAAAACCATTGAGGTGTTCTCTTATCCGAATGCCCACTTGAGGCATGATCTTTCCAAGTTGACCATGGGCTCCTAACCTAGGCTAGTTCTACTGCTCATGCATCTAAAAGCACAATTGAAATAAGCTGCTTGAAGTTTTGCATTTCTTATTTTTGTAAATTTATTTGTGCTTCTGATGGGTGATCAGGCATATGAACTTGTATTCATTAATTGTTTCTGATCAGGCTCTATATGATGCTTTGATGAGACAAGAGGAACTGCTTGCATATATTGACCAGCAAAAGGAGGCTAAATTTCGGGTAAGTTACAGTCAACTAAATATGCCTTTAACCAGTGGTTTTTTTTTTTGCAGGTTTATTTTATGTGACTATTTCAAATGGAAGATTTAACTTATTATATGGTTTCATCAGTCCATATGTTTGATTCCTTTTATTCACACTAGATAAACTCTCAGCTTTGGTTGGTAGTCTTGTTTGTCTATCTGGAACATCTTTTGATGAGAATTTAGATATTCATATACCACCCAAGTCCTGGCTAACACGTGAAACATATGGCTTCTATTTTTTCAGTGTGTGCTCCTTTAGGTTAATTCTCTAAATTAGCTTATCTGGTTGAATTTTGGTCCATTGTCGGTCTCTCTCAGAACACTCATAAGATATCTGGTTGAAAAATGTGATTGTGTAAGTGATTTAGGCGATCATCTCTTTTATTGTCATTGGCACCATAAGATCTAGGGTAAAAGAAAGCATGAAGTGTGTGTCATCAGGAGTGGACCAGCTTTGATCACTATCAACCTTTAAGAATAGGAATTATTATATATGAAACCCAACTGCTCAAGGTCAAAGAAAACATCACTTATATTGAATTACAACAGTAATAATAGCATCCATCTGTCATTGTTTCTTGAATGGATACAATGGTTGATGATGAAGGCGAGGAGGTGTTCTTTCCAGTCAATTTGTTCCTTCTTTTGTGATAAAATTTTTACTTGTTAGAGAGGATAGCAGCAAATCTGTCTGGGTTTAGCTTTGAGGTTGTGTTTTGAGTGTTACTTCATTACATGTATTGCAATCTTGAGAAACATATATTGAGATTATCCAGTGTCCTTGAGTAACATTTGGTGCAACTAGATAGTTCTCGAGAGATATCATTCTGTAGTATAGATTTATATGATGCTTGTGATTTCCTAATTACTTTTTTTCCTGCCGTTTTGTAGAAGAAGAAATGTTTTTGCTTTTGAAGTATAACATCGGCAACCAAATGATACGACAGCTTGTTCAAAAGGAACTATATGATGTAATGATTTCCTAATTACTTCTTACCCCTCTGTTTTGTAATAGAAGAAAATTTTCTTTGCAAGCACTCTGGAGTTTGTATTTAGTTTGAGACCACAAGGAACTTCCAACGAATATAGATCGTGAGATTTTTAGATTGTGAGATTTTTAGTTCGCTTAATTAGATTGGGATTTGCTCGCTTGCTTGAATCTTAAATCTTCAAGTCTCCAGTAAGATCCGGATAGAAAGTGGCATTCTTTAGTAATGCACCTGATGTAATTCAATGCCAAATAAGATCTCGGGCTAATTAGATATTACTCTTGTAGTTAAGCCTTTTTAGTATTTCAATCTTTAGACTTAAAAATTTTATATAGAAATTTGAATGTAAAACATCCAGTTTTATTTATCCTAACATAGATGGTTTTATCAATGGAAACATGAAGATGATAGGTAAAAAGGTAATTTTAATGTTTAGTTATGTTTTCGATAGTGACGAATGACAACCGTTGGGGGTCATAGGTGATTGTTGTGGAAGATGCTTTACATATGTTGATGCTTTACATGCTTTAATGAAGATGCTTTACATATGTTGTTTAACAACTGTGTTGGTGATCCGGGAGATTTGTGATGTGGCGGTAGGGATTAGTCTTATAGGTACTCTAAAGCACACATTCAATCGTTAGAGCATTGCCCAGTTGCCCTTTTTCACTATTGCATACTACTCCCAGAGCTTGATGGCAAATCAAATACGATTTCAAGGGCCACCCTTAGTGGCAAGGCCATGATCGTTTCCTGGTGCGAGCCAACACATGAACCGCCACTTCCACCCACCATTATCTACATTGCAACCCCATCCTTTGGCTCCAACTTAACAGGACGACCTCCACCCTCTTCTCAATCATCCCATATCGTAGCTTTGTGGTCGTCTGTCAAGAATCTACGAGCTTCTTCGCCTAAGGCACTATCGTAGGCTCGGAGGTAAAGAAGCAAGAGCTAGAGGATGAGGAGGTCACAAAGCACAAAGGAGAGGTAGCAGGATTGGGATTACAGGAAGCACAAAGGGGGTTGACTCGTCACAAACTTACGTCGGAGATATCCTAGCTAGCATCGAGAGAGTGGTAAGTAGAACAGGTGACCTAGCAAATGTGGTGAGCCACAAAGAAATTGGCACTATAAACGAGCGCATCATAAGCCGACTCGCAGTAGACCACTATTCCACATTTGCGTCGTCTTCTTTCTCTTCCTTTGTCTCACATCTCATTGTCGTTCTCCCTCTTCATCCACAACACCTATCACGGCCCATAACGACATTATTGTTTACCAAAGGATATTGAAATTATATTTTTGTTTGGTACTTTCTAAAAGCAACAATGTTACAATAAATGAAACTAGATATTTCATTTTCATAATTATAAAAATTTTAATATAATTTTTTAAATATAAAGACTGAAACATTAAAGAGATTTAACTACACATGATGATTTATAATTAACTCCAAGATCTACAATACTTAGATTCATCAATTTGCTGGTGAGGGCACAGATGCTGATGCCCCTGCAATTAACTGCCCGGTTTTTGCCTCTCGCAGCAGGGTAAAAAAGTGGTCATAATAAGAATGAGTACAAGATGGATTTGATCGATCATCTGCTATGAATTCTAATGATACCTGCCCTTGCATCAGTGGTCGCACCATAGGTTTTTAGCTATGAATTGTAGTGGTGGTGGATGAGGTCTTCTTGCCCAGATTTCTTTTGTGGCGGTGGATGGAATCAATCCCATGTTGTTTCTTGCAGATCGATACGATACACTCATCAGGCACATCACTCACTATCAGTAGTTATCAGCTGTACAACTCGGTTCAACCTAAGCAAACATCCTTCGTTTAGGAGACTGACATGGACGTTATGGCTGTGGAACAATTAATTTGAGTCCCAATAAGAGATTAGGATTACTATGCAATATACTAACACTAACTTGGTCAACTTTCTCCATTGAAATCAGAAACAATGGTTTTTGAGCTTAATGCATTTGATGCAGGACATCGACGTTCTTGTTGATTCAAAAGTTCATGGAGATCAGAGGGACTTCAGTTAAATCATTCTCATAAAATCATACAATTTAATGATTCAAAATACATAAATGTTCTAAAACCATAAACACATCCAAGGATTAAATGCATGGTTTACATGAGTTAGAACTGATAAAATACAGAGCAAAGACTCATTAAGAAGGAGATACATATGATGTCAATATGAGAAATCCATTCATCAGAATCCCAAGGAGGGTAACAGCAGTAGAATGTAGATAATTGCAACTCCAAACAAGATCAAGGAAACAATGCACCCCAAATCATCTGCAGCAAGTTGAGGATTTTGGACCTAAAATCTATTCCACATATTCTTGAACATTCTAAGGCTTGAAGCCATTCTTTGAATTGTTCTAGTAAACATAAGTTATCTTGTTGGTGTTGTTTCAGCAAGTTTAGATTAATGATGGATTGAAACTAAAAAGTAATTCTATCAGAACAATGAAATGGTTACACTGTTCACAGGATGCAGTAAGACAATGAAATTAACTGATCATATCCCAGTAGAGGATAGAATGAGGTATAAGCAATCACTCTTTCTCACTAATAGGTTTCTGGAGTATTTTGAGCCACATCAATCAGGCACTGGCAGGAAAAACTTGAGTTCTATAACAATTCGTTTAGCCGAAAAAAAGAAAAAAGAATTACAAGGTTCTTCTAGCTGAATAAGATTATACACATGAAAAGTATTATTCAAATCCGAAAAACATGAGAAAATAAACTTGACCACAACAAAAGCAGAGTTCCCAGCCATGCAAATTTTGATCTTTCCAGTATCAAAACCTATGAACCACAAAGTACCAAGCAACAAACTTAATCACAACCACTGCAAGGAAACAAGATGAGACCATTACCAACAGCATTGATATACTTATCAAAATTTCAGATGTATCAGAACCGCTACTCGATTTCCTTTAACATATAAAACTATGACTCTGTGACCAGTCTTGATGGGACATCTTTAGAGAAGTCTTCATTAAAGAACATCCATCTGATTCTGTGTCACCAAGATGCAAAATATTAGACCAAGCATGAGTGATAACAACAAAAAACCTACTATCCAGAGAAGCAGAAAAGAAAAGGAGAATGCTCTAAAGAAGCATATATTATCTTAATAAGAGAGCATTAAGGGCTTTTAGTACATCATTAACCTTTTTATCTTGGTAAAGAAGCACAAGATTCTTACGTAAATCCAGTGGTACTAATACAAATAGCAAGTCAAAGGCACATGAACTGGCTATTCCCAATAAATCATGAAGAAATTTGCGTCAGCTATTGAAGGTTCCAAGTGCTACATCAAAATGCTCACCATAAGAATGATGAAAACATCAGAAAGACAAGAAAACTGGTACTTCAAGTATTGTGTGTGTGTGTGTGTGTATATGCAAAAAAGGAATTCTTTTCTTCTCCATCGATTCAACAAACAGTAAAATCAAAGTAGGTTTCTAACAGAGTTAAAATGTGCAAAAGCATTACAGAGGAGAAAGGTGCATCCTGGAGTTTCCAAATATACACTAAGATAAAGTACAGGTACAAAAAAAAGACAAGAAAACCAGTATTTCCAATATTTTTATCCTGAGAAAGATCATAATTCTCTTTATCAGCATAAAAGAAATTTTAATATCTCCATCAATGGAATAGACAATAAATTCAGAGTCTGTTTCAAACAGAGTTTAAAGATGCAAAAGTTTTAAATAGGAGAAAGGTGCAACCTTGAGCTTCCAGATTCACGAATATACAATGAGATAGACAGTGCCAGGTTTTGCTGCTTTCCAGCTTTGATGAAGTTGCATCATTGAGAAAATTCACATAATTAATTTAGGTGGATCAACATATTTGTTCTAAAAGATCAAAAACGACAATAAAGACTCCAAGTGAAGTTCCAAGTATTATCTATACAGTTTCCATTATGAAATCTTGTATATGTAGAAAACTCAATGCTTCTATTAGAAGATTCTGTTGCAATGTAAAGACAGTGACCTATTCAGAAAACAAAGAAGTAATGAAGAAAAACTACATGGATCAACAGCATGGATGACATGAGGAGGGAAAAAGGAAAAAGAAACAAGACAACAATAGCAGGTATAACCACTCCTGAACATATTTGTAAAGCTGCAAGCTTACAAAAACTCGGCCCCTTCGTGTCCAAAGGATTCCTAATTGTTTACAAGAAAAAGCAATAAGTGACATATTGCATGACAGTTCCTTCCAACAAGCATATTCCTAAAATGTTATATCCATTTTCAGCAGCCAGGAGTCATGAATTTCAAAACATGCCAGACTTCTGCATTATTTCTAGAAACTACAAAATCAGCTCTGTTTGTAAGATAATTTTAACAAGTTCACACAAAGATTCTTCTTCGCATATGAAAAAAGGAGAGATAAAGAGTGAGGGAGAAGAGACCGGGGGCAAGGCAGTTTGGTCAAATCACTATCCAGATTTTCATAATACTTCTCATGCCAATAATTTACCGATATCAATCTTTTTGTGATTAATTAGAATTGCCTCAGCTCTTAAAGCATGTAGACTTGATCATTTTCTTCATTGTTTAACCAACAAAGTAGTAGATCATGCAATTCAAGAAACAAAAAGCAAACCACCAAAGCAATTATGCAGAGAAATAAATTCTTACTGGTTTGCAACCTAAAATTTCGAAATTGATTAAGAGGTTTATCTCTCACAGTATACGGAAATTTAGCTGAAACTAACTTCAGGAACCAGAAACAAATGGTAGCATAATAGTTGAGTCTCACATCTAAACTCATTATCTTGTTAGTATAACTGACACGATATCACAATAACAATAGTCCCTTGATTATTGGCATTGTTGAAGAATTTTAGTTCTACTCAAATCATTGTAATCCCTACCTGACATGAAAATTTTGAATTTTGCTAAATCATTGCTAACCCTGTGTATCAAGTTTTTGCCTTACATTCTCTTAAAGAAATTAATCATAACATTATCTCAAGTAGCTGAGTAGAGCTTGTTTAATTTCTTGCAGCCCTCTATTAGTTTTCAAATTTTGTAGAGATTACATTCGGTCAAGAGTTTTTCTTATGCCACTGTCCTCGAGTTGCTAAGGAATTGTCTCGACCCTCTTCCCGTAAGATTGGCAATTACATTGGCTGTCATATTTAAGTCAGCAAGCTGTGTTTAAACATTTAGTATTTCTTATTGAATTGGCAGTTTAATGAGTTGCCATATGTGGTCCTCTAAATTATGGTATATAGTTCCTAGGCATCTTAAATTGAATTCACAAATGTAAGTTGAACACCATGTACAGCTAATCATCATGTTCTTATGTGTGGTGAACAAGTTCACCAAGGCAAAATAATTTCCTGATCACATAGATAGAAGAAACAGATCTAACAAGCACAATATGAAGTCTGACCAAAGAGCCACACTCTACTAAGAAGGTAAAAAGTTCTCGGACTAGAAAATTTACCTGAACTTATCTCCTAGAACCTGCAAATACATCAAGCAATCCACAACAATTCCACCATGTTGCGTGATGCACAATCGGTGCGGCACCAGGCGACACCTACATACATCCAAGTGATTACCCAGTCAGCACACTTGTTTAGTTCCATGAAAGGAGTATGGCAAAAGTCAACTTTAGCACCTCAGCAGTTGGCAAAGTTTCAGCTTTCCCAGCAACACAGCGGGCATCGCCACTCTCACCAAGCTGATCGACTGCCTCATCCGCATCAGGAAGCGGCACTTCTTTCACTCCGCCTGAAGTCTCCTCAAGAACCTTAGCAGCAACCTCATCAAGACGTCTATCCTCTTCAACCAAAGCGACAACCTTTTCAACAAGAACAGCCGATTCCTCGGCTACTTCCTCATCTTCCTTCTCAGATTTAGGGAATTCGACAACCGCATCCTCCGATTCAGCGAAGGACTCGACCGTAGTGATATAAGCTGGTTCCTCTACAGCAACGAGGGACTCAGCTTCAACTTCCTCGGCCAAGGCCGCTCCTTTGCCGCTCTCCGCTGTGCTATCAAACACAACAGCATCAGATCCTAACAACTCCTCGGCAGATCGAGAGCGATGGTGCTCCTGAGATGACGAAGACGATGAGGAAGATGTCGGGGATCCATCGTCGCTCTCCTTGCTGTCCTCAGCCGGCATCAACTCATCGTTATGCCCACTATCTGAAGAATAACCAGATACAAACGAGTTCAATAAAGAAAACATACATACGCATAAAACCAACATCAAAAGGGCAGAGAAAGAAGAAAAAGAAGCCACCTTGAGGAGAAGGATCGGCAGAAGGGAGGGCCATCTCCTTCTTGCGCCTGGCCGCTTTCCGCTTCTTCGCACCAGACGGCATGACGATCGATCGATGGATCCAAATCCGTGGATGATATACTCTTCTTCTCCCTCCTCTTCCTCGAACTCAAAATCAAATTTTTCGTGCAGCAAAAAGGATCAAGAATCAAGAAAGCGAGGAAAAGTGGGAACTTAAAGGGGGTTATGGTTGACGGTGGTGTAGCTAGGAAGGGGGGAGAGATTTAAGTGGGGAGGAAAACGTTGGCAAGGAAGGGATGGGCGGGGAGAGCGGGAGAATTGGAGTCAAGGAGAGCAGACAGAGACAGGGGAGCGGGCCTACTGGCGTACAGGTGGTGGTGGTGGTGATGGTGTTGTCTGCCTTCTTTTGTCTTGTTCTGTTGCGAAGGAGAAGACGAATCCAGAGACTTCCCTTCTCCTCTTATATTCCTCTGTGGTTGTTCACAGCCCCTTCTGCTTCAGAGAGAGCAACGAAGAGCGGAGGAAACCTTTGGGCTTCAGTCTTCCCTTGTCTTTTTCTTTATTTCTTTTGTCATAAATATTTAATATGTATAGTTCTCAAAAATTAAGATAGAATATTTATTCCACCAATTTTAGTATAAACAAATTATTTATATATTATAATATATTCCTTCGGATATCTAAATCTTTCATAAATATGGTTTTTTTTTTCTTATACATTGGAATTGACCACCGCTATTATATGACTGTCAATATATTTATCAACACATAAATAATTTTTATCATTGTCACCTCCTTCTTTCAATAAACATTATCGGTCACCACTATCATCCAATCCAATCGTGATTGTTTTTGGCCCTTTATATCGTCGCAATACTCAGCTCTTTCTCGTCATGTTGTCTCTATTATTTTTTTTCCTAATTTTTCCTTATATATGCCTCATTTATTATTAGGAAAGAGACCTATAAAAATAAGTGACCGAAGACTTTTCTCACTTCTATCAATAACCCGGTGAAGAGATTATCACTATACCAATATTTGTCCATTCTCATTTCATAAGTATAATATGAATGATCCATAATTGAGGAAAAGAAAATGATGGAGTTGAAGTAGAGGACATAAGCGATAAAAAACCTTATGATGGGATAGAGATGATCATCAGGCGTAAAAGATAGTTAGCGATATGATGAGATGGAGTCAGATAACCAGTAAAAATCACTTGGGGGAAAAAGGTTACGACGATGAAAAGCATTTAAAATATTAGAGAAAAACGAGGTACCAAATGAGATAAAAATATGACATCATCTAAAAAGTTAAAAAATAATTTTTTTATCAAAATCATATATCAAATATTCAAAACAGATGTACAAATAAACTTAAGCCACGTCGATGGATCAAGATACATATCATTAAATTAAATGGTTGATGTGCATGAGATCATCTTAACCACAAAATCATATATCATTGTCACCTCCTCCTTTCAATAAACATTATCGATCACCACTATCATCCAATCGTGATTGTCTTTGGCCTTTTATATCGTCGCAATACTCAGCTCTATTTTGTCATGTTGTCTCTATTATTTTTTTTCCTAATTTTTCCTTATATATGTCTCATTTACTATTAGGAAAGAGACCTATAAAAATAAGTGACCAATGACTTTTCTCGCTTCTATCAACAACCGCGTGAAGAGATTATCACTGTACCAATATTTATCCATACTCATTTCGTAAGTATAATATGAATGATCCATTAAGATATAATTGAGGAAAGAAAATGATGGAGTTGAAATAGAGGACGTAAGTGATAAAAAAATCTTATGATCGGATAAAGATGATCATCAGGTGGTAAAAGACAGTTATAATGGGACAAAAGCGATGATGATAAGATGGAGTCAGATAACTAATAAGAGTCACTTGGGGGAAAAAAGATGACGACGATGAAAAATATTTAAAATATTAGAGAAAGACGAGATTACAAATGAGATAAAAAATATGATATCTTATAAAATTTCTTATATATGTCTCATTTACTATTAGGAAAGAGACCTATAAAAATAAGTGACCAATGACTTTTCTCGCTTCTATCAACAACCGCGTGAAGAGATTATCACTGTACCAATATTTATCCATACTCATTTCGTAAGTATAATATGAATGATCCATTAAGATATAATTGAGGAAAAGAAAATGATGGAGTTGAAATAGAGGACGTAAGTGATAAAAAAATCTTATGATCGGATAAAGATGATCATCAGGTGTAAAAGACAGTTATAATGGGACAAAAGCGATGATGATAAGATGGAGTCAGATAACTAATAAGAGTCACTTGGGGGAAAAAAGATGACGACGATGAAAAATATTTAAAATATTAGAGAAAGACGAGATTACAAATGAGATAAAAAATATGATATCTTATAAAATTAAAAATTAAAAATTAAAAATAAATTTTTTCATCAAAATCATTAATTATTTGACGTGTCATATCAAATATTCAAAACAGATGTACAAATAAACTTAAGCCACGTCAATGGATCGAGATACATATCATTAAATTAAATGGTTGATATGCATGAGATCATCTTAACCATAATTTTCACTTAGTTATTTTTAAAATATATCTTAATATTTATTTATTAAAATCATATATATATATATATAATAATAATAATAATTTTCAGATGAATCGTTGGGCCTGCGTGGTGTCACGAGGGTGGTGGCACACTTGTGGCCTCGATCGGCGTGCATGCATATCATTTAATGAAAGAAGACGTCGACCTTGCTGTATTATTGCCCCCTCATGATGGATGAATGGTCGTACATATATGCATACATGTACTTGCGCAGTTCCATAAGAGAATAACATATCTCCCTCCATGTCCTAAGTCAAGACGTTGCATGACCCACACGCTAATTTGAATCCCACTCGCCTACGACGATGACGGCATATAGGAAAATATAGTTTCATTAGATGGGATCGATGTTCCCAAAAGCTACCACATGGCATAACGTGGTGATGTACGTACTGAACCATGCCGACACTATTAAAAAATATATAAGATAGAAATACAAAATAATATGTTTCATTAATATGAAAATATATGTGCTTTTTAATAATCATGATATCATATTTTGAGTGTTGTCATCTTATTTTGATTATCATCTTTGAGTCGAGTGATCGATTTGGTGAAGATGTACTCGAGCTTTCGATATTGTGTTAAATTTGAATTATTTTTCTTTTATATGTGTCGATATTGTGTTAAATTTAAATTATTTTTCTTTTATATGTGTCAAAGGTAATCATCATCGACGTCTGAATCAACCTAACATGATCTAGACTCAAAGATATACGAGTGTCTAAAGTGACTCCGTGATAATTCTATAGTAACCTCGAGGTGATACTGTAAACAAGATTTTTCAACTTGATTTTTTCTATGCTTAAATTAGTTCGAAATCCTTTTTGAAATATAGGTTTTTCTCGAAAGGAGAGAGCCCTCTAGTATAATGTTAGGTTGATTTTTATATCTGGTCGATAGAAAGATAGTTTGCAACTGTCTCAATATCACCTTTTAACGTTTTGTTCACATGGGCTACAAGGGAGAGATAAGTCTAGATGATTTTTCTTGGACTGTTGCCGATAAGGGTAGAGTGGAAGGTGATTGATATCTTTTCTTCCTACACTAGCCTTCGAAAGATATCATATGATGATTGACTATAAACATGTTTCCTATCAATATGAAAATAAGAATTAAAAGAGTGAAATTAACGATTTGGTATCACCAGAAAATTATTTTATACTAAAGCGTATAATAAATGATGAAATAATTATTTTTCACTAAATTCGATGCAAATTAATAATTTTCTTTAAGAAAATAATTTCATTTCAATTAGCATCTATGAGAAGACTACGAACGCAATAGGACTTGTTCTGGTGATAACATGGAAAATATCCACCTCCACAAATTTGCAATCATTCTCAAGTAATTCAACCATTTGGATTTACCACCAAATTCAAATCGATGCATCAAAAGAATCACTAACCATACAACAAGAAGAATTGGACATGAGAGCTGAAGATGCATAAGAACATACAAATCGTGAAAAGGAAAATGCAGCAAAAGAAGTAGAGATCAGAACCATCGCTCAGTGTATGATGGCTTCACATTCCAATGGTGAGCCCATGATGAACAACAGAGTTTAAGGCCCATCCTCCAACCCCATTTGCCCATTATCCTGTCATATTAGCTTCAAACCAAAAGCTTATCTCTACTTGTAATCTTCAACATGATTGATATATATATATATATATATATATATATATATATATATATATATATATATATATATATATATATATATATATATATGTGTGTGTGTGATTTTCTTCAAAAATATCCTTTTTATTTTAAAGTGCATATGTTTTTTGTTTTCTCCATAATCTCTTATTTTCATAATCTCATAAATACTCTTTCCTTCCCTTCTCTATCTATTGTCTTTCTCACATTCGCCTCATTGATACCACCCACTTGTTTCCTTTGTCCTCTACTCTGATTATGAGGCCCTATTGTTATTGTGTGATGTCCTTCCCCATCTATCGTGCAGTCACCTCTATCCTCTCCTATCACCGTAATATCTCATCACCTCTATATAACACCATTCCTTATCGGTTACATCCATTACCTTTTGCTTCGTGTTAGGAGAGGAGGGTGGTGCAATAGGTGAGAAAAGTGACTGATGAGTAGGAGGCAAAGGTGACGTATGTGATAAATTGGGAAGAATACTACACATACATAGATGATAAAATCTAGAATTAGAGGACAGAGAGAAGAGTTACGATATAAGGTGACAAAGGCAATAGAAACAATAAGTGATGAAGGGAAGAGTATTTATAAAATTATATAAAATAAGAGATACTATCGAGAAAAATAAAAAAAACAGAAGATATTTTTTAAAAAAATGAAAAAGAAAGCTTTTTTTTAAGGGAATTCACCCATGCATATATATGCAAATGCATCAAAAGCATTTGTTATTGACATCATCGATTGCATCATGTCGGGTGATATACTATTAGATTATACTAAATAAAAAGTCAAAGAAACCGAGTTCACATTCAACGATCAAAGGCGACTCACCCGACTCGACACTATTGGTGCCACCGCTTCTCTAGAAACTCGACACCTGTCCTTCTCCCACCTCCTTTGGAGTGCAACGCCTGTCCACCCACCTAGCATTCCACATCCTTCCGTGTCCAGCCACCGGTGCCACGAGTCAACTCCAGCTCAATCCATCTTGCACGTCCTCCATCCCAAATCTGGATCCGCTGACTTCCAATCTTCCACCTTGTAACTTTTGGGTCCGTTGTCTCCAGATCTTGGAAGTTTCTCTTTGAGGCCTCCAGCGTTATGATGATGCATGCAAGACCGTCATAATCTTTCACCTTTTTGTGACATACCATTAATCTCGAGATGTATGTCGAAATTATTCGCATAAAAATAATACTAATTATTATTATTGCAATTTTGCTTTTAATTTTCTTACTCCATGGGAGAACTGAGTCTTTATGCCAGGTCAACACGGCCGGGCCCCGTCATTATGCGGCAGCTTACGCGGTGCCGAAACGAGAACGGAATTCCTTTTCACACGTGATCCGAGTTGACTCCTGTTTCTGCCGAACGCCAGTCCGAAAGACATCAGAAGTCAACTCTCTCTCTCTCTCTCTCTCTCTCTCTCTCTCTCTTTCTGCCCCTTTTCGCGCCTGTATATATTGCTCTGCTCTTTGTTGAGATCCAAAGCCATCCCCTTCTTCTTCTTCTCCAGGATAGACAATGGTCAATAGACAGTGGCGTCGCGGCCAGACCATCGGCCGCGGCTCGACCGCGACCGTCTCCCTTGCCGCAGCCTCCCCCTCAGGCCACCTCTTCGCCGTGAAGTCGGCCGAGCTCTCTCTCTCCGCCCACCTGCAAAGAGAGCAAGCCATCCTCTGCTCCCTCCACCACCCGAACATCGTGTCCTGCCTCGGCTTCGACGTCGCTGCCGAAGCCCCCTGCGCGCCGCTTTCCTACAACCTCTTCTTGGAGTACGCCCCCCTTGGTTCGCTCTCCGATTGCATGATGAAGCACGGCGGCCGCTTAGAAGAGGCTGCGATCCGTTCCTATACGGGCGGCATGCTCCGCGGCCTCGCTTACCTCCACGCGAAGTCCTTCGCGCATTGCGACGTCAAGAGCCAAAACGTCCTGATATGGCCGGACGGGCGCGCCAAGATAGCGGATCTCGGGTGCGCGCGCTCGATTGCGGGGGACGGCGACGCGGGGCGGCCGATCGCGGGCACGCCGATGTTCATGGCGCCGGAGGTGGCGCGAGGAGAGGAGCAGGGCGCGCCGGCCGACGTGTGGGCGCTCGGGTGCACCATCATCGAAATGGCCACCGGGAGACCGCCGTGGCCCGACGTCGTCGATCCGGTCGCCGCCCTGCACCGTATCGGCTTCACATGTGACGTCCCGAAGCGCCCCACCTGGTTGTCGGACGAGGCCAAGGACTTCTTGGACAAGTGTTTGAGGAGGGACGCGAGAGAGCGGTGGCCGGCGGAGCAGTTACTGGAGCACCCGTTCGTGGCGAAGCCGAGTACAGCTAGCTGCTTATCTGAGAGTGCTCTCGACCAGGAATGGATCTCCCCAAAAAGCACACTGGAGCAGGTCTTATGGGACTCTGTGGCAGACGAAGAAGAAGAAGAAGACGAAGAGATGGAAGCGGCGGAGAGGATTCAGCAACTGGCCACGTCCGGCTTTCCGACCGCCAACTGGGCACAGGATGACGATTGGATCACAGTAAGGATCAGCGAGGAGGAATCTGCAGCTGTTCCAGTAGATGGTGATGAAGACAACGTTGGATTTGGTGTTAATGCTCATCACAGTGATGAAGTTAATACTGTAGCGATGGCAGAGGAGAGAGAATTATGTACATCTGTTAGATATGTTGATAATGAATTGTGTTCTTTGATCATTTGAAGCGTTTTTCTCTTTTATATACACAGCTTTAATTTGGCTATGTGCTCGTCACTTCCAAGAAGCCACCGGCATTTTCGGGTCGGGGAACAGAGGTTATGGCCATTAAAGACGCTGCTCGCTAGGTTGCAGGTCGCGAGAAGATGCCCATTAGCAACAATTGCTACCTCAATCTATTAATCTCTCTCCTACATGCGGTGGATGCAGCTGGAGAAGCGTCGGTGCACTCCATTTACGACAACTTTTTGACGGCGCCGTTTAAAGATCTTATCAGAATCCAGCTGTGTCTGCGCATAAATTCTGTTCTTTTTCGAGAAGGAAACATGAGAAAGATCACTAGATCTGCATTGGAATCTAAGAGATCCAATTGCAAGCAAAATGTTTCTCCTTAATCAAAGTCAATCGTTTTGTCTCTGTTTCAGATCTTTCATCGCGACCTGGAAGACATCAAAATGGTGTGGAATCGTTCGAGACTTGAAAGCTTGATCGGCCCTACTCGGGGACCAAATCAACATGGCCTTCTTCTAGATTTCAGTTCATCTAGAAGAGGGAGCAGATGAATCCTAACCAGAAACAGAGCAGGTTACCGACTCCGTTGCCCGACTCGAACACGTTGCATGCTCTTCAACCTGTTGACTTTTGGTCGATTGTTTGCTTCGGTTGCGTTAGTTAAAGAAGGGTTTCAGAATCTTCTTCTTTCTTCTTTTCAAAGTTGACTTTTCATTCGAGGTAGCGGGAGGTCAACGAGATGTCAGCGAAGCAGGTCGTTTGGTTCACATCCTTATCCCAAGTGGCCGACGACTTGCTCCGAGTTCGGTCAGCTGCCACGGTTGATTACCAGTGTTTGTTCTCGCGCCAATTGCTCGAGTTTCTTATTTATGCTAGAGATATTTTAGTCTCTTATATGAGTTGACAAAGAAGAAAAGTCTACTGTATCCATATCAACATGAACACTCTTCTCTTCACCCCAACTTGGGTTGGAAGGTTATGACAAGTCAATGGAAATGGCCAAATGCCAAGGAATTCATGACCAAGCACAGCAACATTAAGAATAATCAAAGTTTGGGCAATTATGCTATAATGGGCTCTTTTTGTTGCTTTTAGTCTCACATAAAGTCTGGTGTTTGCCTTTACCTCAGTGTGTGATCCTTATTCAGAAACATAATGTCTTCAATAAACAAAAGAAGATTAAAGATGTATCAAAAATTTTTTAGTAGATTATGCTGCTAGTTTCTTAGGTCAACTCTGCAGTAAAACTCTGGTTCTTGTTCAAGATAAGAGGCAATTCCATCAGCATGTTCTACCTCGTGTTGTCTCAGTGGCTTAGTCTCAAAACTACAAAGTAATAAACATGACACAGCAGTTCTTGCTCTCCTCGCAGTTTGAAGTAGCAGCCATGTTCTACAAAAGTCAACTCTGCTGTTTTCCAGCTCTACCTTGTCTCATCTGGTGAGGACACACACACAGTCCTACGGCTGTACTAAGGGAAGGCAGTGTTTGTGTTGCAAGTCTACTTGTGTTGTGGGTTATGTCCGAGATTTGATGTTTGGCAATCACATTAAAATAGCTTTAATGCTTGGATTCAATAGAATCAACCAAACAAAACAAAACTCAGAAAGGATTTCTGCCTATTTCACAGTTGAAGAACATGGCCATAGAGTTTTTTGTCTCCCATTCTACAGCCCAAAACTTCATGATCTTTATGGTCGTTGATGTCCATATATTTCTTGGTGAGCTCTGGCATTGAGCTCAACCAAGCTGCCATGACTACTGCTGATTCAAGGTACAGCCAAAGAACCTCCCGCCAGCTGACCCAAATTGTTAGACAATCCAGCTTCAACTCTGCAGGACAAACAGGTGGAGATACCCTAAAGACTTGCAGCTGCAACAGGACAAGGTGATAGCAGGGCACAACCTGTATAAAACTATGAAGTCTGTACCCTTCATGCTTAATACTCTGTCTTTAACCAGTACCGTGATATCTTTTTGTGGGCAAAGCAACAGGCCAAAGTGGCCAGTGCCAAATCCCTAGGGTGTCTGTGACTGCTGATATCTTTTCCCCACCCCCACCACCTCCATGGATTCTAACCTTCTTTCTCTGAAGCTTTTGCCTCTCTAGCCCCCCTATCCAGGGTTAGATTATTCCCAGACTCGTCTTTATGCTGAGGAGAGAAGCTTTGGAGAGGATGAAAGACACTCCCGTGGCCACTGATGGCAACTTGAATCACAAACATTGATGCAGTACTCCCTCCATTATCCTTCTGCAAGCAAAGCAAACGCCTGCTGCAGTTCACTCATCTGAGATGAAGTATCCTTGCGATGAACAGGACCTTTCTCCGGGAGGCTCTTGCGTCTGAGCGGCTGAATCACCCGGGGGGAGGTTCACGGGTCGGTCCCAACACGTCAGCCGAAAAGGGCCACGTGGGGTCCAACGCAACAATAGCGATGCTCGCTGCACGCGCATGCTCCGGTGCACCTCCGCTTGCTGCTGCTCATCAATGGCGCGTTGGTCGTCTCCTGTTCAAAATTTTCGTCTCCTCTGCTGCGCTTCTTTTACTCGCGCACGTCTCTCTCGATCTCATCGGCATTCGCGTCGGTCGTCCCGCTGCGCTTCACACACACACACTCTCTCTCTCTTGCCTTTCTCGTAAACGTAAAAGAAAAAGCGAGCAGAGAGAGGAGAGGGGGTGAGAGAGAGAGAGGGAGAGAGACAGAAGCAGAGAAAAGAACAAGAAAAAGGAATAGAGGAGACAGACTCGAAAGCAGAAATAACAGCTGACACTCTTTCTTTGCCCCCCCTTTCTCTCTCTCCTCTATTTATTTTCTCCACCACCCTTTGTCTCTGTCACTCACCAGAGATCCCAACCCAAGGAGAGAGGAGCAAGAAAACAGAGAAAGAAGCAAAGAGACGAGGTGGGACGGACTCACCAGGGTCTCTTCCGGAATGTGGCCAGCCCTCGGGACCTCTCCTTCCCCAACAAGGAGGAAAAGGTCAGTGCACTGTTACTAATCCTCTTCCTCTTGCTCCTTTGTCTCTTAAAAGATTCTTCGCGTAGAGTGGTGTTGTTTTTGTCATGTCGTTAAGGGTGGGTGGGAAAGAAAGAGGAAGGAGGCGGCTCTCCTCTTCTTCTTTCCTTTGCTTTTGATGCTATTTTGCTTCCTAGCAAGTATCATCATCATATGTGGTATGAGTGAATCCCTCTGGGGAGGGAAGGGACTTGTGGGAAAGAAACACTGTGAACTTTTGGTGGAGCTATTCATGTGGATGACCGCTGATTTCTCCTCTGACAAAGGTGAATATGTAGCAGGCAGACATAAAAGGAGAAATAGAAGATTCAAGTGATCGCAAATGATGAATTTGCTGATCCCAAAAGTTTTACTTCTGTGGCCAACCAAGATGAGAAACCTGTGGGCTGACAGATGATACTTTGCAGTAGGATAATGTTCTTCAGGTTGAACATTGCATCAACCGATATATCATCTTACCAAGATGAGAATGATGATGCAAAATTCAAATATTTATCTGTATTTTCAGTTTAATGGACGATTCTGTCCAATGCTGATGAAAGCTAGTTAGTACGTTGTGATAGGTCAGCTAGAATTGATCTTGATAAACTTATGGGAATTGTGACAGAATTGTTTTCAGTGGAAAAGCAAAGTGTGGAGAGGCCATTGCTTTGACTTGTTTTAAGGCCTATCTTTTAGAGGTTGACTGCTTCTAATGGTTGTAGAGAAGATGGAAGCTATCAAGAAACTAGAAAATTGGTCTTCAGCAGATGGGTTGATCAACATAGACAAACCTTGCTGATGATGATGAGGGAGAAAGAATATAAAAGGCAAATGAAATATCAAGGGCATTAAACATAGTGATACATGGAACCCTAATGTCTGACTTTAATCTGCATTCTTGATTGCCAGTGTGCCTCAGATACATATTGGACACTTGGCTATGTAAGGAACTTTTCTTGTCTTTTGAGTCATAAGATGGGCTATGAGGATTCCTTGGGACAACCCTACTCTGGAGACCATAAGAAGCATTTGCATTCAGAAAATTGTTGATGAGCTAAACATTATGAACTTTGAGGAATGCCTTAAGATTTTGGAAGTTATGTTAAATTTTGAGTTTTAGGGAGAAATAATTATTTCCACAATAGTTATTTTCAAAGAATGTACAATATGTGCTTATTACATTCTTCTACTACTTTGTACAAAAAAAAAGAGAAAAAGAATGTATATTTCTTTGAGTGAGGGCAAATTTGGGTCGGTACATAGAAGCTATTGCCTCTTTGGAATGATCCTACTGAAGAGCAGGTAAAAGTCATCTGTAAGGAACATTATGCACTTTGGTTTGAATGAAGCCCTAAAAATCATCTGCAAGGAGCATTATGTACATTCTCATGTGTGCTAAATATTTTACGGTACAAGGAATGTCTTTGTAGAGCTATGAAAACATTCAATATCTACCAATAATCCTTGTTTAAAAATTAAGCTTGTGCTTACCCTGTTCATAGCAATTGGAAGTACCTTTAACTAAGGATGGGCCGATATCTTCTTTTACTAGGACATCCACTTGTATGATTTTTGTTCTTTGTAGTTTCTGATGTTGAGCCAGACAATTGAATGCCTCTTAACATATTATTCCTCATTTCTAGGTACCAAGATGATGGTGATCCAGGCAACAACAATGCGCTCCCGCAATAAGACACCGGATTCTCTAGTCCTTTTGATTCTATTAGTCAATATGAATTAGATAAGGACATGCTTGGAGAACTAGGGAATGAAGCCATTGGTCCGCAAGACATATATATTTTGGGTCATTATAAATGACATTTCTCATCTCTATTTCTAGTTCAGTTCAATGACATTCAGTTCAGTTCAATTCTCTTCCTTGTTGGTATTTACCTAGGTTTATACTTCAGTTCAATTCTCTTCTTGGGAGATGAATGCTGACAGGTAGCAACATATATCTTCACAAAAAACCAAGGTAGAATTCAGCCATAAATTCAATTCAGAGCAAAAAAATTACTACACATGCCTTTACAATTTGATTTGGTGCATGTACTTATTTATCTGATATGAATGAATGAACATGCACATCTCCAACTTGCAGGGTATGCATGTGTGTATCTTGTGCTAATGCCATCAGAGAAAATGAACAAACAAGTCCAATCTAATGTAAATGTTTTGTTACCTCAAAATATGTAGCAGTGGCGACTTGAGACGTATAATTATCTGTTGTTATCTCAACATATATTTCCTGAGACAAATGCATAGACAAAGCTGTGTTGTTGAGAATTGTAGGTAACAATTGTTGTAGAGTGTCTCAGTCAATACAAGAGATTTGTTAACTCACCTTCATGCAAGTACAAGCATCTACAGCTTCTGACGACCAAGGGCTTCATGACCTCTTTGACGATCCACAACAGCATGCAAAATCCAATTGATTGACAGGTTCCTTTCGAGTGAGAGTTCTGAGTCATCGATCAAATAATACTTGCAGAAACAACAAAAGATGGCGAAGACTATATATCCCGAATAGCTTTTATACTTGCAAGATGGACAAGTCTATACATTTGTTAAATAACGCCAGAATAGATAGCACGATAAATTACAATGTCCATGTAACTGGTCCGACCTGGTTCTTTTGAATACACGTGAGAAGAGTAGAAGAACGACACGATTTGGCTTTGTGAGTCAGCATGTGGAGTCAATAATCATTCGTCTTCCAGTTGCCTTCAAATGCTACAGTTCCTGCAAAAGTCCAATATAGTCATGCATTGGGACCATGTAATCATGCAGAAATTATATCATTTATCGCAGAAAGGATGTTCCTTGATTCAGAAGTCAAGAAAAGGGAAAGCATGACAAACATTTGATATATTAAATGTTTATCAAACACCAATCAGAGAGTTTATCAACTGGGAAATCTTCAGCTACATAAGTATTAAATGTCTGGACTCTCTGTCCTTGGGCGGATACACTCGTGTTATGAGGCCGAAGAATATACCACAGTGTCTTTCAAGAGAAACAATTTGTGCCAAACAAGAGTTGTCAGGCAAAATGATATATAGGCAATATCTTCTATGAGAATATGCCAAGCAGCAATCATATCATGAAAATGTGCCAGGTTAGAAATCACTAAAATTGAAAAAAATAGAATCCTTTTCTGAGAATGATGACTTCATATTGAGTAGAAGATCACTGAAAAAATTGCCATCCCCAGATACAAAATTTGAAAAGAAAGCAGTTGGAAAGTGAAGGCAACTGAGGTGAGGTTGAATTGGAACAGTGCATATGCTCATTTTTTTCATCACATAGAAACATTGCAAAATGGCCATGAACAGCTGCATGATGCATAATGGTGGTAAATCAAAGACACTGTAGAATGAGCACAATGGCATAATTGCTCACTGTGAATGCATAATAACCACAAATAACCAGAGATGTACTTGCTTGTGGATGCCTTGTGTATATATAAATGAACTTTTGCCAATGTTTACTCTCATTTTATGTCTGAACAATGTTATCCAACTTGCAATTAAAGCTTTTACTGAATTGATTTAGACTGTCCAGATCATTAATAGTTCCATTACCCAGTTCACCAGAGTTTCTAAATGTATGTACTTTCTCTAAGCAGTAATAACGCAATAGACAGAGAATAGTTGCATCCAAGAAAGACATTTTTCTTCTAAATACACAATGACAAGTCAAGACAAAGAAGTCACCTACATCTATGGTTAGTATCTAAGAGAACTGGAATAAACACACAGAAATATGAGATTGTGATACTAAAAGTATCAGCCATGTTAGATATGATTTGATTTCAGCAGATTGATGCAGAAGCAAAAAATTAAGACCACCTCTGCTCACAAAGATTTATCCTATTCCGTCATTTCAGTGATCCTGTAGTCTTAATAAACTTGTTTCAATGAATCCAACTTGTACGTAGTAAACAAAAAACATGAGATGGGGAAATTTAGGTGAAATTACCAAAAAACAAAACATCAAACTGCAAAATGATGAAAGCAGAATGCATGAGCTAATGTAATGTTACACAAATCCAGGAAATTATCACTCGTTAAAATACACTCACGCAGGATGTTAACCAGTTAAAGTAAAGTAAAATTTTGATACATGCGCTTACCTGCTTCGCATTGGTGAAAACTAATCACCATCAGCAGGTAACAAGTACTCATCACCATGGTCCTCAAAGCTAGCAGCCGAAGAAACAAGTGCAAGGGTGTTCACTGGCGACACTAATACAATCAATTTGAGAGTTATTAGAAATTATTGATCAACAGACAAAACCACAACTTTGAAATGTGTCTTACCCTCTGTTTCATCTCCTATCCAATCTTGTGCACATATCAAGCATTCTACAATCACTGCATCGGTCGCACTTAAATAGTGATTTAATGATCTCGCTTCACTGTCTAATGGAACTACTGAAATAGGAATTGCTAAAATATCACGAGCCATCATAGAAAGAGCAGGATATTTGGCAGCATTATATCTCCACCAAGCTAAGATATCAAAATTGTCATCAAGACTTTTTGAGGGATGAACAGCTTCCTCCAAGTACATATCCAGATCAGATCTTGCTGGATGACCTGATGACGTCTCTTTAAGATACTGATCCAACCCACGTTGTGTGTCAGATAGTGTGATACGAGAAGATTTACATTCTGCACCATTCCCATGGTCAGCACCGTCATAGCTACTACTATTCCCACCATAGGAGGCTTGGTTTTTTGAAGAATTAGCAGACTGGCCTATATATTCATTGTACAGATTTACAAAGCTGTCACGAACATTATCAATCTTTGTCTTGGCTTCAGATGCATCATCATAAATTCGATTGAAGAAGTATTCAACTGGCTTCATCTTATATCGAGGATCTAAAACAGAAGCGATTGCCATTGGCATTCTAGTTAAATCCCAATACTGTTCGAATTTCTCAAGCATCTCTTTGGCCATTGATGCAACAAAAGGCTGTGGGCTACTGCACCAGGACTTCAATAGCAAATGAATACCACACATATCTCTAAAAAATAGATTGGAAGTTGGGACTCCTGCAGCAGAAAACTTGGCCATAGCATCATTGTAAAGCACTTGTAGACACCCAACAATAGCTCTAACATCACTCCAATCCTTCGGTGAAAGAAAGCATGTGTTTTCCACATCATTCTCTGCTAAGTTCTTAAAAGCCTCTTGATATTGACAGGCAGTTTCAAGCATGAAATATGTTGATGGCCAACTAGCTGGAGCATCAAGAACTAATGGCTTTTTTGGGATGCCCATTTGCTCGGCATCTTTCTGAAATCTTGCTAGCCTGTCTTGTGAGGATTTTACATTTTGCACGCAAGCACGGACTCTATCAATGATCTCACAAGCCAATTCGAGGCCTTTCTGGACAACAAGATTCAGCAAATGACCGCAAGATCGAGCATAGAATAGATCACCATTTGAAATAAGGAAACCCTTCATACGAAGGGATCCAAGAAGCTCACTTGCCACCAAATCACTGGTGCTACAATTGTCGAGAACTATGCTACATAGCTTCCCATCGATATTCCACTCCTGCAACTTCTCCAATATAATTTTACTGATTTCTTGTTCCTTCTCTGGACATCCGACATGAGCAAAGTTAAGGATCTTCTTCTTAAGCCTCCAATCATTATCAACATAGTGGCATGACACACAAGCATACTCTACATCCTCATTCGACCTCCACACATCGACATTGAGGCTGACCCGAGAATGTAGCCTGTCTAGTACATCATGCAACCTCAGCCTCTCATTCTCGTACATCTTCATGCAATCTGCCTTCACGACATCGGCCGACACCAATTTAAAGAGTGGCTGAAGATTCCTAACAAATGTCCTGAAGCCGACATGATGGACGATGTTGAACGGATACCCATGCAGAATGACCATGCGGGCGAGATCTTGCCGGCTCGCCTCCTGATCAAACTGGGGGTGATCGGAACTCAGAACACCCTCACTCTTGGCGTCGCTCGACCTGAGGACGAGCCGACGGACGACCAGCTTCTTGCGCTTGATCCGCTTAGTAGATGTGCAAATCACCAGGTGGTTCTTCAGATGCGTCGTCCCACTCCGGCTGCTCGCCGTGAGCTGCTTCTTGCAGTGGTTGCATACGGCGACGTAGCTCCCATCGGCCTTGCGCTCCTTAGTAAAATCATTCCAGACCAATGATCGCAACTTCCGGGCTCTCGGATTATGAACAGCAATCTCGTTGCTTTCGTTGGCGTCCATCCTAGTCGACTACGGCATATACTCGATCATCTACAACACGATGAAACACCATATAAAGAAGAAACATCAAAGAAAGAAGCTTGCTTGGATTGGAGAAAATGAACAACGATCATATGACAACCGGGTAAGAATTGCATCAAACAAGACACGAGCTCAATGGTATGTCACCAGAAGCAAATGGCTCGAAACAGAAATCTTCGGAGCCCTAGTCGGAGCTCCGGAGGAAGACGGATACGACCCTCGATGTAAGCGATCGAACGCCTACTTAGAACAGTCTTGGGGCGAGGGCGAAGGCGAGGAACAGGGCGGGGCGGGGCGGGGCGGGGCGGAGCCGAGTTAGGGTTTCGGTTTCGGATGGGAATGGGGGATCGAATCGAATCGAATCGAATCGACGAGGGAGACGAATAAGCGGATCGCGTTGGTACCAAACGCTATCCCGAGTTAAATAAGATGGGTCGACCTATCCCGGTGGTGTTACCTGGCTGGATCGCTCAAGATACGAACTCGGGTCCGATAATTAACGGATGCGGATTATCGTAGGATATTGGGTCAGATGTTGGATCTTTTCATGTTGTTGGTTACGGATTATCCATACTCGACCCGATGCTGACTTTGAAGTTGCTGTTGAAGTTGAAGACTTGATTCAAGTGTTTCGGGCGCGATGAAACTATGCGGCGACGGAGGCGCCACCTTTCACGCCCTCCTCGCCGACTACCGCTCTCTGCTCGCCCGCGGCCTGCCCCCTCCCGCGCACACCTTCCCTCCCCTCCTCCGCGCCTGTGCCGCCTCCTCCTCCGTCTTACTCCCCCTCGGCCTCGCCCTCCACCTCCACGCCCTCCTCCTCGGCCACTTCCCCGCCGACCGCTTCGTCTGCTCCTCACTCCTCCACCTGTACTCCTCCTCCGGCTCCCTCCCCTTCGCCCGCCGCGTCTTCGACGAGATCCCACTCAAGTCTTCCGTCGTCCCCTGGTCCGCCCTCATTGCCGCCTACTCCCGCGCCGGCCTGCCCGGATCCGCATTCTCGCTCCTCCATGACATGCGCCAGAGCGACGTCCGCCCCAACTCTGTCACCTTCCTCTCCCTGCTCCCGCTCGATCTCGTTCCCCTCCAATGCCTGCACGCCTCCGTCGTCCGCCACGGCTTCGAGTCCGACCTCGTCCTGGCCAACTCCCTGGTGAGCGCCTACGGGAGGTGCAGCGTCGCGCTGGCTCGGAGGCTGTTTGATTCAATGCCCCTAAGAGATATCATCTCGTGGAACTCACTGCTTTCCGGTTACTCCAGGATCGGTTGCGTTCGGGAGGCGTTCGATTTGTTTGCCGAAATGAGAAGCGACGGAATTCATGCCGATCATCCAACGTACGCATCTCTGTTGTCCTCCGTCGTCAATAGCAGCGATGGAGGAGGAAGAGAGGGGTTGGTTCGTTTAGGCAAGTTAGCCCATGCGGCACTGTTAACATCTGGGCATGAACTGGACGCCCACGTCGAGACCGCGCTCACGGCATGTACTTGAAGTTTGGGGTCTATGGCGACGCGTTTCTGCTCTTCGAACGCTCGTCGGACCGGCGGGACGTCGTGTCGTGGACCGCCATGATCTCCGGCCTCGTCCAGAGTGGTGCATCCGACAAGGCACTGATAGTTTTCCACCAGATGCTGCGGTCGGGACCGGCGCCCGTGGCTTCGACCCTAGCCAGTGCTTTCTCAGCCTGCGCGCAGTTGGGGTCGTCCAAACTCGGAGCTTCCATCCATGGTCATGTGTTTCGGCAAGGCTTGCACCTGGATGTTCCTGCCCAGAATTCACTCGTCAGCATGTACGCAAAGGGCGGTCGTCTGAAGCAGAGCCTGTACGTGTTTCAGGCGATGGAGGATCGAGACCTCGTGTCGTGGAACTCGGTGATCTCGGGCTGTGCTCAGAACGGTCATCTGGCTGAGGCCTTCTTCCTTTTCGGCAGAATGAGGGTGGAGTCGCAGAGGCCTGATACGATAACTGCGGTTGCGCTCTTCCAGGTATGTGCCGCCATGGGCGCGCTTCACCATGGCAAGCTGGTTCACTGTTTTGTGATCAGACACGAGATAGATCCGTCCATCGCCCTCGATACATCTCTGGTCGACATGTACGCGAAGTGCGGCGATCTGAGAGCGGCTCTGAGATGCTTCGCGTCGATGCCAGAACAGGATCTCGTGTCGTGGGGTGCGATCATCGCAGGATACGGCAGCCATGGAATGGGAGAATTGGCTCTTCGAGTGTACAAGGATTTCCGCAACAGGGGAATGGAGCCGAACGATGTTATATTTCTAGCCGTGCTCTCGGCTTGCAGTCACTCAGGGCTGGTTTCCGAGGGCCTCAGGATTCTGAAGTCCATGACAGAGCAGTTCAGCTCGAAGCCCAGTCTCGAGCACTGGGGATGCGTCATCGATCTCCTGTGCAGGGCCGGAAGGTTGGAAGAAGCGCTGGGGTTCGCGAACACGATGACGCCGAGGCCCAATGCAGATATCTTGGGGATGCTTCTTGATGCTTGCAGGACGAATGGATTGGTGTCATTAGCGGAGGCGGTGGCGAAGCAGATAGCTGCGCTGAGGCCGGATTCTGCCAATAGCTACGTCCAACTGGCTCACAGCTACGCCGCGATGCGAAGGTGGGATGGCGTGGGAGAGGCGTGGGTGCAGATGAGAGAACGAGGGTTGAAGAAAGCGCCGGCATGGAGTTTCGTGGAACTGAATGGGACCATCACCACATTTTTCGCAGAGCATCAGACGCACTCTCAGCAGGATGAGATACTCTTTTTGCTGAATATGCTCGACGGCGAGATGAGAGAAATCAGTGGAAGCTCCGGGTATCGGCGGTGGGAGAGCAGTATGTTGGATTTTGCGGGCGATTCAGGTGAGATAGGTGACAGTTGCTGGTCTGCGGTTGCATGAAAGAGCAAGCAAACAGTTACTTGAGAAGTCATGGCAAAATGCAGGCTTCGAGATGAACATAAGATACGAAAACCCTGCTTCAAGGAAAATTGAGAGGACATTGGATAAAGCAGTGGCGAAGCTGTGGTTTTACCTTGCTGTGCCAACCGTGAAATTGAACATTAATCGGCTCATCAGAAGCATCATATGATGAGAAGCCAAGGAGAGTCGGACTACAAACAGGGCTTGCCCTACGAGAATAAGAACACAACGGGTGCCAAGAAACATAAGAAAATAGGTATCAATGACTAATTATATATTATCCATTGTAGTTTGATTTTTATAATTTAAAAAATTATATTAATATCACTATAATTACGGAAGTAAAATATTTATATTCATTTATCCTAATATCATCGATTTTATCAATAAATATAAAATATAAAAAATATATAATTTTAATTTTTCCGTTAGTGGTGATGGACGATGGTGTCGCTAGGGGGCCATAGATGATTATTATGGATAAAGAGAACGACAACAAGAGGTGAGGATCGCTCGGTAACTATGTCAACAATGGATATGATGGCGTATTTTACGTCGATGACGTACTCAATGTCGAATTCTAGGACTTACATTTTTCTATCGTCGTTGGATACCTCTGTCGGGAGCTCAACAATCGCTCGTTGCCAACCTTCCAGAGCTTTCCTTCCCTGTCGACGACAATCGTGGTGAATAGAACTCTGACAATGAGCCTCCCATCTCTCCTTTTCCATGCTTATGTCGGAATTGGCATAATAGGGGGGGGGGGGGGGGGGGGGGGGGGGAAACTAGAGCTCTAGCGACCCTAAGCTTCGGGTCGAGCGATCCGCCCAACGAGTTAGTAGTGAGGTAGTCACCATCTTTGCTATACACGTCGTAACGGTCACCACTATCTGCGTCGACGTCGATGCAGTTGCCAAGCGATATTGCTATACATCTATATCGACGTTGACGTAGTTACCGAGTGATGAAAGGATCGCTTGACATTTGCATTGACAACCTTTTCATCGCTCGATAACTACATTGATATCGACATAGATGGTGGTGGCTGTTGTGGTATCTATGATGAAGATGGTAGTCGCCTTGTCGTTGATCCATTGGGCGAATTGCTCGACTCGAAGTTGGGGTCGTCGAAACTCTTGCCACTTTGTTCGTTGTCACGCTAGTTCCAAGATGGGCATGAAAAGAGGAGATTGGAGACTCATCAGAGGAGGAATTCTATTCGTCGTGATTGTCGTTGACTAAAAAGGGAAGCTCTAAAAGACTGATAGGTGAGCGATTGTCAAGCTCTCGATGGATGTATCCGACAATAGTAAAAAAATATAAGTCGCAAAATTCGATGTCAAGTATGTCATCATACCCATCATCGACGTAGTTATCAAACGACCCTCATATCTCATCGTCATTCTTCTTATCCACAATAACCACTTACGCTCCCCACATTGTTATCATCCATCATCACCAATTGAAACATTAAAAATATCCTTTTATTTTTTATTTTTATATTTTCTTAATAAAATAAAAAATATTAAAATAAATAAATTTAAATATTTCACTATAATTTTTTAAAATATAAATCGAGAATTAAAGATAACTAATTTTAGGAATAATCTATAATTAATCCGTACCTCTGTTGAGGCTACCTACCTTCTGCTGCCTTGTTCCAAGCCGCTCAATTACCGGATGGCTCAGACGTTGTCCCTGTAGGAAGTCCGATATAAACATCCCCCAGCTCACATAAGTTAGTACAGATTGTTGTCGGCCGAATACAAAATGTTTCATCACCATTTCACACTCACTGTGTTCATTTGTTTCCATGACACCATACATCAGGTTGTTAGACCACCGAAATCGGAGCATACAGCTTCTGTTACTAGCGAGCAAGGGGGTTTGATTATAGATTTCAAACAGCAGCTCTGTTCCGGAGACATACTTTTAACAGTAAATATCAAACGAAGACAACTTCTGCAGATCATTATAGAACAAGTTCAGACATGACCAAGCAACAAAGTAACACTAGCCATGAGTTGTGACTCCAAGCATACACACTCATATACTCAACATAGTTCCCCTGACTAAAATAGACTGCTAACTAATCATCATCGTCAAGTACACTTCGGCGTCGCTGGATCTGACAAGCAAGGCCAGAAAGAAAAATCAGCATAATTGTATTTTGCTTCCAGAGGAATAAACAAGGCACAAACTAATGCGTAAACAGCTTTTATGTTGCATGGCTAAATGATAAGCATGGTTAAGTTCATGAATGTTATCATGTAATACATCTTATTTTCAAAAATAAGCAACTTACAGTAACTTTTGTCTGTTTGCTTGTTTGGTTGTTGATCTGCTCCAGAAGTGAAATAAGCTTCTCTTCCGAAACCTAAAAACAAACACGCCAACATGGCACTCTTCCAAGTCTCATGAGGGCATCAGAAAGAAGGAATTTGCACTGGTATGTGTATAATTAAAAATTACACCTTTTCAGTTAACTGTCCCATTTGAGCAGCTCTAAGAAGAACATCCTCCACGCCTCTTGCTTTATCAGGTTTCACCAAAGCAATACGAGCAACTATCAATAGAACAAACATCAGTTGGACTGATGCAGCTTAAAATTACTTGGAGAAGAACAAATTTCATGGTTGTATAAAATTGTACAATAAGCATCATTTACAAAGATCGTACTAGGGTTGGTAACAAGCCTTGCTAGGTAAAAACTTCAATCACTAACAAGCCTTCCTAACAATAAATTTCAATCACTAACAAGCCTTGCTAGGTAAAAGCTAGTATCTTCTTGACCACAGTGAATTAGCAATTACACACAATTTTGCAAACCCAAAATAGCAACAAATTCTGTAGGCTTGGTCAGGTTGACCATTAAGCAAGAATACCTCACATCACATTTAGGGTTTCTATATCTACTAAATACTAGTTTTATAGGTACAAAAATCCAGAGAATAAGTAACTCCAGTAAGAAGTCAAGCTTGAAAATTAGACGCAGACGTTTGACCCATGTATGGGAGAGTGAAGAGGCAGATAAAATGTACATATAGATAGGGTGTCAGATCTTTAGGATTTCTTGCAAGCTCATTTACCCATCTTCTGAGGCTCTTCTGTAAAAGGACATTATTTCCCAAAATGCATTTCTCTGCCCATACCTATATTAGTTCCTGACTAATGCAATGATTAGTAAGAGCAGAACGCCTAGAGATATTTTTAAAATGTCAACATCATCATCAGTCTTTGGGCTGTGGCCTCCAATCATATATGAGATTGACTATAAATCTATACTCTTAACTTGAGAAGGCTGGATCGATAATTTATGTTTAAGTCCAATGATACTTCATCAACCTAACTAAACCTTGAATGGAGAGTGTGCCAAACTCTGGCTGTGGAGATTAAGACAAAAAATGGCCCATAGATGGGTCCTAGTTCGTGCACAACAACCACATGAAAATTCTCATATGTGTTTTCATGCTTCAAAGGAGTCTAGATAAAACAGGAAATGGCAAGTCCTGCATATTGGGCAAGGACCCATCTACAAGGCAAAATAAGCAGAGAGCCAACAGAATACAAGCACAGAGGACTATAAGTACAAAGCATCAATGATTAGGAGATGATGCAGTTGCACAGCAAATATATTTCATAAAATTGCTTTTGCAGCTATTGATGTTCCTCTGGATTATCTCATAAACACAGTTCCAAAAAATGACATGGATATCAAAAAATACCCAATTATGAATTCTTGACATGGCCACAATTTTCCAATTTATAAAGCTAATCCTTTTCAGTCTTAGAGGGAGGGATGCCAGGACTCCGCCAAGAGAAAACTTGAAAGAATTTACTTAATTATGACAATCTTCAAAAAAGGCACATTACTTGCATCTTTTAGTGAAGAAGAAGCATTTTGGAACCCTTGATCATTTTTCAAAAATGGAACAGATATTTCCAGATTGGTGATGACACCTCAATTGATTTTTGGTCTCAGAAACATAAACTTGTAATTCGTGGTAAGTGAGCATCCTTAATGTGTTCGTCAAAATAATTGTCCCAGACATACATGCTAGAAACTGAGGTGAAAGATATAAGGCAAATAATCACTTAAATCCCATGATAACAGTTCACTAAAATCCATCAATTCTTTTGGACTATCAGTAACTTATGGTAATGTACCACTAACATACTGAACTGAGAGAAGGTAATAAGAATAAACTTGTACAACAGAGCAGCTTTAACAACATTCAAAGTCAAACCCAAATTGTCAGAAGCTGTCAGGCAAAATTTTATCTCATCCAATACTTACGCCTTTCTCTTGCTTGAGCTGATAATATCTGACTAAGCATCAGTTGCCTATGTTCTTCTGCTTCCCTGCATTTCAAATTACATATATATGATTCTGTAAACGTACATAAAGTAGTGCAAACTTGATACAGATGAATTCACAGGTTAAACCTTTTGGCCTCTTCTTGTGCCTTCTGCGGCTCACCATTTTGCTGATTACTCTAATTAAAAGAAAACACAAGCCAACAAACATTAGTTACAAAACAGGCAGTATTTAAGAGTTTATTATGCCACCAAGATGACTTACAATGCCATGTTTTGCCATCAACTCTTGCATTCTTCTTTGCCTAATGGCTTCTAGCTCCGGGTCATCCTAAGAAGAATATTGACCATATTGTCAGTTTAGCAAATATAAGGTCCAACAAATGTATGTAGAAACTAAACTCATGTCCTTCTTAAATAAAATTCAGGTCTACTATCTCTTACACTTAGTCTCAATGTATGCAATTCCTGAACCACGAATCCTCCTCAAATAAAGGCAAACAAATGAAAATAATGGAACATCAAAACCACCGAGTATTTTCCTTTTCCATTTGTCAACATGAGCCCAAAGTAAAAAGATTCTGTCAGCAGACGACAACTAAAATGAAGCATCAACCACGAGAGTTTAGGGGGAAGAAATCGGAAATACGATCTTCTCCCAAAACAGGTGTGTGTGATTGAAATGTCATCAATCATTCCGTCTTCCCGTGGAAATTCGACTTTTAGCAATTATTCTCAACATTATTTCCCGAATCAAGAACATTGCAGACAAGAAATTGAACAATCACAAGGAACCATCTTAGAAGACACAAAAAAGGCCCACAATCACTAGAAATGCAGCACTCACTACTCGTTTGAACCCCGTAAAAGGGAGAACCAAAACATGAGAGCCAGATGTAGTGATCCAAAAGAGTGCTGCCCTCAAAGCTCATAAGAATCAAAGTAATCACGGCAGAACAATTAGCAAGAAAACCACATCACCAACAAAACCCTAGCTTACGATCGACATTTTGACAAGCAAGACGCAAAAGAAGGGAATTTGTGAGAAGAAGAGAGGGATAAGCGATCAATCCATACCATGTCGCGAAGGTTTCGAGATCGGAATCTCAGCAGAGCTCGTCGGAGGGTTGGAGTCGCTGCTCGATCTCGGCCCCGGCTTCTCCGTTGGCGGATGTATAACGCTACCGCTCTCCTTTTATAGATTCGGTGATAAGCAGAAGCCGTATGCCACTCACCCTTAATAGTATTAAATCCATTAACCGTAAACCGCATAGAATTAGATCCATTAACCCTTAATAGTAGATCCGTTAACATATCGGATCTGCATCCTCTTTCCACTTTCCTGACCATTAACCTATGATGACGACATCAATTATTCCTCCGTAAATACATTAATTATCGGTATTTTTGATTCAAATCCCCAAAACATCGTTAGGGATTTGTATACATGATTGATAAGTTACCCGTTCGTACCTGGTCTGTTATTGGTTAACAGATGTTGGCTTATGTGGAGCCCACTTAATCTTATCAGAAGGGAGGTTAGTTGGACGGGTTGCCTATTCGAGTTGTTTTCCTTTAATATTTGTGAGATGATCATCCACCGTTGGTTACCCTACGGGACTTCACATACGTATCCTCCCGTTTCACGTCCTTTTCGAGTTTTAGGTTTCGCTCCCGTCTTCTCTTTCTACGGACTTCCGCCCACGCGAAGAGCCGAAACGCTGATTCCCATGGCCGACAAAACCCTCGCTTCCTCAGCCGCCACCGTCGCCGTCGCTGGCGACAAGGAGGAGAAGGCTTATAAGGAAGACTCGGCTGACGGCGAGGAGGAAATGGCCTTTGAGGAAGCCATCGACGGCGGCGAGGAGGAGACGGCATATAAAGAAGCCGCCGTCGACGTTGAGGTGGGTACTGCCGATGAGGAGGCCGCTGCCACCGCCGGCGACCGCGACGCCGCCGTCGAGCTCCTCGAGGAGATCCGGGCGCTCAAGGATGAGCGGTCCGACCTCCAGCGGGAACGGGCTAATATCCTCCGCGACCTGTCCGACGCCCGAACGAAGCTTGCCGGCGCTGAGTCTGACCTAAAGACTGTCGCCGGCCAGGCCAGCCGCCTCGAGGGCGAGCTCCGCATCATTCAAGACGATCTCTCCACCGCAAACATCGTCTCTATGGAGCAGGAGGAAATGGTCCGCCGACTCGAGGACGAGCTCCGCATCGCACAAGACGGTCTCTCCACTGCGCACATCGCTGCTATGGAGCAGGAGGAAAAGGTCCGCCGCCTCGAGCGTGAGCTCCGCATCGCACAAGACGACCTCTCCACTGCGCACAGCGCCGCTGTGGAGCAGGAGGAAAAGGTCCGCCGCCTCGAGAGTGAGCTCCGCATCACACAAGACGACCTCTCTACTGCAAACATTGCCGCTACTGAGCATGAGGAAAAGGTCCGCCGCCTCAATAGCTCCATCATGGACCTCGAAGCCACGTTCAAGGTCAAGATCAACGACCTGGAGACCACGGTCAAGGTTCTCGAGGAGGAACTCAGGGTATCCAAGCAGAAGGAGAGGGATGAGGCGGAGAAGTTTGCCGCTGTGGAAGAGGAGTTGATGACTAAGATCGCTGAATTAATGTCTAAGCTGGAGATCGATAAGGAGGAAAAGGCCTTTGAAATTGATGGCAAGGTAGATGCTGGGGTCCTTCCTGTGCACTCCCAGGCCCTGCGGACGTCGGCCATGATTGGAATTGTGGCCTTGGCGGCAGGGGCTGTAGTGTGTCTTCAGCTCGCAAAACGGAGGTAGAATTGGAGTGATGATTCGTGATCTCCTGACTGCTTTCTGCTGATAATTTTTGGCCTCTGCTCTGTTCTTTTTCTTGATTCTCTATCTTGTCAGTCCAAAATCTTCTCACGGTAGCTTGATTGGCCTAAATGCTCTTTTACATCCTGTCAAGCAATTCCACAGTAATTCTGAAATCTTTCGTGATCGGACTAGATAGGTTCATGGAGTGGGATTTAGCAGTGGTTTCACTAAAGAGTTCTATCAACGTTATTCATGTTGATGTTTCTTGTGTTGTTTTGTTGAACGTGTAGTATGATTCTTGCAGCAAAACTGTTATTGCTGATAGCTACACTTCAAAAAGCTTGAATCTTTTTGTGTTGAATGATCTCTTAATAAAGGACTGGTTCTCCTCTGTGTCATCTTATTATCATTTGGAATGTTTTTGTGTGTTTTATGTTGCCCTGAATTGTCATTGTGAAACAGTGCTTTTGCAACATCATATTACTTGTGACTGAAAGAATCTTTTGTACAATAATATTTTGTGTTATCTTGAAGATGTTATCAAAATGTAATTATGTCCTTGCTTCTGGATGCCTCTCTCCTGGAAAGACAGGACCCAAGAGATAGAGCTCCAGTATGCTTGGCTTACCCGGTCAAACAGTTATATAGCCTATAGCATCAATTATTTTTTTGATTGGTCTTGATACAAACTAATGAATGATTGCTTTATTTCAGTGCACTGAAAATAAATCTACAATATTGATTGTTGTCAATCAGTCAGGTGATTTCTGTTATTTTGATGTGAAATATTGAGTCAGCACCATTTATATCATGGTTCAGGGGTACACTGTTTTTAGTTCCTCTTATGTTGTCATATGATGTCAGTTCTTGGTAATTTTGTTTTTCAGTATATCATCATCTTATTTTATATTTGGTGTATGATATTTCTAAAAAAATATGTTTGGTGCATGATTTGATTCTTGAGTTGGTCCTTATTTCTGTCTTGGTCCTGAGTTGTCGTTACTTTACTGCATTATTGATGTTGCACATTATAATGTTATCTGTAATAATATAAATGATGATATGGTTCATGCTGAGGTCCAAAACTTGGTTGAGGGACTTGGATGAGCTGGTTGGTGTTCATGAATCTCTCAGTTCATGTTTGCTTATAGGATGGTAGAGCTTATGCTATCCTCAGTTGTCTCGTTCAATGTCACTCAACTTACAATGTCATTTTCTCATGATATCTTGATTGTTTGGTCTCATTTGTAGTTTTTTTTTTCCTTTTTGTGGCTGATTTGAACTTTAATGGGGTTTTCAATGGATTAACTGGTTGAAAATTTTATTTAGTACTTATAAATTGTTCAGGATGACTTTTTCTTAGGCATACAAGTGGTGTGGTTGTTATTTTGTTAGGTTTGAGATAAGCTAATAAATAGTGTCTTCATGTTGTTAAGCTCACTATATACCGCAATGTTATTGGCTAAAAGGGCTATTGTTTTTGTTCATTGCTACTATCTGTTACATTCTGTTTTAGTAGTACTATATGACAATTCTCTTACCTGGATAAGCAGCATAATCATGTGCAAGCATGACTGATTCAAGAGGCCACACAGCTGTTAGAGTTGCCAAGTAATCAGCTAGTGATACTTATGCTCATTTTTTAGAGTTACAACCACTTTGCATTTGATTTTTTTTCCAACTTGCTGATAGTAATTTATTGAACTTGATGGTGCAAAATTAGTATCTACATTTGACTGTCAGGAATTTTGTATGGTCAAACTGAAGTTGTAACACTCAAAGAAGAGATCGGACAATTTGAACTTCAAATTGACACCCAGGTATGGTTATAGTATAAACATTTTATGTCACATTTCTTTGTTAACCTATAGTATTTGTCATCTTATTTGTAGTATTACTAACTAGATGCAATGTATGGTACAAAAGTTACAAAATGGGTATGTTGCTTGTAAGCATAGACCTTCTGCAAGTTTAGATTTACAGGGCTAGCAATTTAAGGTACTGTTTAACTATGTACATGTTCCCCAACAAAAAGCATTTTAGCCATTGAGAAGGCAAATGACAGTAGACAACCAAGTTCATCTTAACATTACTTGTGTCAACTAATTTTGAGTTCCATAGTTTATGGATGAACAATACGTTAATTGTGTATACAAGTATGTATGGAGTACGGTTTGGTTTTGCAGGCCATATGCTCAGCTGTTCTTCTGTGGATTTGTCAGTGGTGACTCTTGGACGAGATCTGACAGCGTGATCTTTCCACACTTCCCAGCGTTGAGTTCATCAAACTGGTTGCAGATTAACATGATGTCCTTCTCTGAGATCTTCCCCATCTCCTTGAGCTTGTAGATCACAAACTCTGATTTGCTACAGAATGTAATGAGGTAAGTAAAGCTCATACAGCAGCAGGTGCTCTCACTTTGATCTGAAGCCATACCTTATGGATCCATTGTTGTCCAGGTCTGCTGCCATCAGATCTCCCGCGGTCATCTTCCTCTTGAGCACCCACTCTGCAGTCCTTCGATTCCTTTTCTCGATCCTGAGCTCGGTCAGATACAAGAAGGCCTTGGCGACAGCGAGAGTGCTCACCAGCAGCCACACTGATGCAAACAGCCTCCCCTTCATCGTCAAGAAGGTGTAGTCCCCGTACCCCACTGTCGTCACGGAGGTCACCGAGAGATAGAAGCTGTCGAGCCAAGCCAGCCCCTCCAGGACATGCACCATCACAGTCCCCACCGCAACACAGCAGATAACGACACACAGTGCCAACCCCACCTTCATCCGCACCCTCATCCGCCCTTTACTCATGTCCATCACATACGTCCTGAAGATCATGTTGCGACGGCTCTCGTCCACGGCACTGAGCAGCACTGCCTCCTGCTTGTCGAGCACGTAGGTCAGCAACCCATTGAGGAGGACATCCACGAAGCCGAAGCCCACTAGAATGAACGCACAGGTAAAGAGCTTGGTGAAGCTGGTGTGAGGCACTATGTCGCCATACCCAATTGTGCACATGCTCACGATGGCGAAGTATAGCCCGTCGACCAGTGGAAACGTTCTGTGCCCCTTGAAGCTCCTTTGCCTCACCATGAAGACGATGATCCCTACCAAGATGTACAGGATTGCTCCAACTATGGCTTGCCGCACAATCCATGGTGAACGCGTGGTCGGAGAATCTGCAGGTTCGGCATCGAGTGCCAGGGCTTGACTTTCCTTGATGCAGGTGAATATGGATGGGGCAGAGTAGGACCGGCGAGAGGCTTTAGTGGAATGCTCATTGGGCTCCTTGATCACTGGCGTGTCAAGGAGTGGAGCATCAAGAGTGGGTATGGTTCCGCAGCATGGAAAACTGGTGAGATAGCTGAAGCGATGAGATGAGTTGCTGTTGTGATGATCTGAGAGCTCATGAGAGCAATTCTGTACAGATTCTGGTGTCTTGGTTGACAAAAGCTTGTCCATGGACATGAAGCAGTGCAGGAATTCGTGGTCTGAAACTCGGAGCACTACTCAGGTATGTTGGAAGTTGTTGGGTTTGACTATTTGGTTGGAGTACTGGTAGTTAATCCAATCTGTCTGTCCTCGTGGAATAGAAGTTAGATTAGCTTCTGAACACCCAAGAATTAAAAGGGTAGTAAGTTATGTTTCTGAGTATTTAGCTCACAATTTCTAAGCTTAGACTGTGTATATATATACAAAGGATTAACATCTATTGCTTCTTTCAGATTCCTGCACTAAATCTTCAGGGAAATTAGACCTGCAAAAAGGGAATTCTCCAGCTGCAGTTCTTCCATATTGACCAGCACAAAGTACATTACTCTGGTTCATAGGTGCCAACAATAACTCAGATCAGAAGCTCTCCATTCCTCTGGTTCCGATGAAAGGATTCGAGGAGGAACATAAAATGAAGTAATTGTGTCATTTATGGTGATCCCTGCCTTTTAATGGTCACAGCTCTCTAGAAAACTGGTAGGGACTACAGTGCATTTTGCCTTCAAATACTGCATTACTATATTTTGCCATTTTACCCAATATTTCCTTTTTTGTGTGGTAAATTTCTACCAAGAGTATTAGTTTGTAGATTTTATTAATGTTGTCATGACTCGGTAAAGGCATTGCAGATCATTATCCATTAGATTTCAAGCTTTTTACTTCATATTTATCCCATCTGTTATGGTTTGGTTTCTAATTAATGTATCTTTAAAAGCATGCAGAATTATCCTTTCACCCCATCACCTTAAAGTTGCTGACCCATTCAATCAAAAGCAACTGGATTTGGTTTCTAAGTAATTGTTGAGATGGGAAATGATTTAAATTCATGTAATTGTATGATCTGAAAGTCTTGATGGCTAAGACCTTATGGTGGTTACTTTGACAAAATAGAAATGATTAATCTTCATGTTATATTTTTTTTTATAAGATTGTTGCTATGAGTTTTGACTATAACATAATTCAAGTATCGAAGGTATGATTGGAATGAATCGAAAACAGGTTAGGTGATGATCTCCCAGTGAGAGATGATGCAAACTTGAATGTTGATAGGACAGGTAGGTGGTGGTGAATGTTCAATTTTTTAGTGGTGATGATACAGACTCGTGTGTTGGCTGCTGACCTATCATTTATAGCGAATCCCCCAGCTATCAAAAGTGAACTGGAATGTGCTGTCAAGGAGTACAAAGTATCAGTACCATACGTGGAAGTTTTTGGTTAATAATTGGGGAAATTCTTAAAAAAAACCCTTAAATTTTTATTTTTTCCTGCAAAAAGCACTGTTTTTTTTGCTTTTATGTCACATTCTCGGAGAGATATGCTTATCTTTGGCTTTGTTGTGTTCCCATCACCTTTCGTCTTATTACTCACCTTATGATGATCGTCTTTACCTTTGAATGTCTTCTCTGTCACATTCTTCTAGAAATTGCTAAGGCCCTCAAGCTCAGTCACACGTTTTTGCTCTTGTTCGTTGTTATTGTTGCATTATTGCTTCTCTCATAGCCTCCCTTTATCCTTGCTAGTTAGAGCACGACCCCATCGAAGAGGGTGGTGTGGACCTGCATGAACTCACCCACAAAATCGCTCTTATGAATGGTGGTGATCATGTTCGAATTGTACTCGAGAACCAAGCGATATTACATGATCTTGATCTCTAGGCCATTAGCACAGGAGGAGACACCGAGAGTATCATACAGGGAGGAGGAGATGAATGGCGAGAGGAAAGCGATACGCAAGTGTTGGCAAAGCTGGATAGGGGCAATGCTAACAATAAAGGGAGGCTACTGACAAAGCAATAACACGACGAAGGAGGCTAGCGTGATGACAACGATGGGCGAAGACGAGGGTGCACTCAAGAGTCTTCTTAGTATTCTATGTGAGGATGCAATAGAGAGGGTGGTCATAGGAGGCAAAGGCGATAGAGTCAACAGGACGAAGACGATGAAAGTAGAGCGGAAGGTGATCACATCACGATGAAAACAATCGACGATGAAGTGGAAGGTGACCATGACACGACATAGGCTACAGGTAAAACAATAAATATGATCTGAGTTATTGCTTGATGATTCCACTAGATGATATTTTGCTTAGATAGGTATCATTCTAAGCATAAATCCTCCGTATATAACCCGTCTCGATCTAATCCACTCATATTAAAAGCAAAAAACCACATTGATCTTGATATTCTGCATACACCTCCCTCCCACACACCTGCATACACCTCTATCTTCTTTCTTCTTTTTCTCTACCATTTCCTTTACTCATTTGTTCTTCGACATCTCTTTCTATTTTTTTTTTCTCTTTTTATAATCGATATATATCGATATATCAATAGATAATAAATTGGTATCGATCAATACGTATTGATCCGATTAAATCATCAAAATGGATCCAGCATCCGAAACGATGATCCTTAGATAATTCTATCCTATTTAAGGAATATTCTACTTAATAATCAGGTTGATGCAAGAATTAGAATATATGATAATTAATTACTGACACATCAAACAAGAGGAGGGGAGGAACAAGAAAAATGAAGGAAGAAGAAGAATTAAAGTCATGATGATCATGCTTCCAAACTAGGAAGCGGTACATGAACAGTTCTTGAAATGAGAACCGGAGAATAGTCGAAAAGATTGTACAGTACTATTCCTGGTTGCCATGGCCATGAGTGTGTGCTCAGGAAAAGAAAAGAAAAGGTTGCAGCTGTTCATGCTTTACGACCCACGGGGCACATGCTATTCTATCCTTTGCTCCTACAACGACGCCAAAGGCGAGGATTCGTGCATCAAATTTGGCCCACACATGATCGGTCCCTCGTAAAAGAAGATGCAGGGCATAAAGGACTGCATCTTTGTTTCATCTTAATGCCCCTGTCACTTTTTGTTTCTTGCCTCTTCGATTCTTGCTGACCTCAATGTGGGTGGAAAGGTGAAGCAAATTGGACGCCCACATACTCGTCCTTCGCTATATCTATACTTTTTTGAGTGGTCGTCTGAATGATCCACTGATCATTTTGATTTAAGGTCATATCTAACAAATTTTATATCTAAAATATTATTACGATTTGATGAGATAATTAACTTGTTAACTTGATAATGATGGTAAAAAAATATTTATATTTAAATTAATAGTAATTATCTCTGTTGAGACATTCTGATGGTTAGTACATTCTCACATAATTGATGGGTCTTAGGTTTAAGTCTACGTTTAGCATATGTCTAATGTAATAGATAATAATGATTATTTTTTAAAAAAATTAATAATAATTAACTAATTATATCAATTTTAATCTTTGTTTACTTTTAATATATAATTAAATTAGAGTATTAAAATCTAATATTTTCATTAAGGTTAAATATAGTTCAAATAAAAACTAACATAATAGATATAAGATATAGTCCTTTGACCTTTATCCACGGATAGTTATTTCCTACTGAGTATCATATCATCCTCTAATACTATAATACCTTTGATACCAATTATCATGATCCAACTTAATAATATGTCTAACTTCCTAATATGTTAAGTCTAAACTATTAATTTAAAAAGCCTAAGTCGAAACCAAAGTATTACAAAATTTTCTAAATTTGCCGAAAAAGTGTTGAAATTTGTGAGAAAAATAAAAAGAAGAGAGAATCACATAACCATACATCTTATACTTGCATATAAGACAATAAGAGATTATTAATATCAAGAAGAAGTCAATCAATAGTTTTAGTGGATTGATGTATCATGAAGGCCACCGTAAAATACCCTGAGTTATTCTTGTGTTTTATTAGTGATGAGATCCATCACCAATCACTTACGGGAACTCGCACTCTGATCCATGAGGAATAATTTTCCTCTTTCAAGTAGTCCTTAGCTTCTTCCTATTTTTAATCCACTTGAGAGATCAATGAGAGGATGGAAGACAGGAAGAGCTAATGCAACAGACCCACCATCGAAAACAGATCTCTTACCTTACCAAATTCACCATGACTTTTGATGGAGACACCTGAGAACATGTAACTTCATCACATAACCTAATGACTCACTAGGTGGTGGGTCAAGTGACTGCTACTCCATGGGAAAACCTTTCAACGTATCGGCCAAGGAGACACAAAGTCGAAGACAAGCAGCAGCACATTCCGCTATCCCAAGCCGTGCAAGTGGAAGGCAGGAGAAGGAAGAAAGGGATTCCCAGCTCACAGCCAGGAGTCAACAGCAATCAAATAAATATCTCCAGCGCTCATGGCTAATCCTACGCCTCAAGACCTTCTCAAGTATTCGTCTTTCTCCTATAAATGTCCCACCACGCTTCCATCCATGTCACTACCACTGTTCACACCTGAGTGGCTAGCCATGGAGAAAGAAAACAAGATACCCCGAAAGCTCTCTCCACTTCTGGTTGTGAATAGCTCGAAGTTGCTCCTCTAAAAGGTGATGGAATGTTCCCACCGACCCTTATCCTCCTCCCCCCCATGCAAACCATTACCCTCAACAGCAATCAAATAAATATCTCCAGCGCTCATGGCTAATCCTACGCCTCAAGACCTTCTCAAGTATTCGTCTTTCTCCTATAAATGTCCCACCACGCTTCCATCCATGTCACTACCACTGTTCACACCTGAGTGGCTAGCCATGGAGAAGCTGCCCAGGTCGCAAGTAGCGAAGGGGGCGTCCTTCTCTTGCTCCTCTTCTTCCCCTTCATATCCTCGTCCCTGAGAACCTCTTACCTCTACTTCCTTCTCAACATCTTATGTGCTAAGGTGTCGAGGCCGCTTCCTCGAGCCCCAGCCGTGCAAGTGGAAGGCAGGAGAAGGAAGAAAGGGATTCCCAGCTCACAGCCAGGAGAAAACAAAGATACCCCGAAAGCTCTCTCCACTTCTGGTTGTGAATAGCTCGAAGTTGCTCCTCTAAAAGGTGATGGAATGTTCCCACCGACCCTTATCCTCCTCCCCCCCATGCAAACCATTACCCTCAACAGCAATCAAATAAATATCTCCAGCGCTCATGGCTAATCCTACGCCTCAAGACCTTCTCAAGTATTCGTCTTTCTCCTATATATAATTAAATTAGAGTATTAAAATCTAATATTTTCATTAAGGTTAAATATAGTTCAAATAAAAACTAACATAATAGATATAAGATATAGTCCTTTGACCTTTATCCACGGATAGTTATTTCCTACTGAGTATCATATCATCCTCTAATACTATAATAATAATAATTAACTAATTATATCAATTTTAATCTTTGTTTACTTTTAATATATAATTAAATTAGAGTATTAAAATCTAATATTTTCATTAAGGTTAAATATAGTTCAAATAAAAACTAACATAATAGATATAAGATATAGTCCTTTGACCTTTATCCACGGATAGTTATTTCCTACTGAGTATCATATCATCCTCTAATACTATAATACCTTTGATACCAATTATCATGATCCAACTTAATAATATGTCTAACTTCCTAATATGTTAAGTCTAAACTATTAATTTAAAAAGCCTAAGTCGAAACCAAAGTATTACAAAATTTTCTAAATTTGCCGAAAAAGTGTTGAAATTTGTGAGAAAAATAAAAAGAAGAGAGAATCACATAACCATACATCTTATACTTGCATATAAGACAATAAGAGATTATTAATATCAAGAAGAAGTCAATCAATAGTTTTAGTGGATTGATGTATCATGAAGGCCACCGTAAAATACCCTGAGTTATTCTTGTGTTTTATTAGTGATGAGATCCATCACCAATCACTTACGGGAACTCGCACTCTGATCCATGAGGAATAATTTTCCTCTTTCAAGTAGTCCTTAGCTTCTTCCTATTTTTAATCCACTTGAGAGATCAATGAGAGGATGGAAGACAGGAAGAGCTAATGCAACAGACCCACCATCGAAAACAGATCTCTTACCTTACCAAATTCACCATGACTTTTGATGGAGACACCTGAGAACATGTAACTTCATCACATAACCTAATGACTCACTAGGTGGTGGGTCAAGTGACTGCTACTCCATGGGAAAACCTTTCAACGTATCGGCCAAGGAGACACAAAGTCGAAGACAAGCAGCAGCACATTCCGCTATCCCAAGCCGTGCAAGTGGAAGGCAGGAGAAGGAAGAAAGGGATTCCCAGCTCACAGCCAGGAGAAAACAAAGATACCCCGAAAGCTCTCTCCACTTCTGGTTGTGAATAGCTCGAAGTTGCTCCTCTAAAAGGTGATGGAATGTTCCCACCGACCCTTATCCTCCTCCCCCCCATGCAAACCATTACCCTCAACAGCAATCAAATAAATATCTCCAGCGCTCATGGCTAATCCTACGCCTCAAGACCTTCTCAAGTATTCGTCTTTCTCCTATAAATGTCCCACCACGCTTCCATCCATGTCACTACCACTGTTCACACCTGAGTGGCTAGCCATGGAGAAGCTGCCCAGGTCGCAAGTAGCGAAGGGGGCGTTCCTTCTCTTGCTCCTCTTCTTCCCCTTCATATCCTCGTCCCTGAGAACCTCTTACCTCTACTTCCTTCTCAACATCCTTATTGTTGCTCTAGGTGTCGAGGCCGGCTTCCTCGACGCCATCTCCAGGCATCAAGAGGAGAAGAAGGCACACAACACCGCGGCAGCACCCACCGCCGGAGGTGCTTCACCAGTTGACGCAGCTAACCATGTGGCTGAGGTTGTCAACCCGCGTGAACGGGCTCCGCAGCAGAAGCCGGTGGGGCAGAAGTCCGCGAAAGTTGCGCCGGGAGAGCAGACGCTCAAGCGCTGCCCCACCAAGCCGAGCCTTTTCTTCATCGGTGGATTCGAGGGAGACAGTGCGGGTAAAGAGTGGGAGGAGGAGGAGGAGGAGGAGGCTGGAGAGCTCAGCAAGCAGGAGCTGTTTGCCAAGGCGGAGGCTTTCATTGGCAACTTCTACATGCAGCTGAAGATGCAGAGGGAGGAGTCGTGGAATAAGATTCAAGGGCTTTATCACAGGGCTTTCTAGGCTTTCCATGATGCATGTTTAATTACTTCCATATCGATGTGGCATGAATTATATAACACTGTCATCCCGATCCTTGAATTATAATTTGCTCTTTTTTTTTTCTTTTATTAGAAGGGTCATAAAGGAGGGAAGTACCAAAACCATTTTTCTTTCGTACATGTTTCTCTGAAAGACACATGTATACATTGATAGCTGAGTCAACATGGTTTCTTTTAGGTGGAAGGTTGGGATATGATAGTGGAGAGCAGAGAGAAAAATTGAGAAAATAGAGAGCCGGAATGATCATTAATTAAAATTAATAGGATTTTTTTTTCTTTATAGTCCTACCAAACTTAATAGGTATGATCTGTCCTATTCCTACTTACTTATTTCAAGCTATCTTAGTTGTTTCCACGTACAAAATGGACCCAATTGCAAGACGCATAAGCTCACATAGTATCCATGCAGAGTTTCTTGTCCTTGCAAGCAAAAAGATTATTTTTGATAACGCAAAAATAATCTGATGCAAATAGTAAAGGAGTAATCTTACCTTGGCATCTCAGTCGATCTGATGTTTTGAGTGCAGAAACTGATAATATTAGATGAATATTGTTCCACTGCTTCCACTGTAATTTCTCAAAACAAATCAGTCTTCCATCCTTCTGCTTCTAAAGAAGAGAAACTGGAGCTTGGTAAATATCTCAAATCATTTTGAGTCCATTCTGCTATGAAACTTTGACCCATATAAGTGAAAAACAAGCATCTGAAATTAAAATAGTAAATTTACACTGGAAGAAGTATCTGTTTGCTTGTATGGAAAAAAAAAAAAAAATGTAGTTGGTTTAAATTAAAACTAGTTAGTAATAAAGAATTTGTATAAGCCACATGAAAATTCACTCTTTGTAAGCTAAACATCAGCCACACAAATTTTCAATATGAGGTACCTTTACATTTTGAGGGAAGGGTTTACCCACGATGCCATGTTGTAGGTTCTACGCAGACCTGCATCTTCTTTCATATCAGTCCAATGATTTCTCTTTCAGATTTTGTATGGCATCAGTCTAAAGACAATGGTCGCCTTCCTGCTAATATATGAGGGTGGTGACAGGTTCTTCATTCATTTGTAACTTCCACAGGTCATGAGATCAGTTTTCGTAGTGTGAAGAAATGATCTGATTGCATCATTGAACTTCCAGAATGGCTGTAGTATTAAGCTACCCATTCCAAGAGTTAGCATGAAATTAGGAGTTAGTAAACAAAAAAGCACCCGCATCGAATGGTCCAAGCAAACCCTCATTCAGAATGCGCATGGCAGCACTCCGGGAAAACTTTCTTGCAAATAAGAAGCACGGTACGAAAGTGGCATTGCACTGACACCACTCTGTTCGATATTCTGTCTCATAGTAGACATGATTAATGTTCTGCAAAGTGAAGAAATAGACTTTTCTCACATAAAGAAAATTCAAAAAAATGCACTGAACTATTATAAATTGTTCATATAATATCCACAAGTTATGTGGAGAAGTGTGCACTATGATATGTAAATATGAACAGTAGATGATACTAACCCTTATTTCCATAATCTGCTCCAGGTTTGCATCAGGAAACTCAAACGTCTTAGGATGCCAACTTCTTTTGTCCTTCGTATCTAGAGATTGGTTCCATGATGTATATGTTAAAGTTCTTCTCTCAAGTTCATCTTCAAGATGACTCATCTAGAAAAAGAAAAGCCAATAATCAGAACAAAAGAAAAAGAAGAAACATTTTATAGAGCTTTCCAAGTAGACCTCCTGTCTAAATGCCCATTGTGCAATGAAGATTAGATGCAATATACAGATAATAAATGCAGGATTGTGCTAGCAAAATAAATTAAAAAAACAAATCAAATCATCTTACAGAGAGTAATGTTTGCACGTAGTGTTCATCTGGTATACAATCGTGTTCCTTCTGGGCAGCTTCTTTCTGCACAAACATAAATCAAGGATGACTATTGAAAGGAGATCCCTTATGGTAAAATTACTACCACGCGTCCAAGCTTAAATATCATTCTTTGAAACAATTCATCCTTTAAAAATGTTTATGTCATCATGAAAGGTGGACAACATATGATATGAGCTAACTCAGATTTGAACACCTGGCTTTCTGATAAAATGCAGACAAATTTCAATTCAAGAAATATGACAAAACACAAAGCTTTGTTAACTACACAAACATGACATTTTTAAAATTTGTGCTCTTTTTTATTTTCCAATGAGATTATAAGCAACAGTTCTGTAATGTCAGAACACTAACCAGCAGGCTCATGTTAAGAGGCTTTCTTCATAGTAACATCTTGTTAGCAATCTCAACTCATAGATGCAGATGTATCCATTCCTTCCAGTACTCGTGTTCTCAAATAAAGTATCTACATATTACAAGATCTTGTTCATCAATAAACAAACAGCTTAGGTACCAGATCATTATAAATTTTATTTGTCCCACAGGTATGTCTTAACTTGTAAATCAATAATTGTAGAATTCCCACATGGTGTTATTTTGGCAGTCTTTTAATAGTTGAATATGAAGACCCTGAATTATGACATCACTTTCCAGCTTTGCACCTTTTTATCTTCAGAAACTTTCCGAAGCTCACTTGATTACAGGATCATCAAGCTTTTGACAAAAATACTGGAGGTTCATTTTATCCATGTTCTTTGATATTAACTTGAGTGAAAATATCTAAAAGTATTGTCTTAAAAATATTTTTAAAGTTCCCCTGGTAACAACTTTTATTCTCTTTAGGTCATGCACCATCAACTTATCAATTATTTCTCATAAAAATATTTCCATCAATGGGTAAAATGTTTTAGAGGATGGACCTTGCGACAATAGTAAGTTTGTTCCTTTGAGTCCCAGAAGATCAGAGCTCGAGTTACGAAAATAGTCTTTTTCAATATTTAAAGTTAAGGCTGTATACATTGACCCTCCCCAAATCCCGCATTAGTGAGAGCCTCATGCACTGGATACGTCCTTTTTTTAAGGGGTAAAGCCTACAACATGGCTAATGTAATGGTATCTTTTGAAGTTCCTCTAGTAATAACTTCTATTCTCTTTAGGTCACGCACCATCAACTCATTGATTAATTCTCATAAAAATATTTGCCTCATTGTCGAAAAGAGAAGATATTTCTCTTCAAAAGCATGTGTCAGCTTGTTCTTTGGGTGAAAGAGAATATATGAGAGAAGAGAGCTTATCCAACTCGCTCATTAATAAAACGAAAGATCTTTTAAAGGAAAAAAAAAAGTTATATAATACAAGCAACAAGGCACAATAAAACGCAGTGCAGTGGGGATTAATCCACTGCACATTATTTAAACAGAGCCCATAATAAAAAGTATCTAGAAACTAGAAAGTTTTATTTTTTTTAATAATGTTAACTTTCTGGGAGCGAAAATCACCATAGGTTTTTGAATGAGGCCTCATGACTGACTGTTTTTTTGTAGATTTTGGAAACAGAATGTGATCAAATGATTCTACTGCCACAGAACAACTGGAGCAAGGGGCAGCAACCCATCCTTTCTCCATAAGCAAATCACTCGAATGAATCCAGTTTATACGAGCCAAGCACATAAAGGACAGTCTTTGCAGAAACCAAGACAACCAAATTTGCTTATGGATGCCAACGGACTGCCATGAATTGAGCAGACAGGAGGAAGCAACAGGGAATAATCAAGAGGAAGAGAATCTCCAAGAGAAGGAACCAGACCTCTTGTGATTTCTGTCTTGTGGTCTCCAAGAAACCCTAATATAATTTCTGTGCTCTGTTCTATATTTTAGAATTTCTATTTTTCTACCAATAATCTCCTTCATGACAACTTTTAATATAAAATAGGTATCTTCTTAGTTTAAAATTAATATTCTTAAGTTTTGCTTGTTGGCATGAAGTTTAAGATATTTATAGGAGAGGTTCCATTATCGACATGGAGAGCCATCTAGACACTTGTTTTTCATAATATTTCTCCTATAGGAGCATTTGAAGTCATGAACCAGATGAATTTACAAACCCTACAAATGTAACGGTTCCTTGAAGTTTACAAAGCCCATGGCAGATTAGATCATCAGGTGCAGATAGAGAAGTAGAATGTCCAACTGAGGAAGGTATTAGCTAAAATGTAGCAGATGGACTTGAAAAAATATATATAATCACCATTTTCTCTCAAAGAATGTTTCATGTTAATCTGTATCTACACCTCCTTACATGATCAGCACTATGCAAATTGTGGAAAGTATCTTGCCTGTTTCATATATTTGCTTTGAAGTAATCTTACAATTCCAAAATTTTAAACAAAAAAATTGCCTGAATAACATTCGGAATGATGTCAATATATGAAAGCAACAACTTAACGGCCCTCATTAACATAGCATAAATTAATGTAGCAAATTGAAAAGAGAGTGGTGGAATTGAAACACCAGATATATTACACAGCTACAAACGACAACTCTTATAAGTTTATCCTAAGAGGTTATCCTTTAATTAGAAGGATAATGGAAGAGTCTACTCACATTATTCTGTTTTGCACCAAGTGCTAGTCCTGTTCGCCGCTGCAAAGGAACAAGCACATTAAGAGTCTAATGGTTTAAAAAGCGAAAAATGTTGAAAGTGAATGACAAGTAGATTTAAACTAGTAGCAAAGACCAGATAAGAGTATGCTATGTTCAGTATGCTGCCAAATTGGCTTGCTAATTTTGCTAGGCAAACATTAAGCTCTTGCATTTGGAAATCTGAGTTCACAAGGGAATTTTCTTGTGTTTTGCAGACTGAATTTTTGAGAGCAACTGATATTAAGAGAATAAATGCTGTCTGTAAAAGTATAACTATATTTAGGAAGAGTATGCAGATTCTGAAGATGTAACCTTTTGGCTACAGGATGCAAGTTAAGGACCAAGCCACTTTATACTTGTATAAAATGAATCCTAGATGCCTAGAATGAAAGGATAAAAGAAAGAGAGAAAAAAAACAAACAAACAAACTAAGAAGGTAGATATCAGACAATCTACACTTGTATTGGATGGAAAACAGAAAAACTACAAGCAATAACCTTGTCACTTCTACCATTTAGCAGTCAAACTCCTGTGATTAAGCCAATGAAACCTTATCACATAAAAATGTGAACCTGTCCATCATTAATTGATTAAAACAATTATTTTCTGGCTTAAAATAAATTTTATCTAGGTCTACGGAGTTTTTTTGTGTTTCCCCGCAATCTTGAAGCCACAAGCACAAAGTTGTTATAGCAACAAGATAGAGGCACGAATTAGTTTTAGATCAGCACAATACTACTTTAAACAAAGTTTTATGAGGGTAATCTGCCTAAAGTCATTTCCTTCTTAGCAATACTGAGATAACATGTCCTTTTGCTATCTTATTATCCTCAAAAGTCAGCATTTAAAATAAGATAGCAGAAAATGGAAAATATCCATTTTTCTATCTGAACCAGTTTTTACATATTAAAAACTACTTCTTATCTCACAATAAAACATTTAAAATTGCAGGTAATGGTTAAATATAGGCTAATTATATATTAAATCTTGTAGTTATACCTCTTTAGCATCCCAATCCCTAGACTTCAAAAAATTACATTGAAATCCCTATAGTTATAAGAGTGAGACATTTAGCTCTATTTACCCTAATACCATCGATTTTACTAATAGAAACACGAAAACGATGAGCAAAAAGGTAATTTCAATGTCTCAGTTACATTTTTTATAGTGGTAGACGACGACGCTTCTAGGGGTCACAGATGGTTATTGTGGATGAGGAGGGAGAGCGACGACGAGAGATAAGGCAACGACGCAGATGTCGACGCTCTGGATTTGTGTCGGTGTCGCTCGGCAACTGCATCGGTGCCAATACAAATACAGAACAACCCTCTCGTCACTTTGCATTTGCGTCATTGTTGACAACGATGTGGGGAAGAGCGATGTTGCTTTACATCTGTATCGATGCTGATGCAGATGTCCATCGACCCTTTCGTTGCTCTGCATCTGCGTCGGCACCATGCAGATGCCGAGCGATGCAGACGTAGATGCAGAGCATCGACATTTGCATCATCGCCTCACCTTTCGTCGTCGCTCCTCATCCACAACAACCACCTGTGAACCCTAGCGGCGCCGTCGTCCGCCATCACCGAAAACGTAACTAGGATGTTGAAATTATCTTTTTGCCTATCGTTTTCGTGCTTTCGTCGGTAAAACCGACGACGTTAGGGTAAATAGAGCTAGATGTTTCACTTTCATAACTATAGGGAATCCAATATAATTTTTTTAACTCTAGAGACCGGAATGCTAAAGAGGTCTAACTATAGGGGGTAATATGTAATTAACTCGATTAAATATTGCTGTTAGATTATGGTTGTGCTAAGGAAGGCAGGATAATGTTTCAATTGTACACTTCAAATTACAAGATGTCCTCCCACATAAGGTTGTCTAATAAATAGCCAAAATATGACTTAAATATCTTCCTAGTTTCATACAAATATCTTACCCAGTTATTAATGCTAAAAATGTATCAATTCACAACAAGACTAGATCCAGGAGTACTTTATAGAGTGGTAGCTTAATTTTCAATTTAATTAATTAGTACTAAAACGTAAAAAGTTTAGAGGGAGTTTAGGTTGCTCTCCCCTTCATCGATGAACATGACGTTCTTCGATGAAGGGAAGAACATGCGAAAATTTGCATAGCTGATGTAAATTCATCAAAGATAACCTCCAGAAAGCAACACAAGGTTGAGATTGAGGAAGAAACAAGTCCTTGTGGATAACAATTATTGCCTCTGTTCTCATTCTTTGCCAAAAAATAACAACAGCTAACAACTAAAAGCCCTAATTGCACTTGTGCTAAAACAATTTTGGAATGCATATTTATTGAAGCTAAATGTCATTTGAATTTTGACTGCTTTACTAGAAGAGAAAAATTAATTGTTTAGATTAAAAATCTCTATGCTGAACCCTTTGCTCGATAGGAAAATCCATGATAGTGATTACATTAATCAAGATTGAGATTTTCCAGGAACAGACTACTCTGAGTTTGACTACGCAGCACATACTATCTGTGTCAGAGAGATGAGTACAATTAGGGGCTATCGATATGTAAATCTCATTTTTTTTCTCTTATTTACAGTAAAAGATAGATACCCATATTGCACAAGTTCACAGATACCTCAAATTAGATAAAAAATTATCACCAAAGGTCCACCAAAGACATCAGAAGCAAAAAATCTGAACCATGTACATAATTTTACTCCTTACCTTGCAGAATTTACTGAACACTGGAAAAACGATAGTATCAGCCGCAATAGTCTCAGCATGCTTTCTAACCAAGGTTATCCACTGAAGTAAAGTGTTAATGGAGTTAAAGACATGATGAAAACTTGAAAATTGAACAAAAGTTGATTTCTTGTCTTCTAAATGAAAATTAAAAAAACCCTACTGATGTTTTTAGATCAAAATACAACAGCTTTAACCTGGGATCCTTTTCTCCATCTGTCCTTGGGTATTGTAGGAAACATCTTGGCATTATAACGTACATCCTTCCTGTCAAGAAAGCTAGAAGAATGACCATATGGCTTAGTCTTTTCCATGTCTACATTGAAAAATGTCAAAGCATAAGAACAATATGAAAAATAACCTTTTGGTAACCAACCTATCCACAAAACTTTTTGAAGAAGACATCATGTAGCTATATATAAAGCTGAAGTTGTAAAGAGGAACACAGCTGCCATATAAAATCAATGAATCAGAAATTAAAATGGCCAAGAACATTGGAAGTGATTTCAGAGCATCAAAGTTGTAAGTATAAAATCAATGAATCAGAAATTAAAATGGCCAAGAACATTGGAAGTGATTTCAGAGCATCAAAGTTGTAAGACATCAAAAAAAATAAAAATGGCCTGTTATAAGATGGGGAAGAAAAAGGAATCAGTTGAAAGTAATAATTGCTTGGCTATGAAACCAACGAAAAAAAAAAAGGGATAACATTAACTTGAACATATTTGGAAATACTAAAACAACAGATTCTTCTTTTCTTTTTGTCGGTCCAGTGAATTGCATCCACTTACCATAAGCAAAATATCTTCAGCTAGACAGTTAACTATCATTTATCACTATTTCCAATTAGATTAAGGGCAGTTACATGGAAAATGAAATGGCTTCTTCATGCAAATTTATATGACTGTATTTGTAGAATTGTAGTAGCACTAAAACAACAACAAACCATTCAGGTTGCCTTAGAACAAGCCTCAATTATCAAAACACATATGCACCACTTATGACATACCATGCTAGATCCATAAAAGTTTGAAGTTCACAAGTCTCAACTCTTATAGGAGTTATATACTATGTGAGTCATGAAGATCCATTAGGGCTTCATATAATATATTCATCACACCTATGATATACCATGCTAAATTGAGATAAATTAGGAAGCTAACAAGACTCAACTCTTATAGGACTGCAACCATGTGAGATATGACAATCCACCGAAACTTCACATAACAGAATCACAAACTTATCCTTCTGTATACAAGCAAAAGTATGATTACTAATGACTGATTAGAATCCCAATATATACCCAAATAGCTATCCAATCAAAACGATGGGATACGCTTCCAAGTCAGATGATAGACAAGCTACTGATCCACAACGGATTTACTTAGGGTTGAACATTCAACATTTAATCAATGTTTTTGAAATATTAGGAAATTAGGACTCGGTTGATAAGGCTTTTTCTTACCCCAAAAATAATAATTTTGGTTGATATGCAGTCTTTGTAGTATGTTATTATAGAAGAAGGCCCTATAAAAGGTTTAGTTAGAAATTAGAATAACTTTTGGTGTTTAGAAATGTCTTCTAAAATTTAAGGGGATTTTGACAATTGTGCTGATTAGCTTTCAATGAGAAAAAAAATGCATAAGATATCCTTTCTACCTTCATTGCTCTTCTTTTCTCAAGTATGTTTCTATCTTTTTCTCTTAGATTTCTTAAAAAAAAAACCTCTTGTAACCAATACTTGGGGACAAATCACATTGCTTAACATTTACAATAAACATAAGGTAGAGGTCAATCAACGACCTTTCTAACTAATTGATAGGAATATTCAGAACTATCCAAACTATGATTTTAGAGTAATGGCATACGGCAAGTATCAACAAAATCAGGAAGACCATGTCGTAGGTTCAACATTTATTTACAAAAGTTAAATTTCTATCGTAACTTTTTTTGGGTTAGCAATACATGTCTATACTGTCAAAATTTGATGCAACAACAAAAATTGGGTTTCTAAACCTGATTAACCTAGTTGTTTCTCTTTTTGCAAAGCTTGCATCTCATTGCAGCACATGAGAACAGAACACACAGGAGCAAGTAAATAAAGTGAATATTGGTGCAGATGTTGTTTTAGTTCTGCTTACGACTAAGTATCAAAACTAGGGAGTAGGATTCTTTCAAGTGACAAATGAAAAGATTCCTATAGAGTTGGTGTTAGACATTTCACAAGCTTATTATAACTGAAAAATTAAATAAGAAACCACATATGGAAATAAGAACGTCATTTCCACAAACCACATGCTTCATTTTCCGATCAGACAAAAGCCCTAAAATATATTTTATCTCATGCATATCATAAAAAACAACAAAAAATCATGGGATAGACATGAAAAAAAAAATGGTATTAATCTCCAAGAACGACTCGAGAAACACCCACTACCTATCGGAGATCAAGGCAAACCGTTGGTTAGCCGGATCCTTGAGGGCCACAGCGAGCAGCAACCGCTCTGCTTCGATCATAGTGGCCTCACCCCACACCACCTGCAAACCCCAAAACCTCTCTGTCACAACATCAAAATTCTGTTCGAGATTCAAATGATAAAATAAGAACTCAGAGAGGATTGCAAGACCCTTATGCCATTCTGAAGCTGACGGCCAAAGAAGAACGGCGATCTTGTCGTCGTCCTATCGAACACAAAGCCCGGCTCCGAGTGGATATATATCGAGTATTTCTCCTCTTCCGCTTTCTGCACAGAGCACCAACAGCAAAACTCTAGATCGCATCAAAGAAGAGAACCGGAGAAAGGGATTCTTGACGATGGCGATGCCTGGAAGAAGGTGTGCCAGACGAAATCCAGCGGGAGATTGGAGCGGGCGAGGAACAGGAAGGCGATCTTGGGAGGGGCGAGCAAGGGCACCTCCACGAGGTCGACCATGGAGGGCGATCTCGAGCAGGTGCGGATCAGCGCGAGCGTGCACGCGAGCACCGACAGGCACAGGATCAGCTGCAGGCCCAGCCGGAGCCTGCTTCGGGCGACGGGCAGCGCGGCCAACGCCAGCGACGACGACGACGAGGGCGCCCTCTTCTTCATCGTCGCCGTCCCGGCGATGGAAGGCTTCTAATTCGATCGCCCACCGCGATGCCGCCAACGGAATTGGTTTGGGTCGATAAATATATAGTGGAAAATGGTATGCTTATTGTGCTTTGAATTGTTGCGCGTAATAACTAACAAATATTTCGTTTGAAATCTCACGAGTTTGTGGAGCCGATCACAAACAAATACGTATCGATTTGGTTAGTATTGTTCCAAAAGCGTTTTACGAATCTCAAAGTACAATAGAAAAAAGGGAAAATTCTAAAGGAATTAAAGTACTTGTCATGCAAAGATTTGTTGGAGAGTGTCTTTTGGTTGGGTTGGAAGGGAGGCAAAGACCCACCACTACTAACTACTACACGGAGGAGAAAGAAAGCATGGGGAGAGTAGTCACACGTCTTCATTTGTGTCAGCTCACATAAGGATTTAAGGGTCCTCTCATAAGGTGAATGAGCCTTATCTAGCCGTCAACAAGACTTGATATCAGCAAAAGTATCTAGAACTTTCATTTTAAATATTTTTCTTGAATCATATTTATCAGAATCTGATGGGACCAATTAAATCGATAAATCAAGAATCACTTGGGCTAATTATATATTACTTTTATAGTTATCTACCTTTAGTATCTCGATTCTTATATTTTAAAAAATTATATTGATATTTGTTATGAAAGTGAAAGATCTATTTACTCATCAATTTTACTAATAAAAATATAAAAATAAAAGATAAAAAGATAATTTTAACGTTTCAATTCATAGTGATGGACAACGTTAGTAGTGATGAACGATAATATCGCTTAGGACTATTGTGGAGGAGGAGAGCGACGATGAGAGATAGGGTCACTCTGTATCTAGGTTGACATCGATGCAGAGCGACACCGCTTGACATCTACATTGATGGCCCTTTCATTATTCGACAATTGCGTCTATGTCGATGCATATGCAAAGCAGTACTCATCTCTCGTCGCTGTTCCCCTCATCCATAATAGTCACTCGTGGCCTCTAGTGATGTTACTATCCACCACCACCGATGTTGTCTATCATCATCAATTAGTACGTTAAAATTTTTATTTTACCTTTTGTTTTTGTATTTCTATTAATAATACCGACGATGTCAGGATAAATTAACCTAGATATTTCACTTTTATAATTACATAAATTCCAACATAATTTTTAAAAAATATAAAATTTGAAATATTAAATGTAGCTGACTACTATGGGTAATATATAATTAAACCTCAATTTCGAAACAATGGACTTGCTCAATCAAATTGGTTTCTCAATACACTCTATTTTCTTTTTTTATAATATCTTGTTAAAACAAATATATTTATATTTAGACGGAATTATTCATGAAATGGCATATGAGTCCAATCGACGCAAGAGAAGGTTGTCACCACGGATCTACCATGATCAACTACTTTGTGAAACCAACCTCCGCACCGTGCTCTTGACATGACCTATCTTGAGAGAGACCTGCAAGCAAAGCCAATCCTTCCCCATTTCCCACATCCTTCATCCAATAATAAATTTATCACATATATATATATATATCCGGGAAATAATATGAATTGTATTAATTTTTAGAATATGATATGTCAGTGGTAAATATTTTGATTAGGAAAACCTAAATCCAAAAAAACTTAAGCTATTAGGAAATAACTTAATATAAGTATAAGCTCTAATATCCCCTCTCCCTCTCTCATGTGTAAATATTTGAACTTGAGGTGCTTCAAGAGGGTTACTTAATTCCCTTAATATTTGAGGCAACAATAGCTCATGTATGCCGCACTCGTTGACTGAATCGCACTGACTTTGACTTTGAGAGCTCATTCACTATGGTCATGTCGGCAGGAAGCAAAGTCCATTTTCGCATACTACAGTGGAAGATACACACAAATACTGTCACGTTTGAACACGGAAACTGCACGGCGGCTGCTGAGGCGATGTCATGGCGAGAACAAAAGCAATGTTAGAAGGCACAAATAGCAACGAATTATGGTGGAAATAATTAATTAGCAACATAAATAATTTTCTAAATTATATGTCCAATGACGATAATATACAATATTTCCGATTTAGTCTCACATTAGAGTATGTTGTTCTCGATTTATCAGAACCAGTTGAGGTCCCAATCTGCTTTGTGAGTGTTCAACAAAGAATAAATGTCCATATGATCACTAGTGATGTTAGAATTAGAAAAGGATTAATCTATGCATCCAAAGAAGTTAAAATGAAGGTGAATTAGGATCAGGAATATCATCTTATGATTAAGATACCCAATTTGCAACTTTGTTTTGCATCATCCTATTACATGAACACATTATCAGAAATCATATTTTATTTGTAGGATACATTTGATGTCTTTTTCCTTTCTTTTTAATCAGGAGAAGACTACCTTGCACTTATGCACTTTCCAGGGTGGAAGAACACCATCTGAGTATTGTATTGAGATGCTGCTCCATATTAAAGGGACACACTAAGGTTGAGTTTTTTTTTTGGGGGTCTTTAAGTCACTTTTGATGAATTTTTTTATTTAAAGCTACAGTTGATTTTTTTTCTCTAGTGAAAATGTAAAAAAAAATATTTACTAGAAAAAGATAAAAAAATATTTTTTGTTCATGAATAATTAGGTATCACTTTAATAAAGGATAAGATGAGAAAATATCATCTAAGATGGTATAAACATAACAAACATTCGGATACGATAGTCGAAGTAAAATGATTAATGATAATAGTATGAGAAGAGATATAGAAAGACTTAAAAAGACCTTAGCGGAAACTATAAATAAAGAGTCAAGTATTATTTTTTTAACTAAATCTATTATTTTTAATATTTAAATAATGAGTAGTTGACCCCAAGTAATTAGGATTTACAGTTTTATTATTGTTGATGATAATAAGGTAAAAAAAGAAAGGGAAAAAAAAGGAGAGAAGCTATATTGAATTTTAATTCTATAGTCAGGTAATATTAGTATAATGTCAATATGATATGGATCAACTTTTATCAAACTGATGTTGTTTTACTATTACTACATTTATTTTTCTTCTTTTTTTCTTGAAAAGATTATTGCTACAATAAAGTGGACACAGTTCGTCATATTATTGTGCATTTGGAGTTGAGCAAGCATAAATGTGATTCCAGGAATTGCATGGAGTGTCACTGGAAGCCAAGTACATGAGAATTATATCAGCCTGTGGCTGCATTAATCAGCATGCTACAGAATGGAGTGCTCCTTTGTGCACTGTAATTTGCTGCAGGTATCAGGGAAGTCTTACCAGTGATGATTCCTTGGAACAAGGTTGAACATGTGAAGCCTGCAGGAGAAATGTGCAGAGCAAGTGTACTCGTAGTGTGAATCCTAATGGTGCCGAAAGCTAAAGAAAAGTTTGAGTTCCTGCTGAACAAGATTCTCATGTTCAGGTTTAATCTGCATCTCGAGGTAGTCTTCTTCCCCTGTTTCAGTCAAGTTTGGTGCTTCCCATGAATAAATAACTACAATAATCTGCACAGATTCTGATCCAACATATGCCTGCTCAGTCTGGAGCGCTCTCAGACAGCAGCTTGTACTGTAATCTATTTCTTTTCGAGCTCCAGTTGGAATCCAAAGTGGAGCTCACACGGCAATGCAGTAAAAAGCTTGAGAAGTACACCGATCCGGTTGATCTCAAAGCACCGCACGTGGAAGCACAATGCAGAGTTACAGGCTCAAACGTCACATGGCACCATTGATGAGCAAGAAGGAGAAGAGTAGTTTTCTTGCTGAAATCCTTCGACAATGGCAAGAAGAAGAGCACAGTCAAAAAAACTATCTCATAGTCTATATGGATCTGTGACTATTTACATGGAGCTGAAGTCTCGCCATGACATTGACAGGAAAAAGAAGATGAAATGGCTAATCATGCCAGCAGAGGAGCATGACGACGCAGCGTTGGATGATGTAAAGCCTGGCCTTTTGCTGTCGCAGCGCCCTGCTGAGCCCTCCTCTCTGCGGCACCTTCCCATGGCTCCTCATCTTCATGCTGGCCAACACGTTGAAGTACCGATTCCTTCGTCTCTTTCAGCACTTCAGATGGAGTGTTTGCAGCTCGGTGGCTTTCTTTGGCAACGCATGGAGGGCTTATATAGGAGGAGGTGGGGAGGGGGAAGGGTGTGGGGGAGCAAGGAGGTGGTCCGACACCCGAAGCTCTCGCGTTGGCAGGAGCGTGCACCGCGCCCGTCCTCTGGGCCAGCGGCCACGCTCCCTGGCGGCCGTACGCCCTGCGCCTCGTGAGAGTGTGGAAGGCCCGTCCACCCGCATGTGCGCCCTTGCCACACTTGCACGCAGTTTGATGAGTGTGGACTGTGGAGGGGACGGAACTCTGGAGCTCGTCTGTATCTTAATCCCTCTCCGCTCTCTCCACTTTGACCATAGCGAGTGGTTTCATTTGCCTCTGTAAAAACGAAGAACAGGAACTGTGTTCTTCTCCTTTCTTCATCCTTTTGGAAATCTAAACAAAAGTTTTATATATACACAATTGTTAGTGATGCAGAAAATGAAGCTGTTCCGAAAAACAGTACATCTACAGATTCAACCACAGGAATGCAAATAAGCTGCAGGCCTCATGATCACTCCCCGGAATACAACCATTGAGATTCCATTAGCTGCAATCTCTGGTTCAGCAACTCCAAGAAAAGAAAGCTCACAACTCCCGTCAACACCAGCTGGAGAACACTTAGCACTCAATCAAAGGTTTCATATATATCTAATCACAGCTTGGCTCATTGCACACTTCTTCGTAGTGGTTGCTTTATATTCTTGTTTGGGTCCTCTGCTTTCACAGACACAAAACTGACACTTTCTCCTTGGATTAAAGATGGGTTGTTCATCCGAGGGAGTACGAGGCAAATCGTCATGTTGCCCCTTGAGATGGAGTAGAACTGTTGCCACATTCTCTCAAAGAACAAGTTGGTGTAGACTTCTTGGCTCTCAAACACCCCTTCGCTCTTATTTGGGCTACAAGGCATGTCTGTCCCTCCACTGCACTGTGATGTTAGACTATTACAGGCTTTCAAGATAGCCGAAGAGTCGTAGCTTGAACCGTTTCATCGTAAGTTCACTCGTTTCTGAAGTCGCTTTCGTTATCGTGATTGTTCTCACTAAGTCGTTAGTCGTAACCAAAGTCGTTCTTAGAAACACTTCGCGAGGGTTAAAAGAGAGGGAATCGACCCCCCAACCAATTCGAACCGAGGCGAAGAGAGCAAGGGAAGCAGAAGCGGCACCTCGAAGTCCTTATCGTACATGCCGGATCTATTGATTCTTTGAGGTTCTTGACGCTCTCCCGAGCGGAGCAGTGGTTACTGATGGGAGAATGGTGAAATATTTGGGCGGTCTCACTTAGGCTTTCTTGTTGACGGCGGAAGGGAAGATCTCGGTCCCTTTTCGGGATTCGCGATTGTTTTCTTGGATCGAAAGTATGAGGGGAAGGGCCGATGATGACGGCAATCCATTCAATTTCAAGCGGAGGAAGCGGTCTGAACAGAATCGGTGAGCTTCCGATCATCGGTTCATCTCCTCTTATTGTTTTCTTGGATTTCTTCTTGGAAAAAGACGAACCTTTTTGCGTGAATCTTCATAACCTTTCTTCTCCTCTTCTTCTTTTCTTGGACTTTTTGGGTGGAAAGTATAAGGTGAGAGCATCTGGAGACGACGACGACGACCCTTCCAAACTGAACCGGCACTAGTGTTCTGAATCATCTTTTCGTTTCTCTTGCTGTTTTCTTGTATTCTTCCCTTTGTAACACACGGTTTCCTCTTTCTTCTTGAATTCCAGTGGTTCTCTTTGTTACATACGTGAATTTGCCTTATTTTTATTCTAGTGGAAATGCTCAACTTGAAGCTAATTCTTGCTTTTCTTCTTGTTTCTATAAATTTGCCTTCTCCTTTTTTGTTTTGTTTCTTTCTTTTGTTTCTGCCACATTGCGAACCTGTTTATTTTGGTTTCAAATGTGGTCTCATGCATTGTGATGAAGGTCTGGCCAACACCAAACGTCGACTACTTCTGCTCCAGCTGCGGATCATGGGTTACATCTTCTATTTACTATGTTAGTCTACTCTTAGTGTAAGAACATCCAAGGTTAGATTGTTGCATTTCCTTTGGCTTGTTATTGTTAATTTGCATGTATATTTATGTTCCTTTGGAAAATGTTTCTTTTGAGGTGTATTGTTTCTCTTTTCTTTCTTTCCTGTACTTGTACAGAACAGTTTTTTGACCGGCAGAAACATCTACCAAGTTTTTGGCTTTTACTTATTAAAGCTTAGACTGTGCTAACATCTGGTTTTGGACTGATACTGATTCACACTATCCAGTGTAGATATGGTTTCCAAGTTCAAACTCCTTTGTCATTGAGGAACAAGAAATTGGCAAATTGAGCACTGATGATGAAAGGCCACAAGCAAATGTTTGGTGAACTCAAAGAAGCACATTATTATTACACGTGTATGAAGATACATCTCCAAGTGTTTGATACTCAACTTGGTTCAAAGATTAAAGTTGTTTAAAATCATACAAGAAGTTGCTGAGTTGCATCTCAGCATGAATAGGATATACTTCTTCAAACATAGCAAATAACCCAAATTATTCTCTGCCAAGCATGTCACTCTCCTTCGCTGAGGATCGGAACAATCAGAGGTTTCAGCTGCGCAAGATAGACAATTGCCCACCTAGAAAGAAAAGAAAATAAAGTGGTAAATAGACAAAAGAAAACACGATAAAATGATGCTGATCACAAAAAGACTATAAAAGACTTCAACACCATCTCTTATGCTGATGTATAAGATCTCAAGTGGGCTGATAAACATCGCATGACAGATACGCAGCTGTTTGTCTTAACTTGCATATATTCTAAATCATGCTCCTTTGTGATACTTTTTTGTGTTATATCAGCATTATGGGTAACTTATCTTAGATAACATGGAAGCAAAATAAAATGAGAAATTGCAACGATTCTCATTCATACAAGAATGTCATGACATAGAACGATGTGCTAAAAGAAAGCAACAAGAACAAATGAGGAAACTTACATCATCCAACAGCAAACTGTTGCCGTGATGACCAATGTTAAATGAAACCTGCAAAACCAAAACGTCTTAAATCATTTCACATTTTCATACCCCACACAATAACCAATAATAGAAATGTTTGACATGAAATGAAAATGATCAAGTATGAGAATAGAATGAACCTTCATTTGTCGTGCTTGTAAGCACCCTAAATTCCCTAACTAAATGCAACCCAAAACCCACCATCCAAATGTTGGAGTAGTGTCTAAAGCTTAGGTTCTTAAAAAGTGAATCTAAAATCAAAATAGCATTTTAAAGCTTGATACCCCAAAAGTATTAACTGGACCCATAATTCAATGTCAACTATTGAGCTAAATTCATGTCAAATTGAATCTAATTTGTCTCAAAGTTCAATTTATAATGAATAGGAAAAATTAAAGTGGTTAATTTTACAGTTTTAAGGAGACCATACTCTTAGTAATATTTAAGCAATAGCTACTGATATTGTTGACCACCTATTACCAGTGCAAGTTGGCACCCATAATTAGTAAAACAGTGCAATGGCACGGAATGGACTGTTCTGGCAGCTGCTCAGCACCAGTGATGCTGTCAGAACTTGAATCTTTGCTTTGAAAAACTCATTATACATCAAGGCTTTTAGTAAAATGTGACATTTATCAAATTGTCTGGTGAATAGATAGTCCAACTATCGTTTACGCAAAAGTCCATCGGACTAGAAAGACCAAACTCAGTTATGATTTATGTTTGCAGAAAGCCACTCTTATTGGCTGAATCTTGGGAACAATGAGATGATGGGAAAAACAAGATGTGCTGCTAACAAATTGTAAAAGGTTTCACCATTAGTCAAATGAGCAATGGCTAATTGAAGCTATAATATTCCCTATGTATAATTCATGGTCACCACAAATGCCATTAAAGTTGCTGCAGTATATTTTAATGGGAAAGGTTGAAAGACAGTAGCAACTCTAACCAAAAATGTCAAACTTGATGCTGTGACCACTGAAATGTATTGTTCTGTAGAGAGTGTAATCAGTCAAAGGAGACTTTATCCACATAAAGGGAGTCCTCATTCTTATAGTTTCTTTCTGCTAATAATTTTAGGATTCAAATAGGTAAACCCAAACAGTAAATCATAAGTGGGAGGAGGTTGGTTGAAATTAATATTCCATTGGTTAGTATCACTCCAGACATTAATGTTGTGGGATCGGATCATTAATAGGATCAGTAGATATTGGGGTCTTGATGTGAAAAAGAAAAAAACTTAACTGACTTTTCTATGACACACACACACACACACACACACACACACACGTACACATATATAAAGATAACTGCAAGAAACAGGTAGAATAATCAAGACTGATTCTTTTAAAATCTGTTGAGATTCTAATTTGCAAGTGATTATATTACAAGATAGAAAGAATAGAAACCAGTGTCTCTTACTAAGGATGTCAATTATGCTCGTGGGACCTACCCCTAACAAGGCAGGGATGGAAAAAATAAACAGAGATGGGGGCGAGGGTGGGGGGCATTTTATATTACCCACACAAATACGAGACGAGGACGAGTTGAGCACTCTCTACCTCGTACTTGTACCCGACCCATTAATACGTGGACTGAGATGTTACGCCCAAACACTAGATGGGTCAAGCTTTCGTTATTCGAATTAGACTAGGTGAACCCTGATTGAATCGATTATGATTCAATTAAGAATCATTTCATTTAATTCAATCAAATGAAACATCTTCTCATTTAACAATATCAGCTCATCCTCGTGGCCCCACACGTGCGCACTCAATCCCTAATCGCAGGCAGCGTTGCGATAGTTGTTTGACTTTGTCTTCATCGGTCCTCCTTTATCCATCGACAAACAATGATTCCTCCGATGATCGGCGAGACGAACAGTGAACGATAATGACAATTCCTCGGTGTTCCTCTCTCTTTCTCCTCCTCCTCTTCCCATCACACACTACCTTCTCCCTCCTCCCTCTTCCTGGCTTGCCCCTTCATCAAAGCACCCCTGCCTCCTGATCGCAGTCATCGCAGCTCACCCTGCAGCCCCTTCCTCATCAGACGTTGTAACCCCCACACCACTCCCCCCGCACCTTTCCTTAGATCCTCCTCCATATTCCCCCTGCCTCTCCCGCGAGTTAAGGTAATTTTGATTTTGTTTATATTTGCATATATTTTTTGTTGTGTAAATTTTAGTATTGTTAATTAGGTTTGACAGTAATTTTAATTTAATTTAAAGCATATAGAGAACCCGTGGATTCCCCGCCCCCACCAAGGATTCCCCATCCCTACCCCCGCCCCTTCTAATGGGGAATGAGGCGGGCATAGGGGATCAAACGTGGGTGGGGATGAGGGAAGCATTCCCCACCTTGCCCCTCCCCATTGACATCCCTAATCTTACCCTAAGCACTAATACAAATACTTGATTTCATAAGACTAATTCTAGCTCTCTATATTTCAAACTCTTTTACATCTCATTACTAACCATAGGCAAGTCTTTTGGCAATATCTTGGGCTCAACACCGATGAAGGGAAGGACTCAAAACTTGACAGAGGTCAAAGACATGCAACCTATAGTTGATTGCTAGCACCACAAGGTAAACAGAAAGTCATCCATATAATCAACCTCTAACAATTCATCACTGCAATTTCCTGACTCTGATCTTTGGCTTCAATGTGGAGTCAGGAATCTGCGGAGTCGACAATGTCTAGAGACCATGTCATGAAGATGAATTTAAGAAAATTTGAACGGTATATGGAAAAAGTTAAAGAAAAGATTGGTTCTTGAAAGATATAGTATAATAGTTTTTCGATCATTTAATGGGGCCTTCCCACATCTATGATTAGATCCTTTAAATCAACAAATACCTGCAAATGAATCTTAAAAACATTTTGCACAACATTTATTTATACTATTACCGGAGAAAGATTTGTTTTTTTTTCAAAGCAATTCAACCAAAGATCGCAATGCAATCTACATCATCATATCAGGGAAAAAAATCGAAGGATCGCCATCTGGAGCTAAGGAGATCAAACCAAGTCGAATTCGACCTAATCAGGGGTTTGTGGGGGGTTACCAGATGCCAGATTAATCGAATGAAGAACATTACAGATTGACAATTTTCAGATAATTTTGGTGCTGAATGCATAGAAATAGAGGAAGGGAAGGCAAGGAAGCGATGACGTACAGATTAGTGGAGGGGCCGCGGTTGCAGCAGAGGCGGACGAGGACGGAGGCGACAACTCCCGCCACGAAGAAGATGATGGTCGTCATCAAGAACCCCATCGGAAGACCCTTCCTCCCCTACGATTCGATCTCCTCCTCCGCTGCGTCGTGTCCTCTTTTCTCTGATCGGCCGACGAGGATGTGGGTGCTCAAATCCGTACCCTATAATTCATTGGATTCGGGTTTTGAGTCAATTTGGGCCATGATCTATGCCGGCCCAGTCCGCTGGTTTGACCCAACACCTTTCCATTTCCCATTAACGCGATCTAAAGCTCAATATTGAATTTGAAAATACCTGTTGCCGCTCTTTTTCCTCGCTGTCCATGGAGCCCTAGCTGTCCCCGTCTCCCATCTCTCTCGCTGCTCTGCCGACCTCTCGGTGGCCAGCAAGAGCCGTAGGATCAGCCCAGCCAAAGGAGCAGGAGAAGCGACAGCAAAATCAGCAGCGGCGACCACAGAGATAATGTATTTGATCAGTTCTTTTCATCCTCCAATCTTTCTTTGTTTACATAGTAGATCCTTATATCTCAATTTGGATCTTTTCGCGAGCTGTGTTTCTTCTCCCTCCATTCTAACCTAATTTTTGGTTCTGCAACGCGATTGATGTAGTTTTCTTCCTAAAAAGTTCCCTTTGTTAGCATTTGATGTGGATCCTCTCACATCTTGGAGTGCAATCTTGCGTCCTTATGCAAAAGTCAATGTTGTTCTTTAAATTCTCAACTTAGCTCTCAGTTTATGTACCCATAAGAGTTAGTATTGTCACAAAACAAAAGTCTAGATGGTGGGGAAGTGTCCATAAAACTGATTCCAGATGTGAAGGCAAGAAGCTTGTTTTCAAAATCAAACAAGGGTCATGAACAAGGCCATCATCTTGTTGATTCATTCATTCCTATATCACTAATTGATAGTTAACGATAGTGTGCCATCATCTTGTTTCCTTTGAGTTTGATTGGTTTTGTTGGTATAATGTATCTGTTCATCATCTTAAAAAGTCGATGTTTCTGATATGAGAGTCAAGATATAGTTAACTGCTGAAAAATACATTGAACAATTACATTGTAGTGAACTTAGTTGAAGTTGATGAAGTGTTTTTGCATTGAATTTGTCATATATGTGGTTGCATAAGTCCCTTGCCACCGCCTGTGTCTAGGGATAAGTTTGCCGGTCTATTGTAGTTTGCAAACAACATTGTTATGCACTTCTGTTATTTAGAATTCCAGATGATCAAACCATGCATTTGCTGAAGCATGCAAGCCGGGTGCATTGGATGTTCAATCTAATAGAATTTTTGGTCGCCTACTTCTTAAAATGATGTGAGCTTAACGTACTTTTGAGTTAGTATTATAGATGTGAAGATGACACAATATTAACCGTCTTGTTATACAGTTCTTTAGAAATTTCAATGTCGTGTGTACTTTGGCCTATGAAATTTTAGGGTAATATAGTTGTGCTACATTTGAGTTGCAGCAAATGGCACAAGCGGCAAGGCTGAATCTGAGGCTGCAGAAGGAACTTAAGCTGCTCGTGACTGACCCACCTCATGGAGTCTCCCTTCCTTCACTGTCTGATAACCCAAACCTACCGTCTGTATCACTTTTAAGCATTGAGGCCCGTAAGTTAAATTTTTTTTTTGTCAAATTTGATGTTAGGTTCTTCTTTTGATGCTGTTTGTTGGGTGACTTCGTTTTTTCTTGGAATACAGAGATTGAAGGACCTGAAGAAACTGTCTACTCCAAAGGCATTTTCACTGTCAAGATTCAAGTACCTGAAAGGTGTCTGTAACTTTAGTTATCTTTGGTAGATCAAAGCGTGTTTTTCCCATTCCTCACTGTTTGTCTCTGTAAAAAAATTTCTGGTAACAAGATTGAAACTATTTGAATGCAGATATCCTTTTCAACCACCGAATGTGACCTTTGTTACACCAATTTACCATCCCAACATTGATAATGGAGGCCGCATTTGTCTTGATATTCTCAATCTGCCACCAAAGGTGCATGATATAATCTAATTTGCTATCTCATGATGCACGCTACAGTAGGTTTTTCCTTATAAACAAAATTGCATGTGTGTACTTTCAAATGATCATATTGTCATGTATGTGTGTCCACAAGGTCTTACATGTTCTTTAGATACTCAAAAGTCCAATGAGCTTTCAGAAGTGCCCTTCATGACTATTAGTTGTTCCCATCTAACTGTTGACCAGCCTTTTCTACTACCTCCCTTCTACTCCCCTCTTTCTCTCACCCTCACATGTCCTTCCACCTGTGTGTATTCCTTTCTTTACTTCCCATTTGCCTTCTTTCTCTCCTATTCTCATGGTATTTCTTCCTTGTGCTCCCATTTGTTTTTTGGTCGGTCCTGAGTGGCATCAAAAGACAATGCATTGGCCACAGCAGATAAGGATGTTAATGGGGCACGAAGAAAGTGGAAAGAATGTGTTTGGCTTGATATGCCCAATCAATTATTAAGCAGGGGCAGAGAAAAATCAGCCAAGTTGATGAAAGCTCTGAAGCAATCATCAATTTATAGTAATATATATGTTATTTAAAACTTTCAAAGAATATTCATGAAATTTTTTTATCCATACGGTTGCATATCCAACTTCCCTTTTTCTGTGTGAAAATTAATGATGTGATACCTTCTTTGATATTGTTCTTTTCTGGTCTTTGCCTGAGATCTGCTGTGTACAAAACATGACAAGAACTCTGATTTCACAGGGTGCATGGCAGCCATCAATGAACATTTTAACTGTCTTAACAAGCATTAGATTGTTACTGAGTGAGCCCAACCCTGATGATGCTCTAATGGCTGAAACTGTGAGTATTAGTGATGCCATACATGACACAATGTGATTACTGCAATTTAATTCTTTTTTGTCTATCATTTTCTCAGAGCAGGGAATTCAAGTATAATAAACATGTCTTCGATCAAAAGGCCCGAACTTGGACAGAAAGATATGCTAATCCTGGCTCTACAGGGAGAAGTAGTGATCATGCCCTTTCGACCAGCCTGAATGTGGTAATGGATGGCATCTATTTCTTTGGCTTCTTGATCCTTTTTTGTTGAACTATAGTGGAACAAAAATGTTCAAGAAATCAACGAGAGACTTAGTGATGCTTCTTGCGTTTCAGGCACCATCGGAACACATTCACGAAATTCCTGCCAATGAGATCCACAGGAGGCACAAGAAGCTTCGCCTAACATGTCAAGATCTATCAGCAAACCCGACAACACCTACTGGAATCAGCAACAATGATGAAAATCAAAATGTAGTACCTACTCAACGGCGATCTGTATCAGACAGGCAGCAAACAAGTTCATCTCGTTTTGAGTGGTTACTGTGTGCCAGTGCCACAGTTCACAAAAGATCTCTTGATGAGCAGCATGCTGAGGAAGCTGTGAAAGATGATCCCAAGCGGGTGGAACCAAGTCCAGAATTCCTAGAGACGATCATCGTATCTGACAGTGAAGAAAGCGATGATGAAGATGATCCACCCTCACAATTTTTGCGAAAGAAAATAGTTTGAGATATTGTCTTAGCCTGAGCAGAAAAGAGAAAAAGAAGCACTGTGAATCTACCACAATTCTGATCCCGAGCTCAGTTGTACTATACAAAGTTGTATTCAAATCTTTTGTTTTGAGGCATTGACATGATATATAAATCCAACTCCAAAATGTTGCCATGTATACGATGTGATGCCTTTAGAACAACTATTTGGTTTCACAGATAAAACTGCACGACCTTTCTATGTGGATGTGATACGTTACACTGTACACGAGACAGAGAGAGTTGGATATGGGCTGGGCCGTAATATCCATTGGGCCGGCCCATTATCCAACCAGTCTTGAACGTGGTTGGAACAGCGAGTAGTGGAAGGGTTGGCCGTTACCGCTCTCAACTCCTCTGCCTTCAAAGGCGTACATTCTCACGGCATCTTTCAAAGACTTGGAATCCCTCACTGCCTTCGCCGATATGCTGCTTCGATATCTCCTCTTGCTGCTGATACCATCGCCGGCGACGTCGCAGTCATGGCAACCAAGCGAGATTCCCAGTACTGCTGCCAACAGTACGTCTTCTTCGAGATGTGCAACAACCGAAAGCCATTTTGCTCTGTAAGTGATAGAACTTTGGACTTCTAATGCATTTCCCTTTCAGCTGAAAGGCGTTGGAGCAGTGCAAAGAGGCTGGGAAACCCGCTAACGACCGGAGATGGGAGGCTTTTGGCTTGTTCGGGGATGAATCTGTTGTGCTTTGATAAGAATGGTACAATTGCGTGGATCGTCCCTTTCCAGTATACCTGCAGATTAGATATAGCCCCGGTCAATGATGACAGAGGCAAGGTAGATCATAGCAATCTTGTTCTTGCAATATCCTCATCGTATATGTGGAACTTCGATCAATGGATCGAGCATCATGGGTTCCTTGATCTATTGACTAGTGTGAAGCAGTCATCAAATTATTTTGTTGTCATACCATTTTAACCTATAGTTTCTGATAAATTGCATACTGTTAGATCTATTTGGTTGCGGAAGATCGGGTTTTGAGAATAACACCCCCAAATATTGGTCGTTCTGCATCCACAGTCGAAGTATTCTTTGGCGCGAACTCAACCTTTGGTTCATCAGGGGAAATAATTGGAATTTCGATAAGCATCTTGTATGCATCAGTATTCGTTTCTGTAAGAAATCGAGGACTGTTTGCTTTACTGCTGAAAGGAGAACTTCTGTGGACTGCTGGGCCTATGCTTTATCGGTTCGGTTACCGTCAAGGCTGTAAGAGAAACATCACAGATTGTTACTTCAATTCAGTTCCTGTTGTTGATCAGTGTGAGGGGACTCTTTATGTAAGATTCTATGCCATATCTTTTTCTTGCTTCTAATAAGCTTGGTATATGATGTTCAATCTAACTTGCTTCTTTACCTATATGTCAGTGGCCAGTGGCACCAAAATTGTAATCTACTAAATCTGGCATTCTTATGCAATCCAAAATCATTAGATTGAGCTCATATTGGATTACAATTTTGTGTTCTTAGGAAATGGTCATAGTAGGTCACGAGAGCTCTTTCCAATTAAACCTTTCACAAGCCTGTGTCGTATCATTCAATAGTGGTTGATTGAATGAGATATCTAGAGCTCAAATTCAGTAAAAATTAGTATGACAGGCAAAGATGCATTGCTGAATTTGACTATTGATTGATAGATAGAAGAGACAAAAGTTGATTCTCTTTAATACAGTTTGTAGTTCTAAATATGCAATATAAAGTATATCTCTTATATATGCAGCCTATTCTTACTATATACTGAAGTTGCTTAGTTGTGCCATGTGCAGGTTTCGAATACTGAAGGACAGGTCTATTCGTTGTATATCCACAGTCCTCACTTCAGATGGATCCAAGATTTCAGCTCAGTAGACAAGAAGATCAACATCATACCTGGAAATAATGGGCATTTGTATTTAATCTTCCCAAGAAAGGCTGTAGTCATGTCACTTGATGTTGCTACTGGAAACATGTCGTGGCGAAACAATGTCGGTCCCTTGAGTGCAGAAACCATCTTGCCTGTTGTGGATTCTAATGGTAAACAACCAGTCATATGGCATTGAAAATTCTGTCAGATTGAATGTTCTAAGATGCCTGAACCAAAACCATTTCCACTCTCAAAATTCTTTCATTGTCATATTGATGTTCTAACATACTACTGATAGTTTGTCCATTTTACTGCAATGTATATAAGGCTGGCTATCGATTGGCTCATTGGATGGATATCTGTATTCCTTCTCCCCAGTGGGGGATCTGAAGAAGTTCCTGCAAAAGACTGCATCTGATTCAGTCATTCGAGCTACTCCAGTCCTGGACTGCTCAGGATTTGCAGTTTATGTGTCTCAAACAGTCATGGAGGGGAAGTCAAGCCGCACGATTGGTGACTATACTTTCATCTCTGCACTAAAGCCACTAAGTATTGTGTTCACTCTACTGGCACCAGCTACAGGAACTGTTTATTGGGCTGACAACCATCATGGTAGATCTTAGTAATCTCATCTTCCTTTCGAAATATACAAGATTAACATTAATAGTACTATTGATCTTATATCAGGTGAAGTGTCATCCTTCTTGTCCAAGAGCGATCTACGCTACTTTGAATTGGATGACAGGATTCTTCTTACTGTTCTTTCTGCAGGAAGTGAGTCTGTTTTCTAAGTGGAACACATCTTTAGCAATCTTGTTCTCTCTGCCATCCTCTGTAGGTGTTTGTAGCTTAGAGAAGCACTTTTACATAATCTGAAATCTTCTGTTATTGCTCTAAGAAAATGTATTATCTTCCTTTAAATCTTATCCAACAAAAAAAAGGATTAGGGGGTTAATAGTGTCATATAAACTCATGTATTTGCTGCACAAGGGAAAGTGTCTTCCAAGAAAATGATCATGGCTACTTTCTCCTGTTTCCTCTTCTTAGCTTGCAGAATTGTTCAGGAATTTGCACTGAAAAATTATCCTAGTGTGATAATTATCTCAGCTGTCAACTGATCAAGAAAAAGAAAGAAAAATGCAATGCTTTGCCTCCTAACTTGGTGCTATATGTGAATGCAGGGATAGGCAGCAGTCTTCCATGCTATTCTGCAGGTAGCAGTCACATGCATAACATCTTCATTTCTGATACTTCATCCGACATTTCATGTTGCCTCCTCCTCCTGTTTGTTTGATCAGGCCAAAGAATTGCATGGACCTGCTCACAATCGAATCCCAGATTTGTCACCACTGATGCAGGTGAGGACAATCCCGATTCTTGGTTCTGATTCTTCATGCGATTACCATCTTATTCTTCCTGCTAATTGTAGGCAATGAAAGAGCAGTCCTGCTCTTCCTGTTCTTCCAGTTTGTGATACTGCTCATCTTAGGCGGAACAGTGCGATCTTGCTGCGTCTTCTGGAGGAAGAAGAAGCTACAAGATCATGGTCTCGGGAGATTCCTCGACAAGAGGGTGAGTGCATGTAAGATTCTGCACCCAGCACCAACTTCATCTCTTCTCACCTCACCTCCTCATCAAATGCCAGAGGTCTCTTCACAGACGGAGGAAAGCATTCGACAGGATGATCTCAGAGCTAGAGGAGAAGGCAGCTGAAGAAGCCACCAACGACGAAGCACTGGAGCGACTGGGAGAAGCGGTGACAGCGAAGGAAGGAGTGGTGAGAAAGCTATCCACTTCTTACAGCCTCGGCAGGGACAGAACAGGTTCACGCCGGGGATCCATCTTGCCATTGTATGATGACGGGAGGAAGAAGAGCCATTCTTTCCACTGTACAAGGAGAGAGAGCGTGACGATCTTTAACACGTACAGCGACACGTCCTCTTCGGATGAAAGCAGGAACAGCAGCAGCTACCACCATGAAAGTGGCAGTGGCGGCTGCTCGGACGAAGCAGGGCCTTCGAGCAGAGTCGCTGCAGCCGAAGGAGATGGAGAGGGTTCATCGGACGCTGCTTCTGAAGCGAGAACGTTCGCAAATCCGATGTTTGTGGAAGACGAGAGTGACAGCGTTCGGCATTCGCGAGATGAAGAGCTCATGAGGGAGCCAATGCAGGAAGGTGTGGGTGCGAGGGGAATGTGGTTGAAGCGGAGGAGAACACTGTCTTCAACTAATTGAGCTGTTAATTAACTCTACATTGAGAATGTATGTGTGTGTGTTTGAGGATGAGGAATCTAATGGAAGATGTTGCCATATGTATAGTAACAAGTGTTTCTTTATTGGGGGTGGGGGAATTAAGAACATAAGGACAAGATCGAATGAGTGAATATTATTATCAAGGAAAGGAGAATAGAATTAATGTGATTCTTGTAACACTATGGTGAAAGTCATGTGAGTTATAGTTTATTTTTTTTCATCGATAAAAGAGAAATGTTTAAAAAACATAAAGTGTTAAAGTAGTTGGTTGAAAGAAACAAAAAAGTGATGATGAGTCCAAATATATTTAATTATTCAAAATCAAGTATCAATTATATTAGTTGTAAAAGTAGATCTATCGATTACGAACAAAGGGATATAAATGTGAGACAATGGATAGTAGAACGATGAGCATAACAACGCTATAGTCACGTGAAAGAAGGATTTTCATGAAGTCATCGAATGTATAAGTAAACTTCCGAGATAAGGCTGAATGACAGATGCCTAAAAACTTCACTTGGTCAAAAGAATCTTCTGACTATTTTGATAAGAAATTTAATGACCTAAGTCTTATGAAGTTTTTAGGCATCTAGTTCTTCCCATGACCTCAATCTACCTTTCACCAAATTAAGCAGTCAAGTTTCTATCAATACTTGAAGGATTACCTGATGAAGGACTCTGCGATAAATGATCGAGTCCAGAAGCAGCTACACAATGTTCAGATTGCTGGTGTTACATTCATGCAGAACAGAGCATAAAGTGAAGCATTAGGTGATGAAAGGAAGTTCGAGCAAGTAGCAGCAACAGCAGCTATTTCCATCCAAATCCCAAATTTTGTAGGAACTCCTTCATGTTACATATGAATACTGTTCATCAGATGATAATGCACAAACTAATCGATTTATTACCACCGAGAAGATATTATCAAATGTCAAAATGTAAATTAAATTCAAGTTTGCAATACCTCGATAAGAGTGGTATTTGTGTACAATTTACCAATACGTGAACAGAGTATACTACAGGCTCATACCAAACATGGAGTAGCAATATATGGTTTATATCA